>OZ038485.1:90020064-90270064 GCA_964036315.1 Acanthosepion esculentum
TAATTTTGACCAGTGAAGATTGAATCCATTATACAATTGCAAATTAACAGAACCATTTCTCTGTCCAGTGTAATGTATCTTTTTATTTATATATGTGCATGATTGTGCTTATTTGTTTGCATATATATATATATATATATATATATATATATTATTGTAACATTACAAGATTTTCAATTTGTGCCTGATGATTGCCATGTGCATGAAACTCAGAGTTGCACCAAATGGGAAGGAGCAAATGTATATCTATTAAAAGTATAAATTTTAGCTCTGGTATTTTTTATCAAGCACCGTTTTAATTTTATTAACACCAGGTCTGACTGTGTGCTATTTTATATATATATATATATGAAAATTATATATATATATATATATATATATATATATATATATATATATATATATATATATATATATATATATATGAAAATTTCTCAAAGTTAACTTTTAGAGAAGACAATATTTATAAATAAATGTCAATAGGAAAACAGTAATTGCTGACGCGTTTCGTCCAGTGTGGACTTTTTTTTGTTTCTTGCTTTGAAAACTGTTTTCCTATTGTCATTTAATTATTTATAAATATATATATATATATATATATATATATATATATTATTACGATAAATATTTTTAGTGGGTACACATGTTTGAGTTGGTATCCCTGTTCTTAATTTTATTAAAAAGTGAAATTAATAACAATTGGCTTAAATTAGCTAAATAAGTGGTTTTCCTAATGGAAACAAGGGATGTAAGTTCAATTCCTGTCAGAGGCACAATTTTTCTTTAGTAGGAATTCTCAAAGGACTTCTCAAATTTAGGCTGGTTGTTATTAATTACAATGTTTAATAAAATAAAAAAAAACAGCAACTCAAACATATGTACCTACTAAAAATAATGTTTATAGAAAAGAAATAATGTTGGATAAATAAATCCTTTCAAAATATATAAATAAAAGTGGACTCAGAGGTCAGCACCAAATGGTGACAGTCTTTTTCAGATTTGAATGCAATCTTCAGGTCTAAAGATTGTGTTCAAGCATGAAACTGACTGTTGCTGCTTGCTGACTTCAGTGTCTTCTTACTTTATATATATATATATATATATATATAAATAAAATTATTGGTAATTTGTATAGAATTTCCAAGAGGATATAGATCCATTGAGACCTCTATGTCAAAGACAGAACAATAATTATTATATAATGAAAAACAAACACTTAAAATGACATAGGTAATATTTATTTCATTGAAATTGATAAAAAAAACAGCTTCAAAACTTCAGACCTGTAAACCAAATGTAAATGAAAAAGTTCACTCCAGGTTTAAAATTTAGAATAGTGATTTCATATTGAAAGAGTGGGGGAAAGAAAGATGTAATTTTATTATTGTGTAGGAAGTGAGGGAGGAAATAGTGTGTATACATGAATTGACAGTGTGACCAAAAGAGTTAATACACCTGAGATAAACTTTTTTGGTCTCACTGTCAATTCATCTATATACACCATTTCCTCCCCCCCCCACCACCTTCCTACATGATAATAAAGTCACATCTTTCTTTCCCTGACCCTTTTAATATGAAATCAGTTCTAAATTCTAAACCTGGAGTGAATTTTTACATTTACATTTGGTTTAGATTTGAAGCCGCTTTTTATCGACTTCAATGAAATAAATATCACCTATGGTATTTTAAGTGTTTGTTTTTCATATATAATGTTTCTTTTATGTGCTATTTGCCTTCAGGAGACATGGGCATTCATGGTTCTCTCCAACTTCCTGTCCTTTGTAGCTCTTAGCAGTGTATGTCTTTTTGCTATCCTTCCTAATCTGCGTTCTTTCAAACATTTATACAGGGTAGGTCGGTTATTCACTGTTGTTCTCTATCCGTTTCACCTTCAATATGTGCTGTGCGTATTAAATTTTCCAAACTCTCTTTCCTCATTATGTGCCCTATTAATTTCTGGGGTCTCTTTCTGATTCTAATCATCTGTTCTTTTTATTTCCATTTTCTCTAAAACTTTGTTGTTGCTCACATGTTCAGTCCGTGATATTCTCAGCATCCTTCTGTAGAACCACATTCCTGTTGCCTCTCTGATGCTCTTTTTCATCTGTATTCACTGCCATATAGGTGGACTGATATTACATAAGTCCAGTACTGTTTTCTCTGTTTCTAATGAAATTTTCCTGATTCTTATTACTTTGCTTAACTTTGGGAGGCAACATTTGCTGGGAAAAATAATTAAACTATTATAAAAAAAAACAAAACAAACAAACAAAAAACAGTGCTTAGTGTTGGAAAAAACTGTACTGTGTATATTTGAAAGAATAAGCTAATTCGTTGATTAAATAGACAGGTTTTTCTGCTTATTCTCATCCTAACTGTTGACTTTTTTTTTTCTTTTATCACAGATGTGAACTCCCATTCTCATCAGCACAGATCTCCACCAAATGAAAATTGTTCTGTCCCTACCTCTGTGGGAATGGAAATCTCCCACCAACAAACAAATGGTTACACCCTACCCATAGAGTCTGAACATCCAGTCACGTCCAACTGGGACCAGCTAAATGGATACAAAGTCCAATATCGAAAAACTACAGAGCCTGTCATGAGTCCCCAAAAGAAGGAACGTACACATAGTGTCTCTAGTAGTAGTGAATCAAGTCCAAAAAAATCAGAAAAGGATTTCATTCGAATAGGTAATAATGTTTGCTTGATTTACTTTTTATTTTTATTTTTATGCTATTTCTTTTATTTAAAAATTTTATTTTTGAGAGTATTATGGATTTTACATATACAAATGAGGAACAGTTAATATATGAAATGACATAAATCCCAAAAGTGGACAGACTTTATGACAGCCTAATGTGTTCATGCATAGACAAAGGCTAAGTCAGCATGTAAACAAAGCAATTTCTAAAGAAATAATACATATTTTGCTTCAAAGACAGATGGCCTTTGCCAAGATCCACAAGCTAGTAAAATTTGAGCTCACTTTTGTAGCATCAATAGTATATGAGACTGTTTTGTTAGTCACAGCTTCACAACAAAGACATACATACATACATATATATATATATATATATATATATTTTTGAATTGGACATAGTCCGACAATTTATTAAAGACATTTTTGATATGTTTAACGTTCTTTTTATAGATACAAGTATTTTAAGTAAATGCTCTGTTCATAATAAACCGTATTAAATAACATTTACCGGCCTGAATGTCCGAGGAATTTTCATAGAAAATTTCTCGGACATTCAGGCCAGGAATCGAACCTGTATCCTATACGCGAAATGACGGTTCCGTACAGGATACAGGTTCGATTCCTGTCGGAGAACGAAAATTTTCTATGAAAATTTCTCGGACATTCAGGCCGGTAAATGTTATTTAATACTGTTTATTATGAACAGAGCATTTACTTAAAATACTTGTATCTATAAAAAGAACGTTAAACATATCGAAAATGTCTTTAATATATATATATATATATATGCAAAGTATTCTAAGGGAAGGACTTAAAGTTCTTTTATTAACGTTTTATCTTATTTTCTCTTAATATTCTTTAATTAGAATTGTGAGATTGGAATTTTTCTTTTTTTTCTTTAGTCATCTGGAGGTAATTTCAGTTTAAATTGATAAATTAATTTAAATTTAAAGATATTACTCTTTTTTATCAATATTGATGGTAAAATGTTAAAATTAAAAATATTTGTTTTGATATTTAAACACTTAAGTCATCAGCTAACGTTAAACATTAACTGTGAAATTTAAGGAAAATTTAAATAGATATAAATATAAATATATATAAAGATTTGAAAATATATGTGTAAGTATTGATATATGAATATACATAGGTACCTGTGTATATCGATACATGTGTATGTGCCTATGTGTGTAATTGCTCATGTAAATGAACGTATGTATATGTGAGATTTACATAAGTGTATGTGTGGTATATATATGTATATGATAAAACAAAATCTTTAATATTGCCTTCAAATATTACTCCATCTTAATTTAAAACTTAAACTTTAAGTAAAAAAGATTACCCATCTAAAAATAGTCACAAATTACATTCGTGAATTAGATTCAAACTGATAGAGATGTTACCTTAACAATCATTTACAATATTAAAAGACTACTATCAGTAAACTGTTATATTTTAAATAAATTTCTTTTAATGTACTTTCTATGAATGTGTTTTTAAATATACTATTTAATTCATATTAAATCATTAAATTATTTGTAAAAGAGTTAAATATTTAAAGTGCTAGCAAACTTCAAATTAATTTCTTCGGTGATTTTAAAAAATTAAATTACTATCAAACATTAAAATCTCTTTTTTTTTACATAAATTGCTAAAAATTACCATCCCTCCTCTTTCGTAAAGCCTAATTACAGCTTCTTTCTCTTTACTTCTTTCTTTCTTTCTTTTTTCTTTTTCTTTTTCTTTTTTTCTCTCTTCTCCCTCTTCCCTTTCAATATATCACTTCCGTTAAGTTAACCGATTAAATAGGTCAATGCCTGGTCCCTCCTCCCCTAATACTAAGTATGATAGATAGAAATATTAAAATAAACCCTCTCTAAACTCGATCATGTCTATCACACCACTCCTCACTGCCCTCTCTGTTAAATTACATAAACTTAATACTACCTGTCAAAAGTGTAAATGTTCATTTCATTTTTCTTTTCACCTTTTGGATGATCCTTTAAAAGGGCTATGGTGAAATAAATTATTACATGGAGCCTTACAGTGGTCTGTTTTTCTTTAAATTATATATATATATATATATATATATATATATATATTTTTTTTTAGTTGGCCACTCAGTTGATCGGTGTTACCGTCAGCATCCTAACTTCAAAGTTTTGTAGACCATTTGTCAATCACTCTAGCCACTGTTTAGCATGTATATATATATATATATATATATATATATATATATATATATATATATATATATATATATATATGTGTATGTGTACTTGGATATGTGACTACTATATTGATTATGGGTGTGTCAAGTTGAAATTCTAACTGAGGCCATTGCATTTACTTTTGCACAAATACCTTTGGAAAAGTATGAATCTATCTCTTTCTCTTATAGCTATTTTCTATTTGCTATCAGTTTTGCTTTGCCCTATTGAAGAGTGGTACACTTGACGAATGCCATAGAATACATTGGCTGTAACAAGAAAAATTAAAAAAAATATCAGTTGTCTGAAAATCTCTTTGAATGATAATGATTCTTCTCAAAATAATAGACTGTGTTTTACTGTTTAATCCATAAAAACATTGTTCCGTTTTTAGGATGGTGGGCATTAAGTGGTTGCAGGTAGAATCCTCTAATTAATAACTTTTTTGTTTTGTTGTTGTTGTTTTTTTTGTTTTTTTTTTAAACTTATAATTAATTCTGGAATTTTATTTTTTCTAATTTATACCAGGTTCTTTTAGTAAATACTGGATTGTAATTTTTATAATTAGTAGTGGATGCTTTTCATATAGAATTATATAAAGCTATATAAATTTTTATAAAGTTATAATTATGTCTTAATTATTAGAAATCAATAATACTAGATTTTTATTTTTTACAATTGATGTAGGATTTTAAGATTGGCATTTAATGATGAGTTGATTTTTTTAATTTTTTTATTAAGGTGGTAGCTCTGAGCAAAAGGGCTTAGCACAGCTGCAGATCTTGTATAAAGCTCGTGGTCGCAAACTTGACGAATTGACTGAAGAATTGACATCAGTTAAACAGGACAGTGCCAGAGAAATTCGTCTTTTGCAGCACAAGGTTAGCTCTACTGAGAGTGAGTGTGAAGCAGTTACAAACAACCTAAAACAGTGCCAAGAGATGCTGCGTGAAGCAAAGTCTGACAACACACAATTGCTGAGCCGCATGGAGACTTCTGAGGCCCTTATCCAGGCGCTGAGTAACAGTAAAGAGGAGCTTGTTAGCAAACTGGTTGCAGCAGAAGCTGCTGTAGAGTCTTTAAACCACCAATTGAAAGAGCTGGGTAAAAGTGAAACGCTTGAACGGGCACGGCAACAACATGACAATGTGGTGGAAAGTCTTCAGCTGCGGCACCAAAGGGAAGTTGTGATGCTGAAGGAGGAGATTGATACACTGACGAAAACTGCAAATAGCAGTAAAGAAGAAATGGCACTACTGAAAAGGCAGCTGTCTGATGCTCTCAAGAATGTGGACAATGCTCACATAAGCAAGGCGGAAACTATCAACCGGTTGACACGTAGCCTAGAAGAAAGCCAGCGGCAAAACCAGTACCTTCTTCAGAATCCGCAGTCATCTTTGTCAAGCCAGCAGATAGCAGAATTACAGAATCGGCTCCAGCAGGCAGAATCATCCAAGATTACTCTCGAAGAGAAGTGCGAAAATCTTGGTGACCAAGTAAAATCCCTAAGTCAGCAGCTGTCTATGTTTGAGTCTGCTTCAAAGTTGGGGATCTTTGGCCAGGAAGAAAACAGACATTCTAGTTGTGACCCTGAAGATTCCTTTTTAGAACTTGGTATTAAGAAGAAATTGAATTTCACTACTCCTGACACAACTGTCAGCGAGGACTCAGGTGTGGACACTCAGTTGCAGGGACTGAAGCATGAACTTCAGCGATGCTTGACAAACAACCGTGAAAAACAAATATGTATTGAGCAGTTGAAGGACTCGCTCAAGGTCTGTCAGAAAGAGGCAAGCAGCTGGCAGTCTGAATGTGCCAAAACTGAGACGGTTGTGCAAGAGTTAAAGAAAAAATTGGCTAAGTCTGAACAGGTAGAGAATGGATTGGGTACTGGTCAAAAAGGCACCACTGCTCAGAAAAGTATTGAAACTTTGGAGGAAGAAGCTTCCCGGTTGAAGAAGGACAAGGAGGGTTTTGCTGAGACTCTACGACTGTCAAAAGAAAAAGAAATGCAGTTAGAATCTCGGAACAAGGAATTAAAAGAAGAACTGAAGAAAGTCTTGGAAGAGCATGCAGCTGACAAAGCAAATGCACTGGAACACTGTAAAAGAACTTATGAAACATTTCAAGATGATGTGAAAGAGAGACTGAAGCTGGATTTGCAATTGGAACATGATGCCAGAGAAGCGTCACTCATTGCAGACTATGAAGAAAAGATAAATGGATTGAAGACCAAGCTAGAAGCCACATTGCAACGAGAAGATAATTTAAAAGAGATGTATGTCTGTGTGTGTCAGGAGAAGAGCCAGCTGGAGGATAACCTGATCCAAGATTACAGGAAGAAACTTGAGGTTGAAATTGGTCGTTTAAAGTCCGAGTATAAAAGGGACATTGCCGAGATGAAAGATGTTGAAATTCAGTGTGAGTCTTCTGAAGATGATAATGAAATTACAGAAGCCAATATCCATGGTGACATGTTTGAACGTCTTCTGGCTAAAGCTCGAGATGAAGTTGCAATGGAAAGAGCGCAAGAACTAGTTGCTCTGCGCCAAGAAACAGTAGAGTCATTTGAAGTGAGAAAGAGTCGGGGGCTGCTGGAAGATGCAGGGAAAGTTCAGCGAGATGTTGAGCCAGAAGCCAAAGAAAACTTGGATCAAGAGGTGATCGTTTTCAATGAAGAGGATCAATTGAATCAGATAGCGAAGGAAACACTGCATGAAAGGATTAAAGGCGAACTTCGTGCTCAGTTTGAAACTGAGAAGCAAGAAGAGTGGAAATTGCGAGAATGTGAATTGAAGAAAAACTACCTTGAAGAAATAGAGCAGCTACAAGCCGAACTTACTCAGAAGTCATCTGAGGTTCAAGTAGCTGGTTTGGGAATGCCTCTCTCGCCACAGTCTCTTGAAGGGCGTCGACTTGATGAGAAACAGCGTGTGAAGGCAGCTGTGGATGCAGCCAAGGTGGAATGGCAGTTGCTTCATAAAGCAAAGCTGGAGATGGAAGTGAAGAGGAGACTCAACCTAGAAAGAGAGCAATGGCAGAAGGAGAAGACTTTGTCTGCCGAAAAAGACGTGGAGAAGCAGTTATCAACAGAGAAGCTAAAGTGGCAGAAGTTGGCTAAAGAAGAGCAGAAAAATGTGGTTGCTGCTGCTGTTGAAACTGCACGTGAAGAATGGCAGAAGAGTCGGCAGGAGGAACACAAGAAGATGTCCATGACATTGGCAGTGGAGAGAGCAGAGATGAAAAAACAGCAAAAGGTATCTATCTGCTTTTTCTATTTATTCTTTGTCTATTTTTCATGCAATTTTTGTTCTTTAAAATGAAAACATTCATGATATTCAATCCATTTTTTTATTGGCTTCAGTTCTGCTGATGGTGCATGAAACCAGTATATGAGTAGCATATCTTGCCTTAGTGGCTGTAAGAGAAGGTTTGAGATGTTAGATGATGATGGATTTCTTGGGAATCTTGATTATTTTGGATTGCTCAGTACTAGTTTGTCTTTTTTGTTATCACAATGTTTTGGTCATTGTGCTCTCAGGTCTTCATCAGGTGCTTGTTGATCTGGATAACCTTCAGGGAATTTTGAAATGAACCCTTTATTTAATCTATGGGGGTAAATTGTTCTTATTCCACTGACCTAAGGGATATCTTGATTTAGTACTGTTCAGTTGCTTGCCCTGTTTCTGCAGAGTCCAAAGTGGCTGGCCCAGTAATTGAACTTAAAATTTTTATGTCACCAAATGCCAAAGATGAGGACAATAGTTCACATGTAAATAACATAAGTAATGATACCACCTCATGCCAGAAATTCATACAGACTAGTTCTACATTTTTTCTCAAATAGGGAAATAGCCTGAAAAACTCTTGCTATATTTTCCTGTCATATGCTTGCTTGAGTTGATCACACAAGAGTTGAGAGATCTTCTTTAAGGAGTCTTTATTTTTCTTCCATAGTGCTTACCGTTCTTGTTTTACTTTTGAAGGTGACTTCTGTTAGCTGCTACCATCTGGGTATGTATAGAAGTAGGAATAGGTGAAGTTAAGACTAGAATCAAAATGGTAGGCATAAGTGTCATTAGAAAGTATAATGAAAATGGTAGACATATTTGCAGTTAGGACTAAAATCAAAATGGTACGTGTTGGTGCAGTTAAGACGATAAACAAAATGGTAGTCATAGTTACAATTTGGACGAGAATCAAAATGGTAATCATAGGTGCAGTTTTAACTAGGACTAGAGCCAAAATGGTAGGCATAGTTGAGGTTAGGACTAGAGCCAAAATGGTAGGCATAGTTGAGGTTAGGACTAGAGCCAAAATGGTAGGCATAGTTGAGGTTAGTACTAGAGCCAAAATGGTAGGCATAGTTGAGGTTAGGACTAGAGCCAAAATGGTAGGCATAGTTGAGGTTAGGACTAGAGCCAAAATGGTAGGCATAGTTGAGGTTAGGACTAGAGCCAAAATGGTAGGCATAGTTGAGGTTAGGACTAGAGCCAAAATGGTAGGCATAGTTGAGGTTAGTACTAGAGCCAAAATGGTAGGCATAGTTGAGGTTAGGACTAGAGCCAAAATGGTAGGCATAGTTGAGGTTAGGACTAGAGCCAAAATGGTAGGCATAGTTGAGGTTAGGACTAGAGCCAAAATGGTAGGCATAGTTGAGGTTAGGACTAGAGCCAAAATGGTAGGCATAGATGCAATTATCACTTGTGCCAACAAAGTAGACAGTTAGGACCAGAATCAAAATGGTGGGCATAAGTGCAGTCAGGACGAGTGTAAAAGTTGTGCATAATTGCTGTTTGGGCTAGCATCAAAAGGTAGTCTTCAGTGCAGTTTTTTATTTCTAAGTTTTTATTACTGTGAATATTTTTGACGAGAATTTTTTTTTAACGTGATTTTTTTTTTGTGACAAATTTTTTGTATGATAGCAATTTTTATAAATTGGAAATAAATTTGGGAATAATTGAAATTAATTGTGAAATCGAGTGAAAGTCACCCATGAAATAAAAATAATTGTATGGAAAGTAATGACCTATGTGCATCAAATTGTCTTTAAATTGAGTGGCAGCAGAAGAATTATTGTTGAACTTTTATAAGGTAAACTTAAATATTAATGCAATACTTAAATGCATTGATGAATTTTGAGTTCTAATAGTTTATAGTTGCCTATCATATATAGTAGCAGTATGCTGCGCATAAAGACCAGATTGCGATCAAAAGAGTCAAGGCTGCAGCAAGGAAAAGAAATACCCATGCAAATGAAAATTCGGATCAAATGGCAGCCTGAAGAGCTTCCAATGCTGAGAATATGTAAAGACTTAGGGACTCTCAAATTCCTGAACAAGATGAAGGTCCAATCAAGAGCCCTCCGCAGGAGCTAGCTTAAATGCCACCTGATAGGGCAGCTTTTAAGCTATTCATTAATAATTGATAGGCATGAAAGAAAATATAAAAATAATCTGATTAGCTGAAGTTTCTGAATATATTAAAAATAACTTTAATTTGTAGAAAAATACAATCTTTTTATTTCTTTAACACTATTTCAAATTATTTAAAAAAAAAAAAAATTGTCATGAAATCCTAAATATACAAGTAAGGCTTAAACCTGACCCCCTGGCAAAATAAAATATGGTTATCAATACTTATTTAAAATTATATTGACATTTGCTTCCTATTCTTGACAATTCATGTTGTCTGTAAATATAAATTTTTGGAAGCTATTTCTTCATGAGAATAGTTTTTGCTTCCTTATTGTTTGTGAATATTGATTTTTGGAAACAACTGCTTTAGAAAAGCACCTTTTATTTTTTTTTACTATTGCTGTCATTATAATTTTTCTTCTTTTTTTTTTTTTTTACTAATGCTGTCATTATAATTTGTTTCTTTTTTTTTTACTAATGCTGTCATTATAATTTGTTTCTTTTTTTTTTACTAATGCTGTCATTATAATTTGTTTCTTTTTTGCAGGAACTACTGCAGCAACTGATGTGTCAGTTGCAGTCACAATATTGGATGTGTATTCAGGCTGTGAAAAATGATGTCACAAAGTATATGTCGGAGAGTAACATTCGACTGTGTCATTTGGTGTGTGGAACAAGCATACGCCCTGCCCTTAATGCTGGTGTCCAATCACCATTTCAACCAGCAGGTAAAAATGGGTGGAAAGAACAAACTATGAATCTCAGGTACGATATTTATAATTGTTTCTTTTTATATTACTCATAATGATTTAATAAGATTATCAAGTTTCTGCATAATGCAACCTCGTGTATAATATGGCTATCCATTTTTGTATGTAAAATGTGTGAATAATTTTCCTTTTCATGTATAATGCAGTCCCCACTGTACCATGCTTGAAAGGTGAAACATGTTTAGTTTTTGCATGGCATCAACCTTATTGTTAAGAGGATTTTAGAAAACGGAGTAAACCTTTGATTGAATGTCTTTTTGGTATTTAAAGGGGATCATGCCAAGGAGAAGCATTTATGATGCATGAGAAATTAATTATAGTAAGTCATTCTAGTTAAGAAGAAGCAGTGATATATACAAGTTGGTTGTTTATGAGAGAGTTATTTTAAGGTGAGAACATTGTACATAAGATACAGTATGGGTAAAAAGTTTGTGACAACTTTCATTTTTTTTAAAAAGCCTTCATTTTTGTATTTTTTTTTTAAGTAAAAGATAAAATTGCAGTAACTACAGTGTACTTGCTTTTATTTTTCATTCTTTCTCCCTAGCACATCTTAGTAGCAAAATGTTCAAATTTGGATTCATCTGTCTGCAATACATTTTGTTAAATTATGAATATTTTGTATGAGAAACATTATATTTTTTTTTTTTTTTTTTTTTCACAAGTAACTCGTCAGTAGACTTTTCAGCTAAGTTAAATGTTAACACAGGCTCTGAATGTTAACTCAGCACAGACTAATGTTGTAAACAAAACATATGTAACTGTCGCTGTTTAAAGAAAAAAAGATTGTCATTAATTACAACAGTATTTTCATAGATTTTTTTTAATTTTGAAGTAATTTGCACAAAATGGCAAAATCAAAGCAGATAAGCATTGAGGTGAGGGCACAAATTGAAATTTTATCCAAAGAAGGCTACTCTGGAAGACAAATTCCCAAGAAGTTGAAGATTTCTAGACATGGGGTTGAATATTCATTGCAAGGGCAATTAGGAACTGGCACATATGTTGAGTGAAAAAAATTTGGAGCACCAAAAGCGACAACTGCCGCTGAAGATAAGCACTTGATTATTGAGAGCAAAAGAAATAGAAGGAAAACTACTTCAGAGTTGACAGCTGAAATTAATTCCTCTCATCAGCAGCCAGTATTGCTTCCAACTGTGAAAAATCAACGTAGATCAGTGAGGCTCAGGGGGTGCATAGCCATCAAGAAATTCATGTTATAGAAGGTGAATAAGCAGAAAAGACTGTTATGGACATTAAAAGAGTGGCAAAATGTATTGTGGACAGACAAATCCAAATTTGAACTTCATAGTAGTAAGGGGAGAATGTATGTGAGAAAAAAGCCAGGAGAAAGACTGAATGATGAATGTGTGGTTCCAACAGTTAACGATAATAGTGGCTCTGTTATGTTGTGTTGTTTTGGGGAGAGAGAGAGAGGGCTGGAGATTTAATTTCAGTCAAGGGAATCAGGTAAAAAGAACAATATTATTCAGTTTTGCAAAGATTATTCTATACCATCTGGTTTATGTATAAGTGGAAAAAAATTCACCTTTCAACAAGACATTGATCCAAAACACTCTTCTAAATTATGTCTAAATTACTTCAAGTCAAAATAAAAAGGAAAAAAATTTTGAAATTATGACTTGGCCACCTCAACCTCCTGACCTCTCTTCCATTGAATTAGTATGTGATTAATTGGATAGATTTCGAAGAGAGTACCCAAAGAGTGAGAGTGAGCTTTTTCAGTGTTTAAAGAATGCTTTGGAAGGTCTGCCATTTACTTTTTTTGAAAAACTGTTGGAAAGAATGCCAAGAATTTGTAAAGCAGTAATTAAGGCAGGTGGTGGTTTTATTGAGAAAAACAAAATATGATGCCCTTGTATGATAATTTTTTTTTATAGTTAAGTGGTTATTTTTTTTATCAAAATAAAAGCAAGTAGACTGGAGTTATTGTAATTTTATCTTTTACTTTAAAAACTACAAAAATATCTCATTTTAAGCTGTTTTTTTTTTTAAATGTTGGGTGGTCCCGAACTTTTTGACTGTAGTGTGGGTTGGTTAATTTAATGACATATCAACATAGATTTCTATCTTCCCTTCTTTCTTTCATTTTCTCGCTGAAACCATGTAGCGTCTCTGATATGTCTTTTCTGTCTTTCCATTCAATCAAAACCGAATAGACCATTATTTATCAGGTATTGGCAGGTCATAATGTACATATGTGCTAAGAAAGGGGCAAGCAGAATTATAATAAAATTCTTGACAAGTATTTATTTTCATCTTATTTGCTTTTTATTGTAACTTTTACTTAAGCCCTCAATCTCTGGAAGTGTGTAGATAATAGATAATCTGAATTGAAGATAGAAATCTTTAATGTCTGTTTCAGGGAAATGGAAAAAAGTTACCAGTTTCAAATTTGTACCTCATTACTTTTAAAAATAATTTCATATTTGATTGTTATTGCAATATTTTGTTAAAGTTGTTAAGCTCAAATATTTAACAGTGTGATAGAGGAATTTCTATGGATATTTTATTGTAAAACTTGCTATGAGCTTATTCAATCATTAACTTAAAATTAATCAAAAAATTAAAATAGGAAAATCATTAAAATTTCATGGGTATTTCTAGTTAATAATAATGATTGTCAGTATTTCAAGTAATAAAAATGAAACAAACCTAATACTGCTAAAATTACTTTCATCTTATTTCCATTATTTTTTTTTTGAGAGCCCTAGTCTATTTAATCTTTTCCTGGACCCTGCCCTGCACATATACAAGCTCAGATGTAAAGATATGGGCACTAACCACTTAGACATTCCATACCATATCCCAAATGAATCTACAAATAGAAAACAACATTCCTACTCTTCCCCTGAGGTCTATGCTGATCACATAGGTATTCATAGTTAAGAGTGATCTTGACCCCAAAAAAAAAAAAAAATCAACATCCTCTACCAATTGCTCCAAGAAATATGACTCAAGATAAGTCTTTCCAAAATATTAGAATTGGAATGAAAGCAGTGATGGCACATACACTGAATCCATCATAAAAATTCAGGATATGGAATTAGTAAATACTAAACATTTCAAATACTTTGGTGTTTGGATCAATTATAGCAAATTTAGTATAGGAAATAAGGAAAATACCATAGAATATTTGTCCAGAAATATCTAAATTGTCTTTTGTATACAACTGCTTTCTTGGATCAATGGTTAAAAATGACTGAGTGAATGAAACCTGTAGGTTTTAGTGAGGACCGTCCTTGTTTGTACCTTGTAGACTGGTACTGCAGAATCAGAAACAAAGAACTGTACCAAATAACAGAAACATACATCCCTTGAGGACTTTCAGCAGCAGCAACAACTAGAATGGATAGTACATATAAATTGAAGAGAAAATAAGAACATAATCAAGAGGATGACTCTCTACATGACTTCAAACAAAAGGTTAGGAAGGACCCCCCCCCCCCAATCAATGCTGGGAGGAACAACAACAGCTATAGGACTTGAGAAGGGTATTTTCCGTCAGAATTTAATACTGCCTATCTACCTCATCAACTGTAATCAAGATCATAGTCATTGTGAAGTTCATAAGACATTCAATAACTATATAGTATCTGCTATGCCAGGGCTGCACATTGTTTTGGATTCAGAATTGTCCTCTTCTTAGACTGGGCACCACTTCAAGGAAAAAGAGCTCAATCTGCCTTACAAATTAACCTATAGCTGGGGGTAGAAAAGATGGATTCATACCTTTCCCAAGGGTATTAGTGCAAAAGTGAATGTAACAAAGTTGTCTTGTCAATTTCTCTTCTCCAGCTGTCAAAAGTTTACACAACCTGTACGTCCTATTTCTGTACAACGGTGCTTCATAATGTGAGTTTCTATTTCTGTTACAGGGAAATACAAAGCAATATTAAAACAAAAGTTGCCAAAAAAGATGTCGAAGACATTGGATCATTTGTGGAATTAAGTGAGTGTACAGATTCCTGTACATCAAGTGAGTTGCAGTAACTGAGCCAGGTTTGGAGCTGAAAAAACAAAAAATCATGTAAAACCAGATGAGAAGGAACAGTTTTTTCTTTTCTTCTTTTTTTCATCTTTTTTTTACTTTTTCTTTTCATTTTTTCTTTTTATTTCATTTTTTCATCTTTTTTCATTATTTTTCTCTTCATCTTTTTTTCATGTTTTTTTTTATTCATCTTTTTCATCTTTTTTATTCATCTTTTTCATCTTTTTTTCTTTTTCTTTCATTCCTTTTTTTTCTTTTTCTTTTTTTTTTTTCCATTAGAAAAACAAAAAATCCCAAAACAAAAACTGCTGTAACTGCCCATTTTTGGTGCTATTTTCATTGCAGAACATAAAAGCAAAACACATTCACTCACGGATATAAAATAATAATTCGAGATTGTTAAAAACAATTGGATGTGTCTTTTTCAGATTTGACTCATGTATTCAACAGAGATGAAAAAAAAAAAAAATTTTGGATATTGTCCCACTGAAAGGATTTAAGAAATTTTTGTTTTCAAAATTCTTTGGGGTGGTAGGGTTTGACAAAAGACTATTAAACGTTGTTCTTGTTTTTGTTATAATTTGAAATACAAAGACCACTTCATGTGTTGCATGTTTATTTGTACATACATAGATATGTATAAATAATTGGAGCAATATGATAAATTCTTTTTATCATAAACTTATTTCCACATACCTTAGCTTTAAACAGTATTTTTTATCACGTATTTGTTTAACTCATTTGTTAATTCTGCACAAAAATAAGCATGTCCAGGCAAAAGTTTATTTAATATAATGCTAAATAAGTCCTTGATTGCCCTGCAAAAAAATCCATATTGATGGAAATCCATATTACATTTCTGAATTTTTTTTTAAAATGTTTTTTCTGCGTCATTCAGTATTTTAACAAAAATGAAATTCAATGAAATGAACTAGCATGAATTTTGTAGATAAATAATTTTCCTCAGGTTTTGATGGTTTTATCTTGCATCTTGTGGTATATTATCACAATATTAAAGCTATTTAACATTTTACACCTATTAGGTAAGCTGCATAGATAAAAAAAAAAATGCAGCCTCACTGAAATTACTCGAATGTTTCTGATAAAAAAAAAAAAAAAAAAAAGATAAGCTAAACAAAAATTAATCAAAATACTCTACAAAATTTGGACAACTTTAAGCTATAATATCAATTACTACTAGGAATAGGCATTTAAAATTCATATAAACTGGATTTGGCATTAAATGACCCACAGTGGTTGATATGCCATAAAACCCAAACAAACAAACAATCAATTACTACTAGGGATAAGCAGACAACATAATGTGGAAAAAATTAGATAATAAAGGACATTAGTATATGTGTAGATTTAACATTGCTTGGTCTTTGTAGCCAAATTGGTAAGCATGATACATGTAAGACAGGCTCCCAAGAATACAAGATGTAAGTCCAAATTCAATAGAAGGCTTCAGTATTATTTCAGGTCTATGCTGATTACTCATAGAATGTAAAAAAAAAATATTTGAGCATGGGGATAGAAAAAACAGTAATAAGTTGATAATAAAAAAAAATGAATAATATAGAAAAAGCTTTTTGCATCTTTGATTTTCTTTAAATTTCTTTAAATTTGAACATTTTTGTCACAAAAGAACAGCCTATTATTCTTATCTCATATATAAAATGAAAATAAATTCTTTTAAATAATTTTGGATTGGATAATCAGCATATGCAATTTTATGATACAATAAGGATATTTAAACTACAAGAAATATTCACAGTTAATGCAGCTGCTAAAAACATATAGGAATAAAAAATAAAATTTCATTAAGTATATTTGTGGTTTGTTCATTCAAACTAATATTACTGTTACCGGTTTACATTACAGTTACAGATTTTGCACACTTTTACTGTAAGACTTTTTCTGAATTTTTAAGTGTATGTGTATTGTGGTGGTGAATATACACACACAGACACATACCAGTAAAAATAAGAAAGAACTTTTTTTAAATCATCTTATTCATTTTGAGATGAGAAGATTAATTCATTCATGAGAAAAAAATCTCTAAGCAATTTTATTCTAGTGTTTTATTTTTCTCATTCATTTTATAAAATTTCAGTTTATTTTGAGTCTGTTGCCTAAAGGATTTTCAAATAATACAGATAGCTTAAAAGTTATTTTGTTTGTTATAAAGTTATTAAAAAAAATAAAGAGTTTATCTTATTGTAATTTATTGGAAATGTATCTGACATTTTTTTATGGTAAAGAATATATTTTGGCAATAAAAATGGTTGAAAATTCAAAAGAAAATAAAACTGTTTTTCAGGATATTTTAACCATCATGTTAAAGTTTTTATAACATTTCAATTTTTTTTTAGCAATTTCTTGAAAAACCTGTAATCTGTAGAATTAGATATTGAAATGACTAGGAGTGCCTTAAAATTACAAATTAAGTGAATATTTTTCTTTGAATGTTTTTTAATGAAAACTTATTGTTATGATGCACTGATTTTCTATCTTCGTTGTTATAATCATATCATTTTGTTTTTCCTTCCAACCTTCAGTTGTCTGTTGTAGATGGTGACCTTCTGGGAATTTTGAACTACCCTTTATTCAATTCATGGGGATAGATTGTTCTTATTTGGTGTCCATGTCAATTAATTCTTCTTGCACATATTGTTTGTCTTTTCTACTGAAGAAGTTGTACACTCTGGTTTAGCGGACAAGACCAGTGACGCAACAGGCGAGACTTGACATGGCTATAAAAAACAAGATAAGGACCAAGTAAATCAGTATATAATTTGTTTTTAAAGATGTCACTTCTGAAATAACCAGATCTGATTTAATATTCCTTGATATTTATTTATTTATGAAATTGAAAAAATATCAAGGTTTTAATTTTCTTTACATTTTACTCCTTGAATATATAAGGTTACAATTTACACAAAAATAAATATGGTGTCATAAAATGAAATACCTTCGGATTCTTATTGAAATATTTTAATAAATAAAGTTGAAATGAGATAAATTTGAAATCACTTGAATTTTCATTATCCTGAGTATTATACCATTTCCACCACCCCGATATTCTTTAGAAAGGTATATGTGCCTCAGAATTTCTTAAAAACTCACATTAATTCATCTCCGAAGGCTAAAGGTATTTATATGATAACTATCTTGTATATTTACCATTCTGTCAAATTCTAATTCAAACTTTACGCATATCTATATATTTAAATAATTTACAGTCTACAAAATTTTATTATGGCTAAGTATATCTTAACATATATGCAAGTATGTTAAAATTAGGGAAGGGCAAAGAAAAAGAAAAATTACTTACTATAAATTGGCAAATCAAAAAATTGTAACAAAACAAAAACCAAAATGAAGCTCGACTGGCGTTGAGATCTCATCAGTTTACATTCGAACTGGCTAGATATAGCCATACATTCTATGCTAACAGTTTCTTTTCTTGCACTTCTTGCTTGTGGAAATCCCTTCTGACTCCATGCTGTCCAGCCAACTTTAATCTGCAAAAATTTAAATGCAATGTCAATCGCTATCTGTTGTCCTGATTACTCTTTTCTCTTCTTGCTCATTAGTAATGTTTCTGTTCTTAATTCTTCCACACCCTGATGTCTTAGTGTCTTTACTGCCTTGCTTTGGGTGAAACTTGATAAAAAAAAAAAAAACCCAAAAATGGTTATCATTCCTCACTCTTTAGAGCTGAATTGAGGACAAAACCTACCAGTTTATTATGTACACTAACTAAAATTAGGGGATAGGAAAAAAATTATTACTAGAGAATTGGCACGATGAATCCTAATCAATTTACATTAGAAGCCAGAAAACATTCCTTCTGCTTACAGGGTGAAGTCTGTTAAGATTTAATATGCAGGGTTTCCAGCACTTTGTATATATCGTATATATTTTAAAAGTGTCTTTTTTTTTTTTTTAAATCCATAATTTTTCATTATTTATCTCCTTGTATATTATATTAATTTTAGAAATATAATAAGGAGAGCAACAAGATCTGTCAATTTAACAAATTTCATGCCAGTGTAGTCATTTCTTTCCCAATAAGATTTTGAAAATTGTTACCTGAATATTGGCCACCAGTAAAACCAGTTTAAGACACCACTTTCAAACCTTCTTTCCCTCTTTTTTTCGCTGTTCAGATACTGAAAGAAGGTTAATAGTTTCAAGTGGTAGTCTTTCTTTTCTTTTTGGTTTTAATATGTGATCAGGTTTAGCTGTAATGACTACTTGACTATTCTTAAAGTGTTAACCAAAAGAGTTTATTTACTAAATTTCAAGAAGCAATTTTGTATTTCTCTCTATGCATATATACTTTAGTGACTTTCTTTGAGCCATGTTTGATGTAATTTTTTCCAGTTCAGATTTCATTTTTTTATAGTGTTACATGGATGTATCCATAGTGTTGTGGTTATTGGCAGAGAAAGTGAAACTGGCATGCTGTGTTCAAATTCAGGCTTAGTTCATTGTGTTGACTTTTACACAAATGCACTTTGGAACGGTATGAATCCATTCTTCTGTATATGCTGATGTTTCAAAACATACTTTTTTCTTGAGAATCAGCACAAAATAATTTTAATGACTGATGCTAGATTTTAATCTCCATATATATATATATATATATATATATATATATATATATATATATATATATATATATATAAAAGTGAACATAGAAGTCAACATTTAGAGGCGACAGTCTGTTTCATGCTAGATGCAATTGTCAGGCAACTAGTGTTGACTTCTATGTTCATTTTTATATTTACACACGCTCTATCTCTGATATTGAGCACTTTATCCCATAAATATAGCACACTTTAAGACTATATTTCTTCACACACACACACATATATATATATATATATATATACACACACACACACACACACACACACACACACACACACACATATGCCAGTTTTTAGTTATTTTTACATTTATCTTGTTTTCTTGTTTCTCAATCTATTGACACTTGTCCAATCATTTTACGTCTAATCTGTGATAAATAAACATGATGAAAAATTTTGGCTCCAATACATTTTATTGTTATATTTTACATCGGTTGCACTGAAAGGATACAGTCATCCCCTCCACCCTGGGCAAGTTTTTTCTGGTCTTATCTATTGTATCTGTTAAAATAAAAAACATTATTGAACTCACCAAAGAACAATTTTTAAATATCATCACTGTAAAAAAAAAAAATAAAATAAAATAAATAACGAGAATATTATGAGTACAATTATAAAAATTTATGATTTTTTACTTAATTCATATTAGTTTCTTGTAAGTGTACATATGGTGGCATATCTTCACCTTTTTGTGTAAAAATTTGGTCATAAGGTAATATTCTTTAGATTTAACCTTCAGTTTCCTTAGAAAGTGACTTTTTTTTTCTTTCTATTTTTAGTTATGTTTTTCTTTTTAATTTTTTTAATATATATTGCATGACTTATAAAAAATCTTGACATCATTCATAGGACAAAAATTACAAAATTCCCTCACCAGCACTTAACAATTAATGGCTAACAAACAGTAAAAATTATAAATTTACATTTCTCTGAAAATTCTTAATTAGTGGTTGATTTTTGCTTCTAAACATATAATCACCATTTTGTGCTAGTTTCATTTCAATTCCCTTGGATTTTAGTTCCTTATTGCTGTTTTCTGTTTTGGAGATCATTTGACTAACCGTTCAGTTTAGGTTGTCTCTTTATAGTAGAAAAGATATCTAAATTGACCTATTAATTAAATACAGATAAATCCACTTCCATCACTCTGAACAGTCACATTTAAAAAGAACAAGAAACTCAGTGAAGTTTGTAGTAAACATGCAATAAACACATACACTTGCACCAGGATATCAGAATTAGGGGAATATCTTGTGATTTGAAATCATTTGATAGAAAAAAAATACCAAAATATCATTTTAAAAAATAGTCATGGATAATACTACCTTCTGAGGAGTGTTTTTTTTTTTCATCCAGAAATTTTATGCAAGGAACTAAACATATAAATAATTCTAGAGTACAATACTTTTCCTTAAGTAAAATGAATATTGGACAGCATTGTAGCTTAGAATTACTATACAATAGTTATCTCCCTTGAAAAACCGTTTTTTTGGGGTTTTTTTTTTTTTAAAAAAAAAACTTTTATACAAGGTAGTGGTTCGGATTGAGAAATCAGTAGCTGAGTTCGAATTCATGTTCATTACATTCACGTACATGCTAATACCTTTCAGAAAGGTATGAATACATCTATTCCCCCCTCGACATCTGTGCATAAATAGGAGGACAGACTAGGTTCTATAGCTTTTAGATGCTAAACAGTTGAGGAGAAGGAAAAACTCAAAAAATTCAAAACTAGCCTGGAGAGGGTTGGGCTCCATCAGGCTGTCTTGCTCAGGAGACCCTCACTGCTACTGCGGCTGCAGAGTACTTACATGTTGTGCCGCCGACATCTCTAATGCAGATCATCCAGATTTTTTTTTTTCATTTTTTTTTTAGAATTCTTTAAGTTGGTGGATTTTAGGTACACATTACAATACCTCTAGCTACAAGTATGTTAGTATGATATAAAGGTCATTTCATTAGGAATATAAATTTATTACTGTCTAACAGTAGTCTTCGTTTTCTGGGTAATATTTTAGTTTCTCCTTTTCTTAAGAACATTACCTACAAATATAATAGTTATTATTTATGTGTAGAAGAGTTAATGAGCAATTTTTATTTCTATATCCTCACCTAGAACTCATCAAGTTGGACAAACTCGATATTCTGGTGCTGTTCGCCAAAGAATTATCTCCCTTGAACTGTACTTTTTATTTTTGGTTTTTCGATTTTTTGCTTTTTATTTGTTTTGGACGAAGCCAAAGATTGAAAAAGTGGCTGAAAATGTTGTGATGAGAGAAAGAAACAAAAAGGATAATCAAAATAGACCTGGTACCCACTCTTATAATTATGGGCACAAATAAATCTGGTTAAAAAAAGAAAATCTATATTATTAGATTCTATAATAACTAAACTTAGTTATCCAGTTATTTCAGCAAGGATTTAAAAAGAAAAAAAAAGTGACGTTATCTGTTTAAAAAAAAATAAAATTGTTGGAGATTAAAGACTTGTTTTTTTTTTATTATTATTTTTTTTTTTAATGTATGTGAGCAGAGGCAAATGTATGTATGGCCTGCACATTGTCCATCTCTGCATGAGAAAAGAAATGGTAACAATTATCTTTTTTTCTTTTTTAGTAGTTAACTCATTTTGAACCTTTCTAAGCCATGAAAGGTGAATCTCAGGCATTGAAATTAGTTGGGGAAAATATGATCTAGTTCTGATTCAAAACTGGGACCTTTTCCATCCAAAATGTTTTTAATATTTTTAAATCAAAACATATTTGAAGGGTATTGAAATAAAGAAAACAGTTTGAAAAGTTGTCTGATGTGTGATATAATTCAAGGGTAAAGCATTTAAAAAGCAGAAATAGAAGAAGAAAAAAAGATGAGGTGGTTGACCTGATTAAATCCCACTGTATACACATAGACATTGTTATTGTTTCTTTTTGTCATTTTGTACCTGATTCCTATCCTTTTTCACTTTGATTTTCTTTTATTAATCACTGTAAATAAGTATACCAAAAAAAAAAGAAAAAAACAAAACAAATCTGTATATATTGTATTCCCTTGTACAGTTTTTATTATGACAATTAAAATCCTTTTATCCGTTATGATAATCTTTTTGTTTGTTGTTTATTTCATTGTTTGGGCTTATGGTTGTATTATGTTGAAACACCAGTTACCCTACGATCACTGAAGTTAAGCAACATTGAGTCTGGTCAGTACCTAGACGGGTGATCGCTTGGGAATACCAGGTACTGTAAGTTCGAACGTGCAGGTTGTGTAATGGATAACGGCTCAGAATTGGAAATCAAAGAGCCAAGTTCCAGTTCCTGTCGGGTTCATTAGGTTCACTTATGCAAAAATAACCTTGGGAAAGGTAGGAATCCACCTTTTCTCTCCCAGCTATGACTTGTATAACTAAATCATTATCATCTCAAAGAAAAATTCTTACAAGCTAAAAGATATTTTCTGGCTTTAAATAACCTACAAAGGATTGTTTAATCTTGTGCAACTATTCAACATTTTTAAGGCGGCGTTCAGACATGGAATGTCAGTGGTTTTCAACCTTTTTGCTGGAGCGGAACCACAAGGAAACATTCCAGTGGCCCGAGGAACCCCTGCAATAAATTGTCTTATGCAAAAAAAGCTTTCAATTATTAAAATAAAATAAAAGTACTCATCTTCAGATTTATTTACAAAAAATACAAAGACAAACTGTAAAAATACTGTATACGTCCATATGCAATTTTAATCTTGCTTCTACGGTTATTACACATGTATTAAAAAAACTTCAGTTTAAATGGGTTACATTTATTTTCATTAAAAATTCAATGAGTAACTTGAGCCTGATGTTTCTTGCACAAATCTTTAATATTGCGTCGTGTTTTTGACAGACACACACAAAGTTCATCTTCCACAGACAGCAATTGTGCTCGCTTCTTGCGCTTGACGGTTGTCAGAGCTGAAAATCCAAATTCACACAAAAAAAAACTGAAAACTGCATAAGAAGGCGCAGTGCTTTCTGGGCAATTGCAGGATATTCCTTTTTAACCAGCAATCAGAATGTATCCAGGCTAAGCTCAGAATGCTTCAATTTTAATGTTCTGTCACTTGAAACACTGGCAAGTTCTTCTTCTTCTGTTAATGTAAACTGTTCTTCAGATGGCTTAAATTCCACAAATGGGCTTCTAACCCAGTCATACTGGTCGACAGATATCGATGGAAAATATTTATCAAGATTTATTAACAAAGTGTCCAAGTGGTTTGGTTATTGATTTAGTGGAGGTACCTAAACACATATCTGCACAGGAGAATTAAAAGTTACTGTCAATCATAGTACTTGTGTAACTTCTTGCAGAACCCCTGGGCTTTACTGGCAGAACGCTGGTTGAAAACCACTGGTCTACGTGATAAATATATTGAGAACAAAGTGTGGTTAGGGTTAGTGCTAAACCTTTGTCAGCCTAAAATGAGATAATACATGCTTAAATCTATAGAATTTCTTTAAATATTACTATGCCTAAAATTGTATGACAGGCTAAATTTAGCTTGTTGGATTTCTTTCATCCTTGGATAGTGGCAGATGAAAAATATGAACCTTAACCTATGCCAAAGTAGCATTCCATTTGAATTAACCTAGAAATCTGAATATCTGTTCACCAGATCTCATGTTTTTACCTGCTTACTTTGTTCACCTGTTTAGGCAAAATCTCTGAGAGAAAAAAGGATAACTCTTTAGTGAGTGACCGTAACAAGGTGTGTGGAATCTAGCGAGTTAGCACATGACATTGGTACTTCTACCCATCTCTGGATTAATTAGTAGGACTTGTATCAGTAAATCATTATCTCCAAAAAAAAATTCTTACAATCTAAGTATTTTCTTTCTTTAAATAACCTGCAAAAGAACAAATCAATAACATATATATATATATATATATATATATATATATATATATATATATATATATATATAGCTTTCCCTTGAGTACATTCTGAGTAGTGCTCCACCCATCTGTTTATCCGTGTCCTTGATAATCTTGCTGGCCTGGGATTTTAGCAGTGCTGTCTTTTATTTCGTTGGCTCGATGACATTCTTGATTTCTCCATACATATCGTGAACATCACCAGTGTTGAATGATAACTGTATGCTCTCGCAGAGCTTAAGCCAGTAGTCATTCACACAGTGTCTGGCTGTCTTCTGTGCATTGTTTCTGGCTGTCCAGTGAAGTGTGATGACTGCTCCCTTCATTGAAAGCTACCTTTAGTGTCTTGCCCCATGCCAGTCAAGTGTTGATTTATAATTGGTAGACATTTAATATGTGAATCCTAATAATATAAAACTGATTAAAACTGAGCCACAAAAGAGAACTCAATATATTTATTATAGAGCATATAAATGAATTACACACACACATACATAGTCAACGACGAAATTGTGTACACCCATCAATTTTGAATATTTTTATCCATTTCTCAGAATCTAATGTCTGTATGATGCCAGTTTTTTTATATGTAAATAAGCACAAAAAAAGTAATATAAACTTCAATTTCCAGTACAATAGATTAAATACAATAAATTTGACAGGCAAATTATGCAAAATAGGAAAAGACAAAATTATCTGTACAGTAGAAAATATCGTTTTAAATTGATTCGTGTAAGTATAAGTAATTTACATAATTATTTTATTGGTGAAGCTTTTTAGACTATTCAGTAGAATATTTGTGATAATTCCAACAAAGAACATCACGTCGTGCATAGAGTGTCACCATTGTTATTCTTATGTTAACAGCACGATGGGGAAGACAAAGGAGCTTAGCGTTGACATGAGACAGAATTATTAATTTCCACAAGTTGGGAAATAGTTACAGCACTATTTCAAACCGGTTAGCTATCCCTAGATCTATGGTGCAGTCCGTTATAAAGAAGTTATTATCATATTTCAGTTATATTTGTTGTAACCTAGGGAAGTTTACTGAATAGAATAATCAGGCAAAGGTTGATAATGAACAATAATATTTAGGGCATGAACAACATGTATAAGATTCGCTAGCGGTGCGTAGAAGTAGTCAACTGTGAGTCAAGTGAATTCCACAATGAATTTCCTGCTGCAGACCAACATACAGTATTTACTACTGTATTTATGTGAATGGGGACATACCCATTATCATCTGTAGGTATGCTACAACAATATTATATTTAATTATTTATATTTCAACTTTCTTACATTATTCGTCCAACTTATTTACAATATTTGGACTCTTGACCTCATCTTCATTGACATATTCACGACGTTTCGGCCGTTGTACGCCCCGGCCTTCTTCAGGAGATTGGAATTTTGAACAGAACACTTTATTGCATTCGCTGAGGTAGATTGTTCTAGTTTCAGGTACCATGCTTCTTCCGGATATCTCAGTTATCTCCCTTTAAGTCAACTCTCCAATTTATTCATCATCACTGCCTTCACCAGGTATTGAACTCACAACTCTTTAGGTCTAGTCACTGGATTTTGTGGGGTGGAGAATAAGGGAAGCTGTCATTTTTGGGGGTCTGTGAAAAAATAGTATTTTATCAGTAACAATTTCATCTAAATTTCTTCTTAATTGTTTATTAATGATGATGATGCGGTCACGGCGGCATTTTCTTTTTCTCTTCATTTTTAATCATATTAATGATGATGATGATGATGTTAAGAGTCCATTTTTCTTTTCTTGACGTCTTTTTTATCCCCGACATCGCTTCTGGAATAGACGGGTCGCACCCTTTAATTCCAATCTGCCCTTCTATTCCGGACCTCTTTCTGCAATATCCGAGAAGTGACCATAAAACAAAAACCTACTTGGAATTTCCGTCTTAAAAAATAACCGACACTTTCTTCCATTTAAGAATTTTCTACAACCCTCTCCCCTTCTCAGCCCACCGTTGGTCATCTTTGTTTTCATTGTCGCCAGTTCCATGCCAATGTCAATCTGGAAATGTCTTGAAATAAATGAAAGACAAATTTCGGAAAAATTAACACTTCCTGCGCCCGCGCAAGAAAAATCCTTTCTACAAAAATTTGCCAGATCTCATATTTTTAGTCGAAAATTTTTACTTTTATGGAAAGTTAAAAAATCAGTGAGAAATCAATTTTATTTATTTGCATAAATTTAGAAGAATTAAAAATAAAATTCGATCCATCGAAATTATTTTCGATTAATGAAAAACATTCCAATTGTTTGAGTCGATCAATAATTATCGATTTGTTTGTTGTTTTTGTTGCCATTTCTAAATGAGATCAATTTACGTTGCAAATCTTCAGTCAGCCATTAATGGAGACAAAGGTGGCAAAAAATTTCAAACATCGTTATTTGCATTGATTCATATTATGAAACTGAACATTTTTCCAGAATTATTTACCTCTACACATATTGCTAAATCATCAAAATCATTACGCAAAAATTCCAAATAAAAAAAAATTGAATTTAGGAAAAATTTAAAAAAAACAACATAAAAAATAAATTTAATAAACTAAAGTTTATTTGCAAACAAAAAAATAAATACCAAAATTAAAAAAATATTAAATTAATTTTGAAAATTTTGAATGGAATTTCACTGTCTTTATTAAGAGACAAATGGAGGACTCGTACAAGGTGATTAGCCTGTTTATTATTTATCTGTCTATCTCCATCAGTTCATTATTTATCTATGTCTCTATTTCTATATCTATATAATAAATGCGAAAATGTCCGGGTTTCACACTTTTTCGATGAAAGGGACACAACTCTCTCTTTCAATATCTATATATAATAAAGAAAAACCTTGTGTCACGCTTTTTCAATTAAAGGGACACAACTCTCTAAAAATTCTTACGTCTGGTGCCATGTTCAAAGACTCAGCGTGAAAACAAACACGAGAGTTAGAATCACAGGTGAACTTGAAGCAGGAAGATTTGCTGCTTTGCTGTTACAGCTTGGCAATGGAACCATCAAAATGGGCCGAAATGGAGATATTTTACTCACAAATGATCTTCTTCTTCTTCTAATAATAATAATAACAACAACAACAACAATAATAATAATAATAATAATAATAATAATAACGGACTCAATTCAAGAGAACAACCCATCTTACGCAAGCAATTTCTAAATCCATCTGCAATTCGCTTCTTAAGACGCGGCTTCTTTCTATCAAGTGTGTCCTCTTCTCTAACCCTGAATATCTTCCACACAAGTTCAATTTCATTCATTTGGTCAACTTCGAATGTGCAGATGTGTGGAAATCTTCGCCCGTATACCCAGATTTCATATGTGGTCTTCATCAGTATTGTCATGAGATGATATTTAGTGGGTGGGCTCTCATCAGAAACCCCCACTATAATGACATTAAGCTCTGAGGATATAGGTTGTCATCTTTGGTCGCCATGTTCAATTTCACAATCAAGAAAGTTGAATTATTTGCAACAATTATGCGTTGTTCCATCTGTAATGTTGCAACCTGCAGATCTGGCTGAAGCTCTCTCGGACTCTTTCCGAACTCCTTTTCCCAAAGAGATTGCTGTCTGATAGGGTGCGTCGACTGAAAAGTCTCTCCTCCTCCTCCAAATCGTAGGAAATGCGTAAAGTTGGATAAAGACTTAGATAACAATATTTAACCAATTCAAAACAATATGACGACCTTGTGATCTTTCTCGATAAGACAGGTTCAATATTGAACAATTATTAATATTTTTTATTTTCTAAAATTACTTAAGTTTTAAAATAAGTTCTAAATAAGAAACGAATGGATTTAATGTGAAATATCTGTGGAATCTTCCACGTCTGCCAGTCACCCCTGCGTGGGAAATGTACTCTCTCCTGTTGTGATTATCGTGACAATCAAACATACATACATGGAAATCGTATGACAAATTTAAATGATGAACTTCAAACTAAAAAAATATTTGAGATGCTACAATTGACTAAACCGGATTTTGTAACTTTGAAACAAAAAAAGAATATTCTCTTAATAAATGTATAAAATAGATTGATTTGTACGAATTTATTTAAAATATATGAAATAAAACTCGACAGAAAATTTTAAATGTGTTTAATGATCAAATTTATGGAGATAAGTTTTAATGGCAAGCAAAGATATTGTCTCTAATTTTGTTCAATTATGAAACGGATAAAATTTTTTTAACAATCTCTTTGTCAAAATTTGACTTGCAAAACTTTTTCTTCAAAATATAATAAAAAATGAATGTAAAAAATTCTATATACCTAATGGAAAAGGAAAAAGAAAACAGAAAAAAAAACAAGAGAAAATTGACTAAAAAGTTTTTTTTTCAATTTGTTGCCTGTTTCAATTGAAATTGTCGTGGCGCTGTTTTGAGTAAATCTGGAGAAAACAAGGAAATGTTAATCAAACAAAAGACTCACAGAAAGCAGAATGGGTGGAATGAAGAATGAAAAATGGGATGAATCAGGAGAAATTCTTCAAAAGTGAAGATAGAAGCGTGCTAAAGCAATCTTGGTTCGTGCAAGAAAACCAGCAAAATACTGACATTGAGAGTGTTGCACATGTGTGAAGTGTTAGAAAGTATCCGAAGGTTTGAATGGTGAGAAGGCTTAAAATTGGGTGTGTTCAATAATCTTCCATCCACAACAATTAATACAAGACAGAAAATAATGGTTCAAAACATAACAATTGAATTTATTTGTCTTAGTGTACGTGTACATAAGCTAAAGGTTTGATAGAGTTATGTCTCTTAGATTTGGGAATATTTGTACCTGAGCTCATAAGGGTTGGATTAACTATTAAACTGTAGTTTAGAAGAATGAGTTCCTGTTGCATGTTAGGAATTGTGTATTGTACAAGTTGGTAAGATGTTCAGAAGAGTTAAGAATTCGTACTTGCGTGAATGTTGTAATGTTCTTTAACGTCTGACTGCTTGGTCAAGACGGGAGTTCTTGAAGGTTACATTTTGACAGCAAGGAATGAGACGCAAGAGTGACGAAGAGACGGAGAAAGAGAGATAGAAAAGAGATAGAAAACCACTTGTGTTTTGTTTATAAAAGATGGTGTATCACGTGATCGGCTCAACTTTAGTAGGCGGGAAAACAGATTAGTCGTGTGCAGGCGATTTGATTGGTCGGAATTGACCAATCAGCGAGCTAGTTTTGAGGAGATTAACCAATGAATGCTTGTCGAACGATTTCTATGTATGATGGTGGTGGTAATCACCACAAGAGAAGACGTGTTTTTCAAAACTCGATATTTATTGTGAAAAAATTACACACTTATGGCACAAGGCCGAAATGGGGGGGGGATAGGCTGGTCATCACTAACTATCTTATACTTAGCTAATCCGATTCACGGCCCATTCATACATTACAATTTCCACATTCACCATAAGAACTTGTCCGTCACCGATGAATCCTCCATACACCATGATACCGCATCCTCTCAAGGGGGACCTACAACACGCACCCCATGCCATAAAAATATAATGATTATATATGTACAATTAAACATTTAAAGATGAATGAAATGAAAGGGGAGGATGATGAACCCAGTAAGAAACTAAAACGATACACAAAAAAAGTAAATAAACATAACTGATGTTAGTAGGGCCCTTTCAACCCTCAAAAATGAGAGGCTGTATTCTGCCCATTTAGACAAAATCAAGAAGCTCTCTCGCTAAGGAAGTGGGAGAAGGATAAAAAATTATACGGCCATGGGAAAATATAAAGCTGACCCAGTCGAGATAAAAGGGGCTAAAAACAAACTGGGGAGGTTGGGAATCTCAACCCGGATCATAACCAAAGATGTGGTCGGGGACAGGCCGGGAACAACACTTACTCACATACTAACTCTGCTGATTTCAACGGATTTTTAAGCATGTAAAAATGTCGGATTAAGCATTAAGTTAGATTTTCATTAACATTTACTGTACTATTGGATTTATTTTGGCAATTATTGGATAGCATACAATTTTACGCTGTCAGATTTTGATTTTTACTTTTAAAACTTTTCTTTCTGTTTAAGCTTTTATTTTATTTTCTTTCGTTCAAGTTTTTATTTATTTTTTAAAGTTTCCACATGTTACTAGTAAGCAAGCTTTAAATTTTGCCTCATCCCACTTTTTACGTAAAGTATTTTATTTGCTTTTTTATTTTCTTTTGTAAAATTTTGGTTTAAGTTCTAGCGTTTGACTTGGTTGTTTTTCTTTTCATATTTTATTTCTGACTTGCCTTTTGGCAAGCCAAGTTTTCTTTTCTTTTCTTTTGTTGACACGCTTTTGTTTGTTTTCTGGTTTTTAAATAATAATAAAAAGTATATATCACGAAAAGAAAAAATTAAAAGGAAAAAGTTAGTAATATGAATGACGCTGACGAATCCCCGCCGGAATCCGGTGAAATACCCGAATCACCATGGCAAGCAGAAAGAAAAAAGGATTATAAAGGACTCGGCGTATTACGCCAATTTAAAAAGTAAATAAAGAAAACGAATTCATAACCATCCCAGAGGCGCTGAACGCCGTTACGACACGGACAATCTCCCTACTGACCTCGGACGTGAAAAGTCGGAAATTGATTGAGGTCAGTAAGGAAACCATGGAGGAAGCGCTAAAGACATTGAACGTTGCCCCACGGGTCTTGGCTAGAAGTTCCAATACTTTGTGGGGCATCATTCTGGCCGGAAGCATTCTCACAACAAAAACAGTGAGAATGCAAACAGAATACATGGGAACCCGTCGGACATAAGTGAGGATCGCATTGGGGCCTTTTTCGCCAAGTATGGTGAAGTGAACGAGGTCTCCGCGGTTATAAGCAAATCTGGAATTGGCACTGGGGATATTGTTCTTCAAATTACCTTCAACCGACAGAGCTTCGGCGACATTCCCAACATTCTGATGTGCCGTGAAGAGCGGATGCTCGTCGTGGTAGAAGGAAGAAGACCATATTGTTGGACGTGCGGCGCCTCGGGGCACATATCAAAGGCGTGCCTCGGCAAGAAGGCAGCACCACAGACACAATCGCAAGCCACAGCAGTAACAACACCATCAGTAGCAGCAGCGGAAACGGCAACAAAAACCCTCGACATTGAATAGACGGATGTTAGGAGGGGCAAGGCGTCGAAAAACGCACCCTCTCCGAAACAGCAGGGACCACCACCACAGGAGCGACATGAAGAGGTGACACGACAGCAGCAGCGGCAACACAAACAACAGCTGCAACAAAAACAACCAAAACAACTACAACAACAACAACAACAGAAAACGCTGCCTAAATCTCCAAAGAAGCACACACGCAAAAGGAAAGAGGAAAAGAAGCAACAACGAGAGAAGCAACCAGAAAAGCAATCAGAGAAGCAGAAACAGTACGACTCGGAGATGCAGGCGGAGGAAATGCCTCGGCCACGTCCTTCCTCCTTGAAAAGGTCTAGGGAGGAAAAAGACGAAGTAGAAGAACCAATTGAGAAACGTGCTGGCCGAAGTAGGGCGGAGAGGCACATGGACAAAACCAGGTCACTCTCCCTACCTGCTTCGCCAAGAGAAACCATAGATTTAATAGCAAAAACAAGGAGCCTCTCTGTTTCCCCTTCTCGTGCCTACTCCCCCTCTTCCTCGAACTCTTCTCTCAGCTCACTCTCCACCCCCTCACACATCCACTTCTTCCCCTCCCCACCCCTCAAGGGAGAAGAAGAAAAAGAAACTTTTTTCCCGGCCCTGACGAAATCTGTAAAGTAAACAGCAACGAAATTAAAAAGGGCCTGTCCAAACAAAAAAGAGCCCTTTTAAGGCTCCTGTTAAAAATGGACACTGCTGATGACAAGTCAGTCGAGGATCCCCGCAACTTCCCACACGCCCCAGAAGTCATTACCCTTGTGAGGGATACCGGTGGATACCTCAAGGTATGGAGCCACCTTTCTGGGGCGAAGGAAGCATACCCTAAAATAAGAGTGTTCGAAGTGGACAATGTCAACTTGAAAAAACTAAGACATTTTTGTTCTGGGAGGGTCCCTGTGTTGCTCCACCCCTCCTTATATAGGGCAGCCAAACTAAACTATCCCACGGACGTCGGCGGCATTGTCCTGGATGGTCGGATGACGACGGTGTTGGGAACAGGGAGCCTGGGACAATCCGTCGGGGTCCTGTCTAACGCAGATTTCCAGCCTGTATGTGAGTAGGTCTCTTTTTTTAAAACTTTTTTATTTTTCAGGCCTAATCGATGCCTATCAAGATAGCCAGTTTGAATGCGAATGGCTTGAGGGATCGGGGTAAGGCTGCTCGCCTGCTCCGTGATCTCTTGTCGTTCGGCGTGGATGTCGCCGCGATTCAGGAGACCCACTTTGTTTGCAACGTCGATTCGTGTGTGCTGTCTAACGACTTTGTCGTCTATTCAGCATATGGGAACCGACAGGCCAGAGAAGTCTCTTTGCTGGTGAAGCGTACTCTTGATGCGAAGGTGGAACTTGTGCATACCGATGCCGAGAGCCGACTGATCGGGGCTGATATTGCCGTGAAAAGTGGTTCGTTTCGAGTCGTTGCGGTTTATGCGCCCAACGACCAGGAGGAGCGGGTTTCGTTTTTTCGGTGGTTGAGGCCGTTCCTGGTGGATTCAACGCGCCTAGTCTTAATGGGGGATTGGAATGCCATTCTGGACCCCAAGTTAGATCGGGGGCGGGGTGCTAGAGGGAGAAGGGACGATCATAGCTTGGTTGATCTGATCAACGAATTTGGTCTCGTTGATAGATACCGGGTCGATCACCCCAAGGGGAAAATGTGAACGTGGGCTCTTAATTGGCCTTGTGACAAGGTAGTTAGCTACCTTGACAGAATGTTAGTTAGAGGAGCCGACGTAGACTTGATAGATTGTCCCACGTTCCACTGGGTAAGCTATACGGACCACAAACTAGTTTGTGGCCGTGTGGCGTTAGACCATAGGCCTAGAATGGCTGGTTACTGGAAGTTCAATCTGTCTTTACTGGACAGGCGGGACATCCGGGAGCAGCTAACTAGCTTAGTGCAGCGGGAGCTAGTGGGGGCGGTTATCGGGAATAAATGGTGGGATAGACTTAAATGTAGGATTTGGTCCTTCACCACGGATTTCAACAAACGGCTCGCCCTAGATAGAGCTGAGAAAGTGAAGACGCTTAAGGCTAGTCTTTCCCGGGCGGTGGCTGTGGGTGGGATCCCCTAGAGATAGCCTTAGCTAGGGACACCGTGGAGCGTTCGAATAGCGAGCGCTACATGGGCTAGGTAATTAGACATAGGTTAAGCAAGATGTCTTCCGAAGCGGTGAACATGGGCGCAGACTTGCGTAAGGAAGGGGTCCGTCGAGGGTCCGATCGGTACATTCGTGAAGTCAAAACCCCGGAGGGGCATACTCTTCGGGCCACTGACGACATGTGCGAGGCGTTTCGGTGGCATTTCGAGAGTCGGCTTACCAAGGAGCCTGGTCTTTGTGAGGACAAGTTTCGCAGCTATTTGGCTGACTTTCCTCGGCTTTCGCCGACTGAAGCGGCTAGCTGCGAGGGAGAGATCACGGAGGGCGAAGTCTACGCAGCATTGAAGAAGGTTGGCAGAGGCAAGTCGCCCGGTCTGGATGTTTTGCCCTATGAATTGTACTTGAGGCTGTTGCACATCTTTGTCCCGATTTTGACTGTCGTGTTCAACAACTGGTTTCGGCAGGGGTCCCTCCCCGACCGGTTCTCCAGGGGTGTGATCACGCTGTTGAAAAAGGTCAAGGGTGTTGAGGGGAAATTAGATGATTATAGACCCATAACTCTGCTAAACACAGAGTTAAAGATTTTGGCCAAGATCCTGCAGGAGCGTTTACAGTCAGTTGCCGAGTCTCTGTTGGGTCCTGAGCAGGCTTGTGCTGTGAGGGGCTGAACAATTCAGAGCAACCTGCATCTGATCCGCACGATCATAGAGGGTGTAAAAGACGACGATGAGGCCGCGCTGATCAATTTAGATCAATCCAAAGCATTTTATAAGGTTGACCCTCGCTGCCTTGCTGCTGTCCAGCAGGCCGCCGGATTCGAACGCGACTTCTGCCGCTGGATTAGCCTCCTGTGCTGCGGTACAGGTAAACGGGAAGCTGTCGGGCGCTTTTGCGCTGTCTAGGTCGGTCCGTCAGGGTTGTCCACTGTCGCCCCTACTTTATGCTTTGGCGTTGGAGCCTCTCCTTCGCCGGCTGAGGGACATGGCGTGCAATCCGGCCCTACGTGGAATCGCCGTTCCTGGAGGAGCTACAGCCAGGGTTTCCGCGTACGCCGATGACGTATCTGCTTTCGTGTCGTCCCGCAGCGACATTGAGGCGGTACTGAAGGCGCTTGTTCGGTACGAAAAGGTGACAGGGGCCAAGATTAACCGCGACAAGTCTTCCGGCTTGCGGTTAGGTGCCTGGAAGGGGGTTGATCTTCCGGGGCCCTTCGGTTGGACGGATGGTTCTGTCTGCATTCTTGGAGTGCGGTTTGGACTCGACCTCCAGCTGAAGAAAAATTGGTCTGAAGTACGAGCAAAGGTTGACGCGGCCGGTCAGACTTGGCGTCGATGGAGGTTGTCCGTGAAGAGCAGGGCGGAGGCGTGTGCCACTTATGTTTTCCCTCTTGTCCTTTATGGATTGTCCGTACTTCCCCTCTGTAAAGGTCATAGGAAACCGCTCGAGCTCTCGCTATCCTTCATGTTATGGAGGGGACGCAAGCATCAGGTCGACAGAGGAGTCTGTGCACAACGTCCGTGTCATGGGGAGCTGGGAATGCCACACTTGGTGAGCCACAAACTCACCTCTAGGTTGGCTTTCCTACGCCGCGCATTGACAGGAAATTCGATTATGGCGGGGATTGTTAGGGACGCGTTCCCTTTCCTTACTATCAGTCTCCCCAGCTCGCGGGTTGAGCGCCATCGTAAACCCCGGGTTTAATCGGATTTCTTTCGCGAGTGTCGGTCTGCCTTGTTGGCTGTTCCTTGGTCCAGTGACCTTTCACGGCTTAGGAAGGTTTTCTATCGTTATTTAGTGGAGGGGGTCGCGAAGGATCCTCTACCTGAACGGCTCGACTTGTCGGAGGAGGAGTTTCGCTCTTTCTGGTCTTGGGCGCCAGCGGCGGATTATCTCAGTAACCCTGAGTTTTCACTTACCTGGCGATTGGCTCGGAATCGTCTGCCTCTCAATGACATGGTCTTCATATGGGGCTTGGCGGATTTGCCTGACTGTGAACGGTGTGACCTTGGTTTAGAGGAAACATCTTCGCACGCCTTCTACCATTGTCCCCGGGTCCGCCCCTTATGGGACCATGTCGGCGAGTTGACAGCTCGTTTCGCTCCCGAACAGCTCGTGCTCATTGATCGCGCATACGCGTGTGACAATGTGTCGCCCCCGTTTTCCGGGGTGAAACGGATGGTGTTTCTCACGCTGCTGGCCACGGGCCAAATGGTGATTTGGACGATGCGAATGCAGGAAGTCTTGCGAGGCATCCGTCTTTCTCATCAGGATCAGCTTTTTATTCTCCATGTCCGTATATATTTTCTCCATTTCCCACTCCTTTAGTAAGAGAGCTTCTTGATTTTGTCCAGGGGGCAGAATACAGCGACCTTTCTCCTTCTTGATGGTTGGACGGGCCCTACTAATATCAGTTATGTTTAGTTCACTTTGTCTTCATGTTTAGTTTGTTATTGGGTTCATCTCCCTTCCCTCTCATTTTTCATCTTTAGATTTGTATATATAGTTTATTATCATTAAATTATTATGGAATGGGGCGCGTTTCGTAGGTTCCCCTTGAGAGGATGTGGTATTATGGTGTATAGAGGATTGATTGGTGACGGACAAATTTTTATGGTGAATGGGCAAATTGTAATGAGTGAATGGGTCGTGAATCGGATTAGCTAGGTATAAGATACTGAAGACCAGCCTCAACCCCTCCCTTTTTTCGGCCTTGTGCCATAATTGTATTTTTATACAATAAATATCCATTTCTTGTTTCTGACACGTCTTCAAGGCAACGGAACGCTCGGCCAGTTGAAAGAAACGACCAAATTTATTAACGGCTGACTTTACCGGAAATGTCCGAAGAAAATCTTTTGCTTTATTAAATCACCATTTCCAATAATTTTATAACGATTTTATTTAGGTACTTCCAAAGATTTTCTAAAAACGAGCGTAGCATGATTAAAAAAGCCAAAAAATTTGTTAAAACAAAGTTTTATCGTCAAAATATTTAAGAGGAAAGACCGAAGTATTTTTTGATTATTTTATTAATTTTTTAAATCCTTTCTGTTACGTTCGAAATTTTGGTTAAATATCTTGTTTTTCTTGCGTCAGCGGGTGGGCCAAAGATGAGTATTATTAGGAAATTTAGCGTATTTTTTGCGGTAAAGAATACATTGTTTTTCAAATTTTTGCAAGAATCAAATTGTCGGATTTTAATTGAATTTTTAGGACCTTTTTAAATGTGTGATATTATTTTTTTGAATATTTTTCTTTAGAAAATCTTTGTAAAAATATTTTTTGTTACTTTTGTTACCACCACTTACGTAATTTAATCAAATTTCGAGAAATAAAGATACTGTTGGGATTGCTATGAGTTTAACAAATTTAAACTCATAGCATAACAAATTTATCAGAAGGTTTTAATATTAAGATGGTTAGTTTACGGACATGTTCACCATATTAATCCACAACAATATAGAATATAGGCATTCAAAATGAATCAATCACAAGGCAATTGAATAAGAAACAACGGTAATTTAGGTTTCAATAAAAACAACAGACATTTATGTACAATTAATATACAATTAGAAAACTTGTGGTTGGTAATGCAAGAATTAACCATGTATAAATTGGGTGTCTTATTGATTTACAGTTCAAAATTGTTCATGTGTTAAAGAACTGGTCAAATAGAGTAAAATGGAAAATATTAGTTATACAGAAATTTGTGTTTTGTGTGCGTGAATAAAGTAGAGTATAAATGTCTTAATTTTATAGAGTTGTTTACCTTGGATTGTTCTGTATTTATCTTTTTTTAAATACAATTTCTATTTTAGTAGTGTGTAAGAACACTTTTCTTAGAAAGTTGTAAGTGATTTTTGAGAGAATAATGTTGGTGTTTGAGTCAGCAGTTGACGCGCGAAAATTTTCTTAAGTCAAAATAGTGACACGCGTGAATTCGTGTGGCATCTCTCTGAAGCTAAGTGACTGACTGGTGAATTGGGTTGAAATGATCCTTTTTATTTGTTTTTGGAATACAAAATAGGCTCCAGGAAACAGGGCGCAAAATCGATTTTCGACAATTGTTACACATTTTGGTGTTGTCTCAACCAATAAAAAGTCGAGATTTGTAATGTGAGGTGTTGGTTGGTTAAAAGTAAAACTGATTCTGATGGAAGAGTGTTTTTTTTTTTATCTCGGGGGTGAGTAGAAAATATGGACGATTCTATCAGTACCACCTCTTTATTTAAAAGCAGGATTCCTTGTAGAATTTATGTCATGTATTTGTTTCTGTCAAACAGAAACACCATTTACCAAAAATCTGCTCTGAATCGTAAAATAATCAATCCAATAAACTTATATGACATTATTTAATTAGAAAAGCTTTTTAATTAATTGCTTTTATACATAAGATATATGCCCTAAGAAAAAAAGAATTTACATTTTTTTTAATTTTAATTAAAAAAGATTATTACGTTTTAAATCTTTTAAGATTCTCTATTAATTTCAGCCTTTTAGATGATATTAAGTGAAAACTATATTTAATAAATAATCATAAATGGAAAAGACAAATCATCAGTCATCATGCCGATTTTTGTAATTTATGGGTAGCTGTGCACAACATTATCAGAAAATAAGAGCGATAACTATAGTAAATTTAAAACTAAAAAAATTTCTAAAATTCAATAAAACGGATTACGGAGATAAAATTTTCCAGTCACACTCCTCGCCTCGGACGCTACTAGATCTCAGCATGCCACTGAATAGCTCTGACAACTAAGTCTAACTCCAAGACTGAGGATGGACAAAAACCGAAAAAAACTGGCGCCTGTTAACCAGCTGCTTCGGGTAGGTGGAGCTCAACAGCCCAGGAAGAGAATTGAAAGGAAAGGAAAACCCTAATTTTTAAACCTCTACTACTGCTTTGCGATCATATCCAACCATGCTTCGGAGTGGAGCCCCGAGGTCGGTTGGCTGTCAGTGTCAACACTGACATCTTTCCGGCATCTACATTACAGCCAAGAAGACGCAACATGTTCTGTCTGTATTCCTTAGTTTTGATCGTGCCAGTACGGCCTGGGCAGTGCACGGCCTATTACAGATACTATCGCTCAGGTCTGCGCCTAGAGATTTCACTCCAGTATCACCACCAAAGGACTGATTTTTTTTGTTACCAAACGCGAGAATAACGGAGGTCTACTACTACAGAAGCCAAGACAAAATAGTCATATCATGGGATTTCTTAAAAATCTACAATTGAATTTGCATAGGAAAATGGTACCCCTACGTTAAAACTTTTTAGTTTTTAAAAAAATATTCTTATTCTGGAATGCTTAGTAATCTAAAAGAAAAAAAAAATGAAGGAAATGATTATTTCTGGTCGCGGTAATTAATATTATTGTGCAACTGAAAAAATAAAATGTAAAAAATAATAAAATTTAAATAATCCAGAATAATTTGTATTTTGTTATTATTATTTGTGTACGTTTTTATTTCAATTGAATAATAAACGAATATTAGTCCTCCTTTAACCATAGTACATAGCGTAGAACTATGCAGTTAGGCAAGGTTAGTTTGTGCATCTGGTTCTTTTTGGATGTTTAATCCTTGTTTCTAAAATAAATCCAAATCAAAACATACATTTTTGTTCCAATATTTGTCGGGTTACTTTTAATTAGGGGAAATTACACCGGTTAGGTCCGCCTGTGTAAACGGAGTTTGATTTCCATGTGGGTGAGTACTTTTTTTTTTACATTACTTTTCTTTTAAAACTTATATTTAAAATTAAAATATTTGATTTTGTAAGATTGTAATCTATTTCGAGAAAACGTTATCATCAGGGCATTTTTTATTGCTCTTCTTATTCGAATCGACCACGTTCTGTTCTAAAATAAATGTGCTCTAATTTAAATGGCGAGAGAAGAAAACACGTGTGTTGATTATTAATGTCAATGATTCTTTTTACCAGCCTATTGTGTTGTTAGCTAATTTGAATTAAAAAAATATTTTATATGAAATAATATTGGGCTATACAATGTCCTTTTTAGTGTTACTGGGTCTAATGTTAACATACAATTCCTTTTTTTTTTTTTTAGTCAGAAATAAAAATATGTTTATTTCTGAAAAGCAAAAATCACAAAACTTTTCAGGTGTAGTTTTCTAAAACGTGCGTACCAGACACTACGGTGAAATAGATTCCCCAGTGCAAATGTAATTACCATGTGGTTCGCATCTTGGAGGAAAGAGAGTGAGGCAGGAAATGTTTGTCTTTTAATTCAACAATGCAATCTAATGACGCTTGACAAAACCAAGTCGAGTAATCATATTTCCAGTTTCTTTACTCTCAGCATAATGGGAAAATGTATTTCATTTTGTTTTTTTTATTATTCATTATTATTACCGTATATTTCTGCATATGAGGTGCCGAAATCTAAAAATATACAAATTTTAATAAATTTATCCTTTATCTGTAGTATGACTGTTTATCCTTAAATATAATACGCCATATATATATATATATATATATATATATATAAGATAATGAGAAAGAACAGTAAGTTTTATAATCTAGTGTTCTTATTAATTATTTTTATTTTTAAAAAACATTGCTCAATACAATTCTGTAGAGCATAAACATTATAAATTTACTAATTTAAAAATATGGTCCCATCGCTACACAGGAATTACCATGTTTCAAAAACAAACTAAAACTTTAAATTTAATTACAGAATTAAATTTCCTATTACTGTTTCATTTTCAAACAATTTTTGAATTCCAAAAATTGCTTGAAAATTAAACAGTACTAGGGATTTTAATTTAATTTTTTAATTTTTAATTTTTGGGTAATGTACAATAATAGTACATTCCATTGCTGTGAACGCAATGATAACTCGATGTTGACATTTTCTCAGCTGAGTTTGCATGGATACAAGTTGATTTCATTGATATGGAATTATTCTTTGAATAGGCAATTTATTATGAAGTTATTCCAGTAATATATAAAGTAGAAATGATTTTATTACTTTTATTATCAGCTTATTTGATAATGTGAATCTTTTCATGTACGTTATTGGTTATTGCACTGGAGCCGAGGTTAGCTTACTGACAAACATCATTCAGATTTTAAGGGTTCTTTTTTAGAATTGTAGTATAAGATGACTCCCAATTTTTTAGAGTGATTTTTGGGATTTAAAGGTTGTTTTATACACAGAAATATGTGGTATTTATTTATTGATTTTTTTATTTTATTTTCCCACAACTTGAAAATTAGAAAATGATCTAAAAGGTAGCAAAAATAAATAAAACATCTTAATAAAGAACTTTTGCTGGTCTTCAACTGAACTTATAGAAACTTATAATCTAATATATATGTATCACTATGCATGCGCGCACACACACACACACAAACAAATGCATGCCTCTGTGATAATGTATCAAACAGGTTGTGATTTTTTTTCTATTTCTTTTTTGTACAGGTGTGAAAGCAAGCATACAAAACAATGTCTGATTTTCGTGTTCATCAAGTCCGTTTTTTTCATTATGTTCCCAAAGGAATAACCAACCTTTCTTATAGTGAGACTAATCAGAAGCTGGCACTATCAAGGTAAGGAATTAATTTGGACTATTTATATTTTTGAGGGTGGGATTCTAGAATAGTATTTGTCCAATAGTTGATCTATTTTTCACTTGAATTTTTATACTATGTGTTACGAGTGAGTTTAAATGTTTGTCCAAACGTAAATTCCTTTTATGTTCATTAGTGGGTTTAGGTGTTAGAGTTTATTATAAACCTACTAACAAAAATGATCTAATTAATTTCTGTTCCCACCACGATCAAAAAATAAAACCAGTACTAGTCATAGGATTCTACCTCAGAGCCCTTAGAATATGTAGCCCAGAATACCTAGATGAAGAAGAAAAAACATTTAGACTTCATCACTACTTACATCATTTCATCCTCAACGCTAGAAAATGAGCGTACAATGTCCACAAATTAAAAAAAACTAGACACCACCAATAAACTTTGATTTTACAAATGCCACCCTAATTAAAAAAAGAACAATTTTTTACATCAAAAGTACTTTTAGAGATTACTAATAAAAACATTTTACCAACTATAAGCACACACATTACTTCAGTCAGTTATGTGCCATATGTGATACACACTTAGGTGATCATGTATCTTTCGATACATGACTGATGAGGCAGATTTTTTCCTGCAGTAGGTTGCCATTTCTTTCTGCAGTAGACCAGTTGCCATCCAAGGCTACAGAACCGGGTCTGTCGTGCTATTTACCCATAGCTGGGGGAGAAGATGGAGATTCATACCTTTCCCAAGGGTATTAGTACGTTTCTCAATCTGAGCAATCCATCACTCCACCGTGCCTCCTTCCCTATTACTTTGTCAACCTTTATTGTATTAATTCCTAAAGAATCTAATTAATGTTTATCTAAAACAAATGGTATGTATGTAAAAAAAACAAAATATTCCCAAATCAGTATGTGAAAACTACTAAACTATATGATACTCATTAGACACACTTATGAATATACATTAGTGTCTGAATCCCACATAAACAAATTAGAATTATTATACACTTACATAGATAAAGCAATATTTATGGTTTTTCAGTTAGGCTTGGAATCTGTTCATTTCTTGGAACTTTGAAAGGATGTGTTGTCTCTCCCTGAATTTGGAATGCCATAAATTACAGTAATGCTTGTTTAACAAGTTGTATGCACGTGAAACCTGATGGAAATCGACAACACAAAAAAATAAAAATACCAGAATTTCTTTCTTCTTTTTCTTCATATTTCCTTCTCTGATGAAGCTTTAATAAAAGTGAAACATGTTAGATCGATAAACGTTTACTAGCATGATATTTATATTATGTAGAATAATTAACACTGACTTTCTAAATTTGGTGGAGTTAAATGTGAGGACAGTCCCTGGACCCCCAGCAATTGAGACTTGGTCCCTGTAGGAATGGAATGCGCAATGACTAAGCTGTATTGAATAAGAACAAGATGCGATATCTCCAGATATGGCAATTTACTCCTATAGATTAAATAAAAGGTTCAGTTCAAAAATTTCTGAAGGTTATTTGGATTGACAAACTCTTGATGAAGGCCAGAGGGCACAAAACAACAAAAATGAGGACAACAGTCTGCATGTAAATAATGATAGAACTTTTATAAAATAAAATCATCTCCCACCATGAAGTAGAGCTTGTTAGACTGGGTTAATTTTAATTTTTAAAAAATTTTAACAATGCTTGAAAATTCAGTGTGTTTATTGTTATTTAGGGTGGATGGATCTATCGAAATTCTTGGAAATTGGTACAAAGAAAAAGTAATTCCAGGTGATAAAGACCAGTCTGTAGAAGCATTGGCTTGGGTTGGCAATCGGCTTTTCTCTGCAGGATTTTCTGGTGAAGTCTTTGAGTATGACCTTCTCAGATTGGCAACAAAGGTAAGAGTTTCACCTATTTTTTGTTTTATCTTTTTTAAATTTCTCTTTTTTTATTTATTTTTTTAGTAAAAAATATATATATATATATATATATATATATATATATATATATATATATATAAATATATATATAAATATATATATATATATATATATATATATATAAATATATATATAAATATATATATATATATATATATATATATATAAATATATATATATATATATATATATATATATATATTAACTCACTTCTGCATTTAACAATGTAACAACTTTTCCTGTATTATTTGTTACTATTATACATTGACCCTTTTGAACTATTTCCGTATCTTTGTATCACAATGTTTTGGTTGCTGTATGCTCTGGCCTTCTTTCTATCTGAATTTTTTAAACAAATTCTTGTTACTATTATACATTGACCCTTTTGAACTATTTCCGTATCTTTGTATCACAATGTTTTGGTTGCTGTATGCTCTGGCCTTCTTTCTATCTGAATTTTTTAAACAAATTCTTGTTACTATTATACATTGACCCTTTTGAACTATTTCCGTATCTTTGTATCACAATGTTTTGGTTGCTGTATGCTCTGGCCTTCTTTCTATCTGAATTTTTTAAACAAATTCTTGTTACTATTATACATTGACCCTTTTGAACTATTTCCGTATCTTTGTATCACAATGTTTTGGTTGCTGTATGCTCTGGCCTTCTTTCTATCTGAATTTTTTAAACAAATTCTTGTTACTATTATACATTGACCCTTTTGAACTATTTCCGTATCTTTGTATCACAATGTTTTGGTTGCTGTATGCTCTGGCCTTCTTTCTATCTGAATTTTTTAAACAAATTCTTGTTACTATTATACATTGACCCTTTTGAACTATTTCCGTATCTTTGTATCACAATGTTTTGGTTGCTGTATGCTCTGGCCTTCTTTCTATCTGAATTTTTTAAACAAATTCTTGTTACTATTATACATTGACCCTTTTGAACTATTTCCGTATCTTTGTATCACAATGTTTTGGTTGCTGTATGCTCTGGCCTTCTTTCTATCTGAATTTTTTAAACAAATTCTTGTTACTATTATACATTGATTCTCTTTTGAGCCAGGGTCTTTTTTCTGAAGAAGTTGGGTGGCATAACTTGAAGTACATTGCTCCCAATCTCCAGGATCATCATAGATGATGTGAATTTGGTGTGCATTACCATATTTACATCTGTAAAGTCTGTGCATAGCAACTTGTCGTTTCTTCTATTCACCTTTTAGTTCTGATTGATGTTCCTCAGGAAAGTACCAGAGATTGTCTGGCTCCTCAGGGTTTTTGAGCTTGTTCAGCTGAGGCTTGGATTAGATCACACAAGTCTCACCAGTTTTTTTTGGATATGAACTGTTTTCTTCATTGCATAAGACAGGATGCCCCCCATGAAACACATATCTAACAAGTCTGTGATGCTTTGAACTGTTTGGTGATCATCATCATTGACTTGCTGGGTTTGTCTTGAACCGACTGGTCAAAGAAATTTTTAAAATGCATCATTCTCTTGGTCATGGATTATATATTCCTTCTAGAGGAATCCAGCTTATTCCTGACCTTGAGAATGGAGGACCTGGGCCCCTTTCAAGAAGCTCAGAGTTACTGTGGTTTGTGCCATGAATAGGACATGCCACTTAAGTTCCTGTCTCAGATTGGAGGCTGCCATATTAATGACACCAATATGTCTCTAAGAGAAATGAGAATATTAAAATTTGGGGAATGCCACATACAACCTTATATTGTCTGTTTATGGCCCACCACAAGCATGCTTTCAAATACTTAGCACACCATATAAATGCTATATTTAGTGGGTACACATGGTTGAGTAAACACCCCTGTTATTTTCAGCAGTGAAATGAATGTCAACCGGCCTAGACATCAGGAAGCCCTAGTAAAGAAAATGTACTTTCCGACAAGAATCGTGCCTCTTTGACCTTTTCTGTCAGTGAAACCACTTTTAAGCCAAGTGTGCTTTACCACTTAGGCTACTAGAAACCATAATGACAAAGCAAAACTCAATTACCCTATTGAAGAAATGCATATCTTTCATTGGGACCTTTCGAAGTCTATATCTGCTGATGTCATTTTTGTATCTGAAATGTAAACTAAGTAATTTCTAAAGAATTCATGGATTTTATTTATAAGTTGACCTTATTTCTTCTTATAAATCTTATATTTGGTGAGCAGACATATTTGGATAGACATCCATATCTTATATAGATATAATATAGTTCTAATATAGATATGATATAGTTCTAATATCGATATGATATAGTTCTAATATAGATATGATATAGTTCTAATATAGATATGATATAGTTCTAATATAGATATGATATAGTTCTAATATAGATATAATATAGTTCTAATATAGATATGATATAGTTCTAATATAGATATAATATAGTTCTAATATAGATATGATATAGTTCTAATATAGATATAATATAGATATAATATAGTTCTAATATAGATATAATATAGTTCTAATATAGATATGATATAGTTCTAATATAGATATGATATAGTATACCATATATACTCGCGTATCATGCAACTTTTGAAGACCTAATTTTGAAGCTAATTTTAAGCCTTTATTTCATTGGCTGACATATGTTAATAAAAATGGTTGGACTCCTAGCCATATCTGAATTTTTCTTTGCAGTGTCGAGGTGTGTAGCACAACGTTATCAAGGAGGTGGCCTGATCCTTCTGGAATCAGGTTGCTGTTTGAACTGATATGATGCAAAACCTGAAATCTGTGATGAAGACAGTGCATCACTGAAGACCAGCCTTGATGCATCTGAAATGTATTATGCAACTAAGGGGTTTGCATCATAAACAACATATAAAATTAACATACGTATTGCTGGCCTTGGCTACACGGTTGACCATACTATATATTTACTGTAGTTAGATTAGCTTCAAAATTAGGTCTTCAAAGGTTGCATGATATGTGAGTATATACAGTAGTTATGATATAGATATAATATTATAAAGATATATACACACACATTTAGCTATGTTGATGTGATGACACCACTATTATTTTAACTACTTTCAGTCCTTGGCAATGTTTGTAGTTTTAAAAAGTGGTCATTAGAATAAATCCTAAACATATAATGAAAGTGAATTTATAATTTTTTTCTTTGTTCTTGAGAATTTACAACAAAAATATTAAATATTATTTATTAGATTGTTTATTTACAGGATTAATTTTATATTTAAAACATTCTAAAAACTAATACAATATTTATCATTTACCAATTTGTAAAGAAATAAATGTGAAAACAATTTTCAATTCATAAATTTATAAACATTTACTAAATTATTAAAATATGTGAACCAATGATAAGGAAATATGTATTTATTTACTATCTTATAACATTTGAACCGATTGGCAATTAGCCGACGTTTTGCCAACCATTCCAATAAACAATATAATAAATATTGTTTATTATATTTCTTGTCAATTCTCAAGAAGAAAGAAAATGTATAAATTCACTTTCGTTCTATATTTCTGAGATGAGGTATTTACATTATTCAGACTATTGTCCTCATCTTTGTCGCCATATTTATCACAACATTTCTGTTGTTGTACGCTTTGGCTTTCTTCAGGTGGTTGGAATGTCGAACTGAACCCTTTATTTTGTTCACTGGGGTAGACTGTTCTAGTTCCATGTGCCATGTCTAATGGATGTCAGTTATCAGTTATCTCCTGTTAATTCACCTCTCCAAGTTCTCCACTGCCTTAACCAGGTATTGAATTCACACTGTCACTGGATCTAACCAATGCCTTTATCCACTGTGCCATGTGTCCTTAACAGTGTCCAAATTCACTTTCATATGTTTAGATTTTATTGCAATTCTAATCATCACTTTTTTAAAAGAATAAACATTGCCAAAGAGTGAAGGTAGGTCAAAGAACAGTGGTGTCAATGGAAAAAACGTCCTTTTGACACTGTTTTTTTTTTTTTTCCCCGGACACTAAGGTTCAAGTTTGCCGATGTGACTACAAATGCATATAAAAGAAAGGGTGCTGAAAATTTTAATTTTGTTTTTTTAATATATAGACTCACGTTATTTTTCGACATGAGGATCCAGCAGAACATTTCTTAGAACCAATTGTGACTTAAGTAATAAAAAAAACCCCAAAATAATAAGCTAAAACCTGAGAGAGGAATGACCTGTAATGATTGTGACAAGGAATTTGGATGAAATATTATAGCAACATAAAATTAATCTTTCACAAAACGATATGCTCACTGTCATGGGTCTGACCATAATTTAAAAAAAAAAAATACTATTCTTATTAAAAGAGAAAGCAATTTACTGAGATGAAAATGTATAGAAAGTGCTTTAATTGCTTGATCATCCACAGTAAATATATGTCAAGGTTCTTACGACATTTCACCTTTCTTGACAGATCTTCTATTACCAGAATGTGGGTCATTTAATAAGAAAAGTGATGGTAACATTAACAAGAAGGAAAAAAAGATGAAAATGAAACCAGCTAGATTATATGACCAAAATGCTCACTGTCATGGGTCTGACCATAATTTTAAAAAAAAAATACTATTCTTATTAAAAGAGAAAGCAATTTACTGAGATGAAAATGTATAGAAAGTGCTTTAATTGCTTGATCATCCACAGTAAATATATGTCAAGGTTCTTACGACATTTCACCTTTCTTGACAGATCTTCTATTACCAGAATGTGGGTCATTTAATAAGAAAAGTGATGGTAACATTAACAAGAAGGAAAAAAAGATGAAAATGAAACCAGCTAGATTATATGACCAAAATGCTCACTGTCATGGGTCTGACCATAATTTAAAAAAAAAAATACTATTCTTATTAAAAGAGAAAGCAATTTACTGAGATGAAAATGTATAGAAAGTGCTTTAATTGCTTGATCATCCACAGTAAATATATGTCAAGGTTCTTACGACATTTCACCTTTCTTGACAGATCTTCTATTACCAGAATGTGGGTCATTTAATAAGAAAAGTGATGGTAACATTAACAAGAAGGAAAAAAAGATGAAAATGAAACCAGCTAGATTATATGACCAAAACATATATTTAAAAAAAAAATTCAAATTTAAAATACTCAGTATCTCCTCTCTGTCATGCACATATGTACTTGCATAAGCATCACTTTAGCTCAATGCATTCAGAAAGGACAAAGGGCGTCACATGAAAACTTTTTTCCTAAAATTGTTCTTGATATATAAAAATTATATATCATTTACCCCCCCCCCCTCATATATATTAATATTAATATTATATATATATTATTATAAAGCACTGTTTTGATTACACCAAAAATTAAATAAATATTTATTTGCAAATCTGTATATGAATGTAATAACATGCATGTATGGTTGCTCATATCTCTTTATTAAAATTCATATTTAAATTTATATCTGTCTATTTATCTATCAATCAATCAATCAATCAATCAATATATATTGATTGATTGATTGGGTTTCATGCTCTCTGCGATTGATCATCAAACCCAGGGTTACAAACTCACATCAGTCCAACTAAGTATGTTAGGTCTATCACTGATATTGAGCGCTTTTCAATAAGTACTGCACATATATAATGTATAATAATATATATATATATATATATATATATATATATATATATATATATATATATATATAGAGAGAGAGAGAGAGAGAGAAAATATTAGTGGTAAATATACACATACATATGCAATCATATATCTAAAATATATATATACATACATACATATATATATGTATCAAAAATAATTCCAAGAGGATAGAATCCAGGTAGAACTCAATGTCCAGGACAGAGTAAGGGTATAATAAAATTAGTGTTTAAGCCTTTTTATTATATATATATATATATATATATATATATATATTTATACACACTTTACACACATATATATATATATATATATATATATATATATATATATATATATATATATGCATGGTAGAGTAATGGATAGCGGCTCTGATTGAGAAATCAGAGAGCTGAGTTTGTATTCCAGTCAAGTTCATTATGTTCGCTTACATGCTAATACTCTTGGTAAAGATATGAATCCATCTTCCCCACAGCTATGGGTTAGTAGCAGGGCAGACTCTGTCTTATCGCCTTGAGTGACAACCTGTCTAGGAGAAGGAAAACTCTGAAATCAAAATTTGAGGAGGTTTGTTTGAGGACCTTGTGGTGCACTGTGCACCAGTTCTCTGTATTTGGTTCTTCTAAAAAGTGTGCTCACTTCTGCACAAGACTTTACCACTATAACCGAATCATATGCACACCTAGTCTGGTTGTTTGGCTTTACTCATTTCCATCTTGCTGGCAGGATATCAAGGGTTCAAGGTGCGAGATATTGAAAAGCAGGTAGAGGTGTAAAGCTTGTCATGCCTTTTTTCATTTTTGATACAAACTGGATGTTGACGGCGTAAATACATTTTCTATGCATCAGCTCCATAATACATCTGTTTTAACCAAAACAAAATTAATAATATATGATGGCCAGGCAGAGTCACTCCTGCTCCCCCCCTTAATTTTGAGCCAAATAAAAACTATATTTTCTCAAATTCAAAAAGATCTTACACAGACCAGCATATTGATGTCAACTCTGACATTTGGGGGAGGTGTCTCTCTATTTCACTTTTTATTTCATCATTCCCTCTCTTTGCTGCCTTAGCAACAGATAGAAGTTGTCAGTCTTTGTGTATATATATATATATATATATGTAAATAAATTATACATTTATTTACCCCTAATCAATGTCCTCTTTTGTTTGATGCTTTGTTTGCTGAGGCAAGGAAGGAATTGACCTTCACAACAGTAACAACAACAAGGTTCTGTCTTCCAGGTTACCCATTACCATCTCCACAACATGCTATTAAAAACAAAATAAACAAAAAAAAGTCTCCTTCTTTCTCTCACTTTGCCTAATTTCTTCCCTCTTTAATATTTGAAGCATAGCTAATTCCAATTCAGACCATCACACAGATACTACACTCTGATCCAAAGTAGAGGAGTGTAATGATTATATATGTAAACAGACAGAATAAGTGTATAAATAATCTTTTTTACTCTTTCTTTGTTGTTTCAAAAGGTATTATGAAGGAAACAGGTTATCCAATGAAATGTTTTAATGAACAAGAAAGCTAGCCTTACTAATTTTTAATTTTTTTTTTTTTTTGCAATTATTCTGATTACTTGTCATTATTCTTGAAATGATTCAAATATATTTGAATTTCTGTCAGGTCGGTTGGTCTTTAAATAGACAAAAAATAAACGCTAAATGGTGTTTTTGAAGAAAGTAAAAAAAAAAAAAAATTAAGTATTTGTACAATTGACACTTTGAACAGAAATTATTTTTTTTCATATTACTATAGATTGATCACACTAGATTACAAATATCAAAAATTTAAATTGTATAAAAATTAATAAGAGGGAAGGATCCAATTTAAATTCATTGTAAAATGATCACCACACCATTGGAAGCCAGAAAATGAACTCTAGATTACAAATTAAAAACATTTTTAGTTTTTACATTTTAAGAAATTAGATCATCTGAACATTGTTCATATGATGTGATTTCTTTCTAGAGTTCTTTTTCTCCTATATTACTATGGATTAAGCAATCCACATTAGAAATGGAAAAAAAATATTTCTTGACATTTTTAGAAATTGTGGTATGGGTATATTTTGTTTTATCTTCTATAGGGGCATCAATTTACTATGAATTTACATAAAATGGATTCCCCTATTAACTTTCATAAAATTTTTTAAAAATCCATGATCTGGAGGCCTTAAGTGAGATAAAATTTTGAAAAAAAAAAAAGAAAAAAAAAAAAGATTTTTGGTTACAAGCACTTATTTGTATATCTATATCCTTCTGGTGTTAGTTTAAACATTTTTCTTCTGTAATTTTGGAACATAAAAAAATTTCATTGAAATCTCTTGAAAGAATTTTCAGGTTTTTATCTGAAATGAAGAAAATGTGAACTTTAAGCAAAATGGTCACAATAAATGAAAAGAAAAAGTGTCTTTAAACTAGAAGTTAAATTGTGATTAAAAATTTTTTTTTATCATTTCTCTCCAAGCAGGGTGATAATGCCACTAAAATGTAATATGTTATTGGGAGTGAAAAAGAATAAAAGACCTTAGTGAGAAGAAAGGACAATTTTCTGATTAGAACTTACACTTGAAGTTTATACAAAACAAAATCTTATTCATAGATCTTTTGTTCTAATATAATAAAAATTCAGTGGTTGTTAAATTTGTTCTTTCAAATGTCGTTAGCATTTTAATATTATTTGAAATAGAAAGAAAATTAACTCTTAGAAACAATTACTAGAATTTAAGCAGACCACCCTCCCGCCAAAAAAAAACCTGTTTTGTATTCCAATGCCAATTTTACTCACAGAATGTTGGTATGATGTTTGCCTGCTTGCTTCCAAATTGGAGGTTTGAATTGGAACAGAGTTCACATAAATTTATATATCTTTCTTTTATCATGACAACTTACCAACTAACAAATAAAAGTAACATTGACTTTTACATAATAAGATTATTTTTTGATATATTTTTTTCTTTTTCAGGCCAAAGCTCATTGCAATGCTGGTTCAATTTGGGCTATGGTGAAGAATTCCTCAAACACACGCTTAGCAGTAAGAATTGGATTTAAAGAAATTTTCTTTTTTATTGGGAGATAATAATTTTTCCAGAGAAAAGTTCTACTAATTAACCCATAGTTGATTGGGGAAAGAAGAGATGGATTAATACCTTTTTTACAATGATGTTCACCCTGTACAAGGCTCTAGAGCAGAGGTTCTTAACCAGGGATAAATTTACCCCTAGGGAGTAAAAAATTATATAGTCGGGAGTAAATAATTGAAGTAATGTTTTTGGTATTTTTACTAATGACTAATTTGCAAAATTTTTAGTCACAAATTAGTCAGTACTAATCATAATCATTCATTCAAAAAAAATTTTTTTAGTATTTTCCAAAAAGTTTTTTAAATTGCCAAAAACAACAATACTAAAAAAAATTTTTTTTTTGAATGAATGATTATGATTAGTATTAATTTGTAGATCTACTAATACAGCAGATAAAATGAATAATTTTTTTATTAATGACTACAAATGTTAATAAAAATACTGAATTTTATACAGAGTACTAACTTATACTAAAAAATTAGTAGATTAGTGCTAAATAAGAAATTAGTATTTTGAGTGTCGCTTAGTATTTTTTTTTAATCACAGTATTTTGACTAAAAAAACCCTTAGTATTTTGAATGAAAAAATTATTCATTCATTTAGTCACGAAATTGTACATCAATGCTTTATGATGGCTATAAATTTTTTGTATGGGAGTAGAGGGTAAATGGAGAACTACATAAAGCCGAGGGGGTCAATGATGGAGGAAAGGTTGAGAATGGCTGCTCTAGAAGTTTACCGAGTAAGGAGCACCACCCCAAGCAAGATGATAATGTCAACAAAATGTAAGGGAGCACTGGAAGTGAACGAGAAGGAAAAGTCTTTAAGAGGGAATCAGAAACCCAATCCTAAACTGGAAACACTGGATAAACCTCTACTCCTGTTCAAAAAATCAGGGTGGAGTCTGGACCGGACAATAGGCAAACCTATCTACACTTATTGAGGGGTGGTGGGGAAATATAAATAAATAGTAAATAAAAGTTTTGAGTTTTAGGTGGAGACATTAGAAGTATAGAGTTGAAGTAGACTTTAGATGGAACTGGAAAACCTAAGGTTATTTGTATGTAAGTGAATGTAGCAAACTCAACTTGAATTTGAACTTTGCCTTCTAATTTCTCATTCTGAGCTAGCAGTAACAAATATTTCAGTTTTATTTCAATATTTTGTGTATGTATGTATGTGGGCTTTATCCAGTGAACTGTTTGACATTTTTAACATTATTTCACTTTGAAGCTGTATAGCAGGGGGCTTGCTTTTTTTTTTTTTTTTTTTTTTTTAGTGTTATCTTACATGTAGATACAAAAAAAGACATGTATTACTAACTTCCACAGACATCAGAGAATAGCCCTGACCCTACCTCATGTAGCTCCTGAGAAAATGGGTCCATTACAACAATATATACGTATTGATCATTACCCCTCCCCCAATAATCAACAGTGGAGGCAACAAAGTATGTTTTTAAAGCCATCAGTTCAGGTCTTTACAGCCAAGAACCAGCTTGCTATATCTGCACGGTTGGATCACCCTTATTTTCTACATATTCCATTGTTAAGAATGTTCCACTCAGGCAGCTACTGTCCAAGAACAGCTACTGACTGACTCCTGTGTGGATGCTTCTGCAAACACTAAAATCTTAACCTCTTCAAATCTAGGGTCAGTTGTTATCTATCCTCCATATCCTCATTATTTTCACTTCCTCAATTCATATCACTCACCTCATTCAGTAACTGTCTACCTTGAGAGGCTCCTGGGGCTTGTATTGGGTGAACGTTTAGTATTAAGAAATAGTTGTGTCGATTTTGCAAGCACAAAGTGTATTAAATTGTAAAGCCTTCTCCTTTTGGGCTGTAATGTCACAAATAGCTGGAGATGTACAGTAACAAATATCTTTTTTTACTTTAGTCTTTTGCTCGCAACAGGAATTTCTTGGGTTGTTTGACTTGTTTCTTATCAATACTAATTTATCGTTTCATAGATAGGCATCTATTGTAGTTTTGTGACGGTTCGGTAAACTCTCTGACTGTAGCAATAAGTCATTTCAATTTATTTTTTTGTTTTGCTATAAAGTTAATATATCTATCGTATGTATATACAGGAACCCCTCGATTAGTGCAGCTCATCTGTACATCGGTAACTATAAAAAAGTCACTTTACAATTACTATAGTTAAACAGAAGACTGTTTTATTGCACTAATCAAGTATTATTATGCATGCACTAAACGAATTTTGGTATATAACATTTTTAGTGCACTAATCAAAAATGCATTATTCGAGGCATGCCTGTATATGTATGCAAAAGGTGATTTTAAAAAAAAATGTCTATAGAAGATTTTTTTTAAACACTTTTGTGGTACTTTCTATTTTAATAAAAATACTCCCATAGAGGTATTAACTTTGTTAAAAAAAAACAAACATTTATTTTTAAAAATTTCTTTTAAGTCACTTGTGGTAGATTTCACGAATGTGTTGACAGGGATGGTGAACACGGGGGAGACTGTTTAAAATCATAATATATCGTTTCTGTCTGAATTTCTGGGATTTACAATGCATATTCCTATTCTATAAAGTTAAAAAAAATATTATCTTAGTGATATAGAGTGCTTATTCTATGGTAGCATGCAAAAAAAAAAAAAAAAAAAATTATGAAAAAATAATTATTTCTAGTTGCAACACCTGTAAAATTTATATTTATTTTTTCTAAATTTTGAAAGTGCTTTGTTTTTTTTTTTTGTTTTTTTTTTTTAAAGCTATATCGTCCTGGTAAGAGTTTAAACTGCCCCCCCCCCACCTTTTCAATTTTAGAAATTGAAAAATTCCTGATTTTCATCTGAAATCATGAAAATGGTAACAATATATGAAAAAACAAAAAAAACAAAAAGTCAACAGTTCAAACCAGTGGCTCCCAAACCTTTTTTTTTCTCTGGGCTGCATTTCGGAATTTTGAAATTTGCTTGTGCCTCACCAAAGGGAAGTCTTGGTGAAAAGGCGTAAGCATCTATGCGGCAAAGAAGGTCCAGAAAGAGAAGTTTTGAAGGGTGATAACCACGGATTTGAAGACAGAAAATTTCATTGATAACTCTCTCCTCAAATTTGCAGACCTTAGTTACTGTATTTTTAATACTTGGTATGATGTAAAAATATCACAGTGATAAAATCAGTCAATAATTATTTATAACTATTTATACTGGGTCACATGCATGCATTTACAAGTAATCCATGATAACATTTTGAAATCATATTTATTTTTGGCATATGAATTTTTTGAAACTGTTTCTAAATCTTTGAGTGTCTTTCAATCATTCCGCCTCACCTGCTACCTCTGAGGTGTGCTGCACTACTTGGGAACCACTGGTTTAAACTGACAATTTCAATTTTTCTCTATATCTAAATTTTAATTTTAAAATCTAAAGTACAAATTGGTATATTCCAAGAATGTGTTGACAGGAATCGTGAACAGGTGGAGACTTTCAGATCATGGCATTTCTGTCTGAATTTCTGTGATGAGGAGTTAACATTATTTGTAATCAGGCTAATGTCCTCATCTTTGTTTCATCCTTGCTACAATTGCAATAAATATTGGACCATTATATCCATGCTGGATCATGAGCGAGACCTACATGTGATGTTAAGCGCTACCAGAGATAAGCTAAAACATACTGTGATTACAGGTTGCTTGTATTTGATAATTTCTGTTTTTTTTTTTTTTTGTTGTTTTTTTTTTTTTTTGTTGTTTTTTTTTTTTGTATTTTTTAGGTTGGAACTGATGGGGGTGCTGTTGTTCTGTTTAATATTGAAAATAATGACCTGGAGTATTTGAAGGCATTTAGCAAACAAGAAGGTTTGTAGTTTTATTTTTTTTATACTTTCACTGATTTTGCCCTGGGTGAGACAATAAACTACATCTGACAGCAAGACCTCTGATTGGGTGATTGGAAGTTTTGAGGAATGTGGAACCACTTCTTAATTGCATTTATAAAATTTTTTTTTATAACTGGAGTTATAATAGTTGGCAACGAGGATACTTGAACACATAATTGGAGTTATAATAGTTGTTGAGGAACTTGAACTCGAGCATGGTATAACGAGCACCACATTATAATAGTGGGTGACCAGATTTTCAAAACTCGTACGTGTGCAAAAGGAGTTACAAGAATTTCAACCATTGCAGATATGGAGAAAATTTTGGCTTCGGTAGTTGAAATTCAACAACAACAACAGAAGCAACAAGAACAAAATATCCAACAGTTGCTATAGTTGCGAAAACAACAACAAGAGTTGTTTGAAATGGTTTAGAAGAAATATGCATCAACATCTCTTATGCCAGACACGGGGCAAAACACTGTATCAGAATTCATATGCAATCTTGGTAACAAACTGACTTTTGCTGCGTATTTTTGCAGACATAAAGAAATATTTAGTCAGGAATGTAGTGGCTGGGAAGAAGATAAGAAACTGGTTGTTGTTGTTAAGAAAAATAGTTCCAATAGAGTGCCCAGAAAACCAGGTGACATAGGGTTTGAAGACTTGTATCCTTAAAGAGGTTACAAACAAACAAAGGTGGTACTCGAGTGAAGGAACAGCAACACGCGTGTAGATGAAAGAAAGAGAGGTTTATTGAAAAAGAGAATACACTACTGGGAGACAGGGAATCGGGTGGCAGGCTAGTAATTCCAGAAGCAAGCCCCCAGGCATATCCTGTATTCACTCTATAGAGCTACTGATATAATCAGTCCACATAGGCGATAGGGAGTGTGGGACATTCCATTACAACACCTCCCCCTGAGCTAACTTTCCCATGAAATTTTGCTCAATACCTTTTCTTTTTGGGGTCAGGACATAATTGTTGATTTTTTTTTTTTTTTTTTTTTTTTTTCTCCTCTTCCTCATACTTTTCAGTCTCACCAGCAAAAAAAGACAGTACACATTCTGATGAAAACTTTTAGTGACAACTGCTCTCAGTTTCGTGCTTGTTGGAGGTGCATGAATTTAATCAAAAAAGAGGTTGAAAATTTTGTCATGTATGTGGGTATCATCAACAGAAAATGTGAACAATTTAAACTAAAGGAAATGACTCCAGATATGTTCAAGGGATTAATTTTCATGCAAGGTCTAACAGCAGAAAATGAGGCTGAAGTACGAATGAAAATTTTAGCAAAGATTGAACACAATAATAACGTAACACTACGGGAAATAGTGGACGATTGCCACTGGACAATGCTAAGTCTGAAGCATGATGCTGAAAAACTTTGTAATAAAGAATGTGCATTAGTAAAAGCTAAGGAAAAATGCCACAAAGGGAATATAAAGCCTTGTTTAGGATGTGGAAAACTACAGCTTCAGAAAGACTGTCCATGGAAAAAAGCAGAATGTGGTAAAAAAGGACATATCAAATCATACTACAGAATTAAACCAAGAAAAAAGTTTGCAGGAAGAAATTAATGTACATTGTTGTGAGGGGGGTTGGTGGAATAGTCACATGTAGCAAAAGAAAATTTGTTAACATGCAAATCACTAATGTGGGAGTAAATATATTTCTAGATACTGGTAGTGACATTTCAATAGTAAATAAAACCACGTAGAAAGAAATTGGAAAACCTTTATTAAAAAGAACTTACAAAGTTGCAACTTCAGTTTCTGGTGAGGAATTAGTTTTGGGGTGTGAATTAGCATGCAGCATAGTAGAAAGAATTGGTGTATTGCTGAAAGTAAATAATTTGAAATGGGCTGCACCTGTGGTGTACGTAAAGAAAAAAAATGACAAAATTTGTGTTTGTACAGATTTCTCAACTGGATTAAATAGTTATCTTGAAAAACAGAATTACTCATTACGAAGTCCAGAAGAAACATTTTCAAAGTTGAACGACAGAAAAAAAAAAGTTCAACATAAAAGATACCAAATTCAGCTGAAGGAAAAATTCTGTGATGAAAGAACTGAAGAACCTGTTAAGATGCAGTGCGATATTTTTGACGTCTCAGCACCAAAACAAATTGGAGAACCTGTAAGTTCAAGGAAAAGAAAATACTTCAAAGAACATTGGCGGTCTCTCAAGAAAGAGGACGGGGCGATACTAATACTAATTAAAAAATATTATTTAATAAAGTAGTAATCTCAAAAGTGGGGATGTTGTGGCGAAAAGAGTACAACCCATGGTGACTCTATAAGCTCATCAAATACTATAAAGAGGTCCATAGTATGAGGTTAGGAATAGTTGTATTGGGGTCAGGCAGGTTGCTGTCAGGCTCACGATAGACTTGTTGAACTTTCTGTCTTCGGGCAGAGAGGAATGCAGACGATGATATGCCTATGAGCAATGTCTCGTCTGGACAGGTAGACAAACCCAATCCCACGTATGCAGGGTCTAAGGGGAATTTTTGCCCAAGTCTATGGGCATGGAATAGCCCCACATAAAAACTGGCTTTGTGCCACATCCCTCCTTGTGGGGCGGATTGGGTAAATACCAGTTGTATTGGAGTCTGTCTTCATACTAACTATACAGGCATTATGGCAATAGCCTAAGATTACCTATAGAGAATACTTATGAATTACGTAATACCAAGTACGAGTGTGTGTTATAACATTAACCTTACAATAGGGAGTTATAATACTGATCCTTTTGTTTGAAGTTATGTGAAATGTCAACATCATTATGTCATTATTTTCTTTTCAACTTACATATGCTATTCATTTTAGTTGTTGCTTGTGTTGAAAGTCCCAGATTCTGTGGTTTCTTGTTATTTGGCACAGGTTGCTGTTTATGATTCTGTAGCACCAGTCCACAAGGATTGCAGATGATCTTCGCCAAGACCCACAAGCCAGTAAAATTTGAGTTCACTTTTGTAGCATCAATAGTCTATGAGGCCCTCTTTTTAATTACTGCTTCACAAGAAAGCCTCCTGCATAAGGTTAAAAGACCTGAAACATGTAAAGCAAAATATACAAAATAAAGTAGGAAAATATTCACATAATAATCAAAAACATTTTCAAATTTTTCTCTCTTGCACATATATATATATATATATATATATATTAGCTTAAAAGCTGTCCTGTCGAGTAGCATTTAAGTTAGCTCCTGCGAAGGGCTCTTGATTGGGCCTTGATCACAATAGGTAGGGAGAAGAAGATGCAATAGGCAACAATAAACTACAGAAGAACTCAAACTTCAACACTGCATTTAAGTATTGCATTAATATTTAAGCTTACCATTTAAAAGTTCAATGATGATTCTTCTGCTGCCATTTAATTTAAAAACAATTTGATGTATGTAGGTCTTTACTTTTTGTACAAACAATTATTTTTATTTCATGGGCAATTTTTGCTGGATTTCGCAATTTGACTATTCCTAAATTTATTTCCATGTTTATAAAATTACTATACAAAAAATTTTCTGTAAAATACCGCCAAAAACAATCACAGTAATGGAAACTTGGGAATCCAAAATTTCAGGATTGTGGGTCCAGATCTAGCCTGGAATGTTTTAATTTGCTCACGGAATCAGTCTAATTCCAAAAACATATGATATGTTGCGCTATGACCTCTAGGAGTAAAGTTGAAAAAGTGTGACATACTGACATACGCATTTATTATATATATATATATATATATATATATATATATATATATATATATCACGGTCAGTTTTGATCCTGGCTTGAAGCGATTGGATGTTTAGCCACTCTGAGGAGTATATATATATATATGTATGTGTGTGTGTTTAGTTTCATTAAAGGCAACTGACAAGTTACTGCGATTAAGTATTTTGTTTAAATTTTTCTTGTGTTTGTAGAGCTTTTCTCTTTTCTGGGCATAAAGTATATAAAAATTAACCAAATGTTCTGTATGTCAGCACTTTTGGCTATTCTTTTCGCCATTATCAAAGATGTTTTTTTTTTTTTTTTCTTTAACTGAAAGTATAGATTTTTTATGTATGTATCTCAAATTATAGTGATGTTTTTTTTTTTTTTTTTTTTGTATTATTAATAAATAAAATAAGAATAAAATAATAAATTAAAAAAAAAAAAATTCCTATAACTCTAGATACATACATAAAAAATCCATACATTCAGTTTAAAAAAAAAAATCATCTTTGATAATGGCTAAAAGAATAACTGAAAGTGCATGGACATACAGAACATTCGGCTAATTTTTACAAACTTTATGTCCAGAAAAAAAAAAATTCTACAAACATAAATGAAGAGATTTGCAATGTTCTGTTTTGCATTTCAGAAATTTCTCGAAACGTATATCTGCCTAATTTCATATTTGCAATGTAAACAAAGCAATTCCTAAAGGATTAATGGATTTTATTCTTTTTGATCTGAAATTTTTATTACATCAAACATTATTTTAGTTGATATCTGAATTTGAATAAATACCCTGTTTATGATAAACTGTATTTATTTCATCTACCGGCCTGCATATTTTAGAAAACTTGATAAAGAAAATGTGTCCTCAATCAGGATTCAAACTTGCACCCTGCACGGTATGGGGGTGGGTATGCGAGTTTGAATCCTTATTGAGCATTATAAATAAATGTAACTGTACAAATAAAACCCGATCCTGGCTACGTCCGACAGCAAGGTGTCTGATCAGGAGGTTTTGAGGAGCATGGAATCACCTTTCAATTGCTGGTGTTCCCAGGTCCACCCTGACCCAGGATGGTAGCACCTGTTAGGGTCCCAGCTATGGGTAAAGAGTTAACCCCCAAACCGGGGTCAAAACACTATGAAAGTGTAAAAATAGGTTTTAATACTAGAGATACTTTATAAAAAAATTATTACCAGCAATAAAAATCTTGTCAGCATTAAATACCCCATTAGGTTGATATGCTGTAAAACAATACAGAACAAACCCATATATACTGAGATAGATAGATAAAAAATATTACCAGCAATAAAAATCTTGTCAGCATTAAATACCACATTAGATTGATATGCTGTAAAACAATACAGAACAAACCCATATATACTGAGATAGATAGATAAAAAATATTACCAGCAATAAAAATCTTGTCAGCATTAAATGCCCCATTAGGTTGATATGCCGTAAAACAATACAGAACAAACCCATATATACTGAGATAGATAGATAAAAAATATTACCAGCAATAAAAATCTTGTCAGCATTAAATACCCCATTAGATTGATATGCTGTAAAACAATACAGAACAAACCCATATATACTGAGATAGATAAAAAATATTACCAGCAATAAAAATCTTGTCAGCATTAAATACTCCATTAGGTTGATATGCCGTAAAACAATACAGAACAAACCCATATATACTGAGATAGATAGATAAAAAATATTACCAGCAATAAAAATCTTGTTGGCATTAAATACCCCATTGAGGTTGATATGCCGTAAAACAAACCAAACCAAACAAATAAAACCAAATGTACATTGTAGGAGGAATTGCAGAGGGGGAAAATGTTATTGAAAGCAAAATGAACCCAAAAGGAGACCTTTTGTTTTGTTTTTTCTTTTAAAAATAAAATTTTTAAAAGAATAGATATTTATGTTTGAAATATGTTTTTAAAACATTGTGTGCCATTTTCAGAGGAAAATATTTTTATATATGGCTTGCTGCTATCCAGATTGCAGTCCTTGTGGGTGCTTTTGGAATCTCTCTACCACAGATAATGAAATACAACTATATATTTTTTGTGATACTTTTTAGACCACTGGAAGAGTCCTCTATATAGAGATGGCAGAACTACTCATCTGTATGTTATTAACCTTTGAGAATACTTTTTGTTTGTTTATATTCAAACCTCCCTGAATATTAAAAAAACAAATGCAGAACAATATAAACTTATTGATATATAAATATATAAATGTAGTTCTTTTTGATAATATCTTTATTTTTCTTTTTCTATTAGGTCGGATCCTTTGTCTTGACTGGCACGTCTCTGAAGATGTGATTGTTACGGGTGGTGTCAATAATATTCGAGTGTGGAGTGTGAATTCGGGCATTGCTATTGAACGGTTCACATTGAAAAGGAATAAAATACAGGATGTTTATGTATGGTGCATTAAAATATTGATGTAAGTTTATCATGGACATTTATATCGAATCTCACTCGCTTTTTTGCCTTTTGTTTCTTTCTCTTGCTCACTTATTACTTTTCTCTGCTTCTCTGCTTGCTTTTATTCTCTTTCTTTTTCCCACAGTATTTTCTCCTTAGTTTCATTTTTTTCCTATTTAATTTACACTCTGGGTTCTTTCTCACTCTCTCTTTCTCTGGGTTCTTTTTTTTCTCACTCTCTCTTTCTCTCTGCGTTCTTTTTTCTCTCTCTCTCTCTCTGGGTTCTTTCTCTCTCTCTCTTTCTCTGGGTTCTTCTCTCTCTCTCTTTCTCAGGGTTCTTCTCTCTCTCTCTTTCTCTGGGTTCTTTCTCTCTCTCTCTTCCTCTGAGTTTTTCTCTCTCTCTCTTTCTCTGAGTTTTTCTCTCTCTCTCTCTTTCTCTGGGTTTCTCTCTCTCTTTCTCTGGGTTCTTTTTCTCTCTCTCTTTCTCTGGGTTCTTTCTCTCTCTCTCTTTCTCTGGGTTCTTCTCTCTCTCTCTTTCTCTGAGTTTTTCTCTCTCTCTCTTTCTCTGAGTTTTTCTCTCTCTCTCTCTCTCTCTTTCTCTGGGTTTCTCTCTCTCTTTCTCTGGGTTCTTCTCTCTCTCTCTTTCTCTGGGTTCTTCTCTCTCTCTCTCTTTCTCTGGGTTCTTCTCTCTCTCTCTTTCTCTGGGTTCTTCTCTCTCTCTCTTCCTCTGGGTTCTTCTCTCTCTCTCTTTCTCTGGGTTCTTCTCTCTCTCTCTTTCTCTGGGTTCTTCTCTCTCTCTCTTCCTCTGGGTTCTTCTCTCTCTCTCTTCCTCTGGGTTCTTCTCTCTCTCTCTTCCTCTGGGTTCTTCTCTCTCTCTCTTCCTCTGGGTTCTTCTCTCTCTCTCTTTCTCTGGGTTCTTCTCTCTCTCTCTTTCTCTGGGTTCTTCTCTCTCTCTCTTTCTCTGGGTTCTTTTTCTCTCTCTCTTTCTCTGGGTTCTCTCTCTCTCTTTCTCTGGGTTTTTCTCTCTCTTTCTCTGGGTTCTTTTTCTCTCTCTCTTTCTCTGGGTTCTTTTTCTCTCTCTCTTTCTCTGGGTTCTTTTTCTCTCTCTCTTTCTCTGGGTTCTTTTTCTCTCTCTCTTTCTCTGGGTTCTTTTTCTCTCTCTCTTTCTCTGGGTTCTTTTTCTCTCTCTCTTTCTCTGGGTTCTTTCTCTCTCTCTCTTTCTCTGGGTTCTTTCTCTCTCTCTCTCTCTCTGGGTTCTTTCTCTCTCTCTCTGGGTTCTTTTTCTCTCTCTCTTTCTCTGGGTTCTTTTTCTCTCTCTCTTTCTCTGGGTTCTTTCTCTCTCTCTCTTTCTCTGGGTTCTTTCTCTCTCTCTCTTTCTCTGGGTTCTTTCTCTCTCTCTCTTTCTCTGGGTTCTTTCTCTCTCTCTCTCTCTCTCTCTAGGTTCTCTCTCTCTTTCTCTCTGGCTTCCTTTCTCTCTCTGGCTTTCTCTCTCTCTTTCTGAATTAGAAAAAGGGAAAAGTAGTTACTTGACAGTTATTGTCTTCCCACCAAGCAAGAGGTGACTGATTGTATTTGGTTATATGTTAGTATCAACATGGAACGATCCCTGACCTAGGGTTGAATTACCTTACAAGGCTAAAAGGCTCCAACTGTTTTACCCTTCACCCAGACCTGGGGCAGAAATCTATTCACGCTTTTCTCAAGGGCATTATTGCAAAATGATTGCAGACTATCCCACCTTGGTTTACCAGTTCCATTCTCTGTGTCATAAACCACTTGCATCTCCAGTCATATACTTTTAAATATATTTAAATACCATCCAATTTTTCTTTTTATGAATCATTTCACCCCAACCAAGGAAATAAAGCCACTAAGATGCAAATAGTCATGTCATCAGGATAGACACTTGAGGAAGAGTAACCATACAAGACATTTCTTCTCCTGTTAATGAATTTTTTGTTATTTTAATCTTCATTTTTATTGTATGTTTATAGGGATATGACTGTTGTGAGTGGTGATTCTCATGGCCGCATCACGTTTTGGGATAGCAAATTTGGAACTGAATTACAGGTCAGTTATTTGCTTTTGATATCTTTTAATGGGATTTACTCTTTATTCTTCTAATTTCAATTCTCTTGGAATTTTTTCATAATGCTAAGCACATGTGAAACCTGTCTAACTAGGGACTCCATTTGTGCCTAAAAACACTTGTTAGTAGACTTGTAGTATTAAAATGAATCAGTTAAAGCAGACGAGGAAAATCATGAAGAAAGGTTAGATCAACCAGAGATCAATCCGGAAAAGAACTAATTAAGAAGATTAATTGGATATTAGAGAGCCGAGTTCAAATTCCAGTCAGGTTTGTTACTTTCACTTCGGAAAGGTATGACTCCATCTCTTCCCCCCACCAAGCTATGGGTTGAATAACTAGACAGACTAGGTCCTACAGCCTTGATAAGCAACCAGTCTATCACAGAAAGAAATGGCAGTCTATTGCGGGAAGTCTTCTGCCTAGTCAGTTATAGATCAAAAGAGACATGGCTGCCCAAGTGTGTATCGCATATGGCACTTGATGACGTCAAACACCGTAAGTGAACAGTGGAAATGGAACTAGAAAGGATTGAATGTGGGTTTAATTCTGAAGAAGGAAATAAATCTAGTGTAACTAAAATTCACTCAATTCCTCTCTGTCCGCCTAGCCTGGGATTGACACGATTAATGGTTCCTTGGATAAAAACGGAAATCTGTTGACATAAATGAAGACATTTTCATTTTGCACTAGTCAGCTAATTGCATGTCAAATTATAGGAAGCATTGAATGTTAAATCTTGGGCCGTTTGTTAAGGGTTTCTGGTTTTCAGATAGAGAATCTTTGAGATTAAATGCAAGAAAGTCAGTGTTAGGATTTAGAACAGTATCCCCAAAAAAAGTGGAGAAAAAATGTGACCAATTGGAGAAGCTATTCAAACGACACATTTCACCTCTTTATAGTAGGTGTCTTCAGGCTAGAATGAGAGCCAAACCCATGTGTTTGGACAGTGCATTTGAATATGAGGAAGTGATAATAAAGATCTTTGTCAGATGCTACATCTAGAAAATTTTTTCTTTTTTTTTTCCCTCATATTCATGGACAAGTTTTTTGGTATCATTATTAAAGGAAGAGAGAAAGTTCCCATGTTGCTACATATTATTTATTCTGAGTACTTTCAACATTAGTACAATGTCATCATCAGGGTATTGTTTATTTCAAGACAAATATTGTACTGTTCATCTGTTTGCTGAGTTGAATACTGTGCGATTGGCGTGAGTAATGCTTCAGGGGAGGTAACTAAATTATGGTGTATTGAGAGTTTTTTTTAAGAAATAAGTATTAAAACTATTAGTACAAAATCTCAATATTTTAAACTATCTACTGTAAACATTTTAAAACATTTGTGCTGTGTGTGTGTGTGTGTATATATATATATATATATATATATATATGAAGTATTAAAAGATCAAGACACAATGAGGGTTGTCTCAGTTTTATTTTTCAGGATGGAAATAGGAACATTGCATTCATTATTGCAGAGATATATATATATATATATATATATATATGTGACTAGAACATCTGAAAAGCATGAAACTTAAGTACTGGTCGAGCTGTGACTTGTTGAGGGTTTATATTGTGAACCATTTTGTTTTTTTTTGCTCTGTCTGGATAACCTAGAACAGAGGTGGGCAACCTTTTTGAGAGTGTGTGCCAAAACTGTCTTAATCTCTGACACAATATTTTTACATGTGTCAACAAAAATATTTTGAGAACATGTTATTTGATATCTCTTAAATATGTGAAGAACTTTTTTAAATGATAAAAAATTACCCCAGGGCAGTAAAGACATGATATCGTAAGAAATTATGTAAATCATGTAAAACTGACTGAATGAAAAGAATTATGACAGATTTTTACGAAAAAGGTTTTTGTGATATCTTTTATTAGCCTCTTAAGTATAAATGTACCTGCCATATATATTGTACCTGTCATACATAATGTACCTGCCATACATACTCATACAATTTAAAGACACTATTAATTATTATTAGCATCAGAACAAAAAGTTAACATTGTTAATTTTTCAATTAATCAATCATCATTTTTTCTCAGTTATACATTTTTTTGACTAAAACTGAATAAAAGGTTATTAAAACTAATCTTTTACTGATTTTAAATCCATTATAAATGATGTATAAATAAAAACAAAATATACTTGTTTACCTTCAAAACTACATTTCAATAGCCCTGAACTTTTGCCACTTTCCAAAGAAAACAACAGATAAAATTAGAGACAGAAAACTTGTTGACTCTTTTTATATATATCAGTGGAACTTCTGCTGCTGCTTCACTGATGATGAAATTTATATTGGGTTTATATTTAGTAACCTTGAGAGATATGCATGCATTACTAGTTTCAGCCATCAGGCTGCTACTGGTACAATATTTAACAAAGATTCGGAAGTATATGTAGATGAAAACACAGATAGTATTGCTGTTGCAAGGTTTTTAAAACAGGCAAAATTTTCTGGGATGGTATTCCAAGTCCTTAATACTTGTAATACTTCCACATTTACTCCCATTTCTGATCACCCATTTTCAATATTTTCCAAGTCAAATCTAAGGTCAACAAATTTCTACTTCCAAATTGAGCTACTCTGAAATTCAATCAACTGCATTTCAGAATCATCGATGTCTATCCATAAAACTTTTGCAAGTTTAATTCATTCAGTTTGATACTGTCTGGAAACAATGAATTTTATTGTTTCTTTCAGTTCTCTGAATTTATCAAATCTTGTAAAGAACTGCTCAACAGTTGATTCGATGATGTTTACAAACAGCTTTTGAAGACATCGCAATCTGTTCTGCCATCTTTTGGGAGTTCGTTGATGTAGTACTTTAGGTTTGGGTAGTATCTAAATCTCTCATTATCTATATCCATCTTAAAAACTTCTAGTTTCATTTGAAAAACCTTTATGTAATAAAACATAACATCAAGTGTTTTACCAGTGCCCTGTAATTTCAAATTCAAGTCATTTAAACGTTTACAAAAATCTGCAAAAAACATCAGTTTACAAACTCACATGATGTCAGACAGTTCTTCGCAAGAGACTTGTTAGTCATTCAAAAAGAGCTTTATCTCATCTAAGCAGGCAACAAATCATTTCAGAACCAAATCTTGGTTAAGCTAATGAACATTGTTATACATTTTCAGTCTTCATTCAGTAAAAGTTGAAATTGTCTTTTATTTAAAGCCTGAGCAGAAATGTAATTAATAACCTTTGTAACTTTGCATCACTTCCTGAAGTTCTTTTAGACCAGCTTTTGCACACAAAGACTCCTCTTGTATGATGTAATGAAAACCTATCAGTGGGTGACCAACATCTTCTGCAAACAGATTTATAAATCCTGTTTTCTCACCAGTCATGCTGGGGTCTCCATTTGTTGTGGCAGATACTACTTTTGAAATGTAAATTTGTTGAGTAGATAATTTGGTCACAACTGCTTTACATATTTCAGCTCGGGTAGTGTTACAAGAGAAACCAACTCTTCACACACTTCATCATGCCTACAAAATAAAGAAAATATGGCTAGCCTAGTTGATGATGTAATGTCCATACTTTCATCAACACAAATAGAAAATAACTTATGAAGACACAATTTTTGTCAGTTCAGCTGTATTCCTTTCCAATTTAAGTATTTTATCCTTAACCATTTCTCTAGTCACAGACAAATCTTTAATGTGCTGAATAATCTTTTCCTTTTCTGAAAAATTGTCAAAAAGGAAAGGTGCACATTCTAGCCAAGCTTCTTTAATATACTCGCCATCACTGAGTGGCTTTCCATGTTGGACAATAACTTTTGAAAAGTCAAAGGTAGCAGCAACTAAGTTGGAACTGGGCCTACCTGAAATACAGCTCATAAAAGTATCAGTCTGTTTTTTTGTCTTGCTCAGTTAACGAGAAAATTAATTCTCTTTGTTCCTCTTCAGTTTTATTGCTTAAGTTCTTATGAACACCTTTGAAATGTTTCTTCACAGATGAAGTCCTGCAAACGATTGTTTCGAAACAGAAAATGCATAAGGCTTTGTCTTTTTTAAAGATGCCAAATTTTTCAGTCCAGTATTCTTTAAATTCTCTAATATCCTCTTCATTTGAATGGCATCGTTTCTTAGCTGACGATCGAGATGTTCTACACAATTTGTAAGGGGCAGAAAAATACATGAGATAACGATATACATGAAAGAGAAAAATAATAAAAGTAAGTAAAAAAGGGAATTTAATGAATAAGTTTCACGTACCAGAAACAAATCATTGGCGTTTGACACATGTGCCATGGGTTGCCTGCCTCTGGCCTAGGAATTAAAAACTTTACTTTACTGCTAGGTATGTGTTTGCCATTTTGTTCTTTTTTCTTTTTTAGTTTTTTTCTTGTCTAAGGTTTTAGGTCTTTCGCCAGGTAGTCTGTTGGTCATACCAACACTTTTGGATTTTTGCAATAAGTAAATATACATACATATATACATACATACATACACACACACACATATATAAACATCAATCAGCTAGGTGACAAATTTTATATAAGTGACTTGTAACAAAGTAATTGTTTTTTTCTTTTCTAATATAAAGTATTGTGTTTCATTCTTTCAGTGCATCTGGACTCATAAAGCAGATGTTCTTTGTTTGGCTGTTAACAGGGTAAGTTTTTCTTTTTCAGGAACTATTCAAGATTTTCTCTTTAACTCTGCAAATTTGGTGCTGAAGATGCATTTCTTATTCCTGAAGGAAAGAAACCTGAATAATAATTTTTCACTGAATTAAAATAGTTGCTTAGTTTGATCATACGTTTTTGTTTTTAAATTTGAGCAAATCAACATTAGAGTGAAAGCTGGACATACAAAATGACTAGAGAAGTTTCACTTAAATATACAATTTGGGCCTTGCCTGATGAATTGGTTCTTTGTAGCTGATTTGGTTAGAGCATATTGTATTTAACAATAGCTTCTTCAGCTCAGTGGGTTCAAATCCTGCCAGAGAGCATAAATTTTTTCTTTGATAAAATTTCTCGATGATAATAAATAAATATACTGTTTATATATTTATGAAATGTATTTTTATGTTTTTAGGATGAAAACGTTGTCGTGGGCAGTGGTGTGGATACATCGATTGTATATATTACAAACATGAATTCAGATTCTGCACCCCACCACAAACGGGCCAAAGGCAAACATGGAGGAATTGTCTCGGGAAAATCACATGACATGTGGACACGGTCAAGTGTTCTGCATTTCCACTTCCATGATATCCGAGACGCTTTATTTGTTGGGAATCAACTGGTTCTTGGAAGTACGTCATAATTTATTCTTTTTTTTGTTTTTTTTTGTTTTTTCTTCAGATAAAATGTGCCAAAATACTAAGCTTATGCAACAGTTCCCAAACTGACCTTTTGTCTGTCAAAATGGGTCCCAATTCAGGCTTAAGGACAAAAAATTTCAAATGGGTCCTAAATGATTTTATTGGGACTTGGTTTTATGACTGTGTAAATCATAAAAGAAAGCAGTTACTTGATGTCCATAAATAAGTAGCAAGAGAAGAAAGTGAAGCAAATAACTGAAAAGTCTTGGGATCAAGTGCCACTCAGTTGGAAGTTAGGGAGTTCTGGTTGAGGGTTATATATATATATATATATATATATATATATATATATATATATATATATAATGTAGATAGAGAGATGGCAAGACAAACGACAAACTGGGTTCTATATGGCAACTGGTCTAGGAGAAGGACAACTCTGAATTCAAAACCTGCGGAGGGTTGTTTAGGGACCTTGTGGCATATAGTGCACCAGGTTTCCGTATTCAGCCCTTGAAAGTGTGTGGTTGGTTCTGCACAAAGCCTTCACCGCTAATCAAATCATATGTGCTGGTGTCTGAGTTGCGTGACACCCATATATTGAATACTACGGGAGAGTCCACCACCATATATAAAGCGGTAATTTTAAAACAGTGGCTCATACGGCTATTAACTTATTGCTTTTCATCCAAACTGAATTGAGCTCTCTCGGCCACTGACATATTTCGCATAGAAACATTAAAATTTCCCTTCTCTGCCGTGCAGTGATAGCCTAGGGATAGAATCTCTGACTGATCCCAGCTTGAAGCAATTGTATGTCTAGCCACATTGAAGAGCTGTGATACAGCGAATCAGTCTGTCTGTGCATGACAATATATATATATATATATATATATTGTTTGGTATTGTAATAGAATGGTCAGTTATGAGTCATTTGCCAGGATGTACAGAGAAGAGCTGGCTGTTGGGGAGTGATGAGCAAGTGGCAGTTTTATGGTGGTGATGTAGATTGTGGTCTGGAATGAGCAGTTGGTGTTTTCGTTGGCAGAAGATAAGATTTGCTCCTTTAGTCTGTTGTGACAGAAGACAATAGTAGTAGTAATGAAGATCTCTTAAATATTACCTGCTCTCTCCCACCCAGACAGTGCTAGGTGAATCTGTAAATAAATAACCAGATATATTGGTAAAAGGATTTGTGTTTTCTGCTTTTAGTGTTATTTAAACTTGTGTTCCTTTGTGAACTTACACTGGGCCTTTCCCAGTTTTTGTTCTTACATCTGGCAGTAAGGCCTCTGATCAGGAGATTGGAGTTATTGAGGAGCATGGAACCAGCATTTAATTACTGTTGTTCCCAGGGCCACCCTGACCAGTGGTGGTAGCTCCTGTTAGGGTCCTAGCTATGGGCAAATAGTGAACACCCCAAACAAAAATTAAAACTCTAGGAAAGTATAAATATGCATTTTATAGTAAAAATACCAGCAATACATTTTTATTAAAAAAAATGACCATTAGTACATTTTAATACCAAAAATGACCATCAATACATTTTAATACTAAAATTGCAGACATGGCATACATTATCAAAACAATTTTTAAAAAAAATTGCTCTGAGTAACATCATTTTTTTGTAAGGAGAAACAAGTTTTCACTCCTTGTTTGATTTTGTAAGATTATTTGGTTAAAAAAAATGCAGCAAGGTAATTATAATTTAATCATGAAATAATGCAGTTTGCTTGAATTAATTATAAAGTTTGAATTTTCATATTTAGATTTCAGCATTAAATAACCCATAGAGGTGTTGACATGCCGCTAAACAAAAAACAACCAAACCAAACCTGTTTTTGTGCACACCCACACAAACAAGAAGTAAAGCGTAATATGGAGTGATTTGTTCAGTTGGTGAATTACTGTGTAAGGGCTTTGAATGTAGCTTTTCATTTGCACAATGTCTTTTGATTTGTATACCAACTGCTCTTAACGACTGAAGTACAGTTTTGCCTTACAGAGTCACAGAAGTTCAAATCTAACTCTTGAGTTTAGTCTCTATTCTTTCACATTTTATTTACTCTTAAATGAACCATTTTAACCATTATCTGTATTATTATTAAACTTTTACTAGAATTCACTTTCATCTTAATTCTTCAGTTGCTTTTTATTGTAACTTTTCTCAGCTTATTGATCTACAGCTTTGAGTAGACGGTGTAGGATCAGTAATATAATTAGGACTCTTCTTCAGCTTTTCACTGGTTGGACAAATCGTCTCACATTTGTTATAAGCAAGTATGGTTCCTCAGGGTTCAATCTTGACGTCATTGCATCATATATAAAATGGATGCATGGCTGTAGAATAATTTTTTGATATTGGGGTGGGAGTTATTTCTCTGCTTTGACATACTTGGATCTCCCTTACTGCCGCGCCCATTTAAATTAGGAGTTATTGTGTGTCTAACATTAACTCAAAGAATCTTGTTAAGCTGTTGTTTTTTGTTTGTTGCTTTACTGGAAACCAAATAGTGTGAATTCAGTTGTTGGAAATGTTGACCAACACCAGAGTATGATTAAAGGAATTTTAATTCTTGGTGAACAGACAGAAGAGTTAAAAAAAGAATGTCAAAGCATTAAAACTTCAAGTAACCTTTGGCCACCTTTTCAGTGTGAGAGTATTTACAACATGGCCTTGTGATTTCTTTGGCTATATTCACATATGACAATAATTATTTTAAAGAAGTTCTCGCAACCATTAAGTCTTAATATTGTTTTGAGCATTCCAGAACTGTTCAGTTCCAAAAAGTGGTCTACTACTGGTTGCTATCACTCTCTTGTACTACCAACTTTGACTGCAACACTTGGCTACCACAGGTGGTTCGAATCTTAACTTTCTCGGTGACTGAACAACTGGGGCTTTGGCTCGATCTATCATCAGTATGGATGATCAGAGCCACTTTTTTCATTCTGCTGTTGCCTGCAAGTGCTGGTTTATATAAAGAATCGAGTATCACCTTTAACCTTGCAGGTGTTCCCGAGATGTGAAATTTCTATTGTGTGTCGTAAATTCTGCTTTCTTTCCAAGATACCTGTCAAAGCCTATCAGGATAAAGAAATACAGAAGGTGAAAACAAATGATACAATCTGTCTTGGAGGGTAGTGACACAATTCTCGCTTTTTTAACTTTTTTCAACCGAAGTTGCCCTAGCATTTCCTGATTTCATAAATATTGAATAAATATTTATTTTACCGCAGTAGATTAGTTGTAATGAGAAATTAATATATATCCTGCCAAATAGTACAGAAAAATATATTTCTAGTTTCCCAGTCAAGTTTTGGTCGACACATTCTAATCTGATAAATGTTTGACTTTTGGGGTTATCAAACTCATACTTACAAACCATTCTGGCACCTTCTCTAGAGTTTTCATTTTATGGATCGAATGAATATTTTTGAAACATTCTTTTCTTATTTTCACCTGCCATTGATTCATGCTTTGATTTGTTAGCTTGACACTTTCGTTGCTGGAAGTCAGCATTTGCAACTTGTGTACGAATAATACTTCAAACAAAATTGTCACATCGCGTTTTGATTTTAGTTTGCAGCAGTATGGACAAAAACTGGGAAATACCAGAATACAAAGAAACAAAAGGTGAAATAATGTTGCAGCAAGAAATGAAAGCATGAATCTGGCTTCCAATATATTTGGTTATTTATTCGTGGATTCACTCGACATGGTCTGAAGGGTAATTAAGTGATATTTGGGAAATCTTTGTTGCCTGTTCTATTTTCTCTCACAATAGATCTTCTCTTTGGCCAGCGAGAACACTGGTGGCTCTCTTGGTAAGAGTCTCTTTCCTCTCACCCCCCTCTGCCCATCTATCTCTACATGACATGTGATTCTCCAACTTTGCGTTTGTACATCCCCAGTGACAGATTGTCACCCACTAGCAGGTAGCTGAGAACGGATCATTCTAAGTGACTCTGTTTATATAAGCCTATGGCCAGAACCTACTTTCTAGCTGAGTGACACTTGATCCTAAAAATTTTCACTTATTTATTTCTTTACTCTATTTCCGTCTTCCCAACTTGTGGAGAGTAGATCGTTGCTTTAAAGATTTTAATTGTAATTCTTTTCTTTACAGTATGAATTACATCAACTGTTTTTGATAATGTTAAAGAAAATGTACCCTCTGGAACATGTCTCCCTTTTTAGGGGATACCACCATCAGATCTGGTGTAAAAAGGATAACTGACTCTTGCTGGACTGATCAGTTGGTGGCTTTCCTTACAAAGGGGGATGCAGGTTTGGACCTTGTTGCGGTAGGTGGGGGGCACAATTTTTTTTTATTAAGAATCTTGGAAGCACAGGCTGGTAGATTTAATTCACAATATATATATATATATATATATATATATATATATATATAAAAAACAAAAAAAATCATAGAAGGGAAATAAAAACAAATTCTGATGTCTACTCTGGGATCCGATAAACTAATGGGTTGGGCAAAAAGTTTGTTTGGTTATTAAATAGAAAATTTACTTACTAAACCGAACAACTTTTTTGCCATTCAGAATAATGCTTAAGTAATAAGAATTAGCTAAGCAGGTAGAAAGAAAGTGCAGGTGACTTGGACTTTTGGATTTTTATCCAACTCTCAGACATAAAATAGTGGGGTTATATTCAGATTAGTTTATATGCACAAGTATTTATGGTAGGTTAAAAACAAAAAATATTAATAAGCAGATAAATTACACTTTTTTTGTCATTGTTTGTGGATATTTAAACATTGACTGGAAATTTATGCAGCTGTTTTGATTGGTTTTTGATTTCTGTTCCAGGTATGGATACAAACCTTACAGTTGTGACATCTCCAACAAAGTTTATGAAAATTAGTGGACTGCCACATGTAAGTAACATTTTACAGTTGAAATTGCCAGATGTTACCCTAAGTTCTATGCTGAGAGTTTCTTCTCTCACACTTCTCTCCTGTGGAATTCTCTTCTGGATTCTTGTTTTCCAGTCAACTTTGATCTTCAAAAATTTAAATACCACATCAATCATCATCTTCTGTCTTTGTAATTCTAATTAGGTTTATGTTATGTTTACTTATGCACAAATACCCTTGAGAAATGTAAGATTACACCTCTTCTATACCCCACCCCCAGCTATGGGTTAATAAGACTTGTATGATTAAATCACAATCTAAATATATTTTCTGGCTTTAAATAGCCTGAAATATATTTGACATCGAATTAGCTTATATTAGACTGTGTTGAGAGCAAGTATAGATCGAAATCCGACAGAACAATAGGATAAGGAACAAATAGGAAACATTTATAAATCTAACAGAGTAGGAAATGAATCGATCAATTAACAACATGGAAACATCCATCTTCTGCCAAGGATGGGCTAGAACCCCCCCCCCATTCCAAGAATGACTTAATATACTAGCACCTGGATATAGCCTACTTCCAGTTTTGTTGCCACTTGATTTGCAAAAATCCCACATCCACCTATTCACTTGAGGTCGAGATTAAATCCATCTCTTCCCTTTGCAACAATAATTCTCCTCACACATGTTTAATATTATATATATATATATATATATATATATATGTTTTATTCAGGGCTTTGACTGCTCATCCGGGTGGGTAGGTAGGTGATACTTGGGAGAGCTTCTGCTATGCCAACTCTTCCTCTTACCAACTCATCTACTCATCCTGACATGACAGCTGGCAATATGAATTGGAGACTTTGGAGCTGTGTGAAAGATACATCCATTTCATGCCAAGGGTGGGTCAGAACTCTCTCCAATCACAAGCATGACTGTTAATATAGACCAACAGTTGGATATACCCTATTTCCTATTTTGTTGCCACTTGATCACCCAAAATCCCCTTTACTTCCCATTCTCCTTTGGTTACAGTGGATACCACTTAGAAGGCCGAACTTCAAAAGGAACCAACCGCTGATCTATTAAACAGAAACACTTAAGATCAAGATAAAATTCAGCTCTTCCCTTTGTAACAATATTTCTCCTCACACACGTTTAGAAAATAAGGAGAAAAATTCCTTCCGTTTAAGTTCACTCATCTATCTGAGTTTTGTAGGAATTTCGTCTCCAGTTCATCCATAGTCATAAAAGTAGTCTTTTGAAGAGTTGACCACCCATGTGGCTTTGGAGTGGTCTTAAAACTTCCAGAACACAAGTGAATGTACAATGGTTTGCGACCCCAGTAATTATCCATATAAACAGAGATAGGCAGGTTGAGAGAAAGGGGTCCAGCCATGAGAGAAGTAGATAGGTGTCCAGAGGAGTTAGTAGCTACTCAATAGCCCATGACAGAAGGACCGGTAGTGAGGAATCGGGAGTTGCCGAACCCAGAAATCAGTGAGGAAAGGACCAGCCAAAGTGAGGGAGATAGCAGTTCAGTTGACAGAAAAGAAAGCCGGCTAAGTGAGAAATCGTATTGTTGTGAATTCCCAACCAGTGTCTTTAAAAACATTTGTCGTCGTTATTATTATTTGTTGAAAGCGATCACGGCCAACAAGACACTTGTGCATAGTGAGTTGGGTGTATATGCAAATACAATCAACCTTGGATGTCATCACTGGTGCAGTGAATGACAGATCATTGGAGAATTTGGTCACAAAACTTGCCACAATTCCACAATGAATGGCATCACACTTAAAAACATTAATATTGTAATTTATGGGGAAGCATCCACACAAAGCATACCACAAAAGAGCAGTTCTTGGGGAAAAAAGCTTTCTGAGTGGAACTTCTTCTTTACAATTGGAATGTGGAAGAAATGATCCAGGACTTCAATTATTGAGGTAATATCACATCCTCTGAAATGGTTACCAAAAGACTTGGTATACATGTTACCAGGCTTAAAGATCTTGCTACTTAGTAGCAGCAGTAATAGTATTAAAATTATGAGGTTAATATTTAATATTCAGTAAAATTTAAAAATAGAGTGTCTATAGTATCACACATTAAAGAATTTGTATTAATGGTTCCTTATTGGTTTGTCTTCTGCTGCTATAAAATCTTTTTAATTTGTTTCTTTTCCTTTTCAGAAACAACTTGTACACACGGCCAAGGATGCAAATGTCCTGCTCTTACAATATGCAACTTACCTTGAAGTGTGGAAACTAGGACATAGTTCTGTAGAAAGAGTTGGTAAGTTTGAATTTAAATGCGATGCCAATCATTATCTTGTCTTAATCCCTGCCCTTTTACAAAAAAAATCCAGTTTCAGCATTAAATGACCCATAGGGGTTGATATGCTGGTAAAACAAATAAACAATCAATCAATCCTGCCCTTTTATTGCTCTCTCTTTTTAATAATGTTTTTCACACAGTAATCCCTTGCGTCTTAGTGGTTTTATTGCCTTGCTTGTGGTGAAATAATTAAAAAAATCCTTCTTCTCATTCTTCATATCTGGCTATGTTTTGTGATAGTGCTTTGTTTTGTGCCTCTTGTCTATATCGGTTCTAGCTTTTATTGTGACTACCAATAAATGTGTGTATCTTATTGTTTTGTATATAAAATGTATATATATTGTCATCCACAGTCAGACTGTTTCACTGTATCACAGCTCTTCAGTGTGGCTAGACATCTGATTGCTTCAAGCCGGGATTGAAACCCAACCGATTTGGTATCAATCAGAGATTCTACCCCGAGGCTATTGTTGCACAGCAGAGAGGAAGGGAAATTTTAACGTTTTTTTAAATTTTTTTTTTATGTGAAATATATGAGTGGCCCAGAGAGCTCAAATCAATTCATTTGAAGAGCAATGTGTTAATAGTGGTATGAGCCACTGTTTTTAAAATTACCCTTTTCTCAAGAAATAACAAAAGGGAAAATATTCTTTACCAATGCTTTTCGCAACCATAGCAACATCATCAAGGTTAATGTTTAAATTTTATTTTGTAACATATTATACACAGAAGTGAACAAAAAATATTAAGCTTTTCAATTTTTAAAATTAACCTTCATTAATATTACTTCCCTTTCTACTGCATTCTTTTTCAAGGCCTCTCAGTTGCAGTATTCTTATTGTTAATTTCACTCAAAGTTGTTTTCTGTTGCCATAGCAGGATATGACAACACAACTATGAAATTCAAACACACTATTATTCAGGAATGAGAGTCACCTTCAGTGGCAGGATAAACTTTTCGTACAGCAAATGAAGTCACATTCAGAGTGATAAATGTTAAGAATCCTCTAAAATATTAAAGCTAGCTATATAAAGCAATATATTAGATGTACTAAGTATCTTACTGGGATGAGGGTAAAACGGAAAACATAATTACCTTCTAAGTATCCGATGAAAGGGTGTCCACTTAAAAAAAAGAAAAAAAAAAAATTCCCCGCAAACAACTTAAATAGAGCACACACCATTGTGATTGGCTATTGATCAACTACCAATCAAATGCGCGATGACGGGGTATATTATAGAAGTTAGTGTCTGTAAGCATTTTTAGAGGGCGTATCAGAGTCCGATCAGCTCTGATGGGGTCGACTTGGTGAGGTCAGTATGATGTTTGAAAGACCCGAAACTGCCCAATGATCCAATTCAGAACATCACTGACGATGCCCTCTAGCTCTAAAGAGCGTATATTCAAAGGAAAGGTAAACTATGGGGGGTGCTAAATGATTTATTTATATTGTCTTTACAAATACATTTATATCTGAATTTACACACGCGCACACACACACATGCATAATAATGCTGTGGTTAACAGTTTGAACCAGGCCAGTATGGGCAACAATTGGTCATGATGGGATGTATAGGTGATGTAATGGACATCAAATCAAAATAACAGATGCTGCACTGCAATCAGCAGCTGAAGCATAACTTTTTGTGTGCAGACCATGGTCTTTCGGATGTCGTACAATACAATTTTATAAGATATTTACATCGTTTGGACTCCTTGTCATATTCTTGACATTCTGGCCGTTGTACGCTCCAGCTTTCTTCAGGTGGTATATGCTGGATTTTTGAACTGGACCCTTTATTTAATCAACTGGGGTAGATTGCTCTAGATCCACATGCCATGCCTTTTCTATATATCTCAGTTTCAGTTATTTCCCTTCAGTAACTCAATTCTACAAGTTTTTGTTCATCTCTGCTGTGGCCTGGTATTGAACTCACAACTCTTTGGCTCAAGTCACTGGATTACTTAAACTTTTGTCCACTGGGTCATTATATAAGGTTGTATTTACTTTTCTTTTATCTAGGAACTGAGAAAGAAATCCTTCCTCTGGATTCTCATCCTGTCAAACAGATTCAAATTGCAAGTAAAAACAACAAAGCCATTGTTTGTTCAACGATTTCCAACAATGCTAAACTCTTGGCATATTCCACTGTGGACCAGTCACGGATCTATTGCATTAAACTGGTGAGTAAATCCATTTTTTTTTTTTTTTTTTTAACTCCCCTGACTGAATATTTGAAATCAAATTTGCTTATATTAGACTGAATTGAGAACAAATGTAGATTGGAATCCAACAGAATTTTAGGATAAAGAATAAACAGGAAACATTTATAAATCTAGCATGTTTCACTTTTATTAAAGCTTCATCAGAGAATGAAATGTGGAAGAGAAAAATAAATTTCTGGTATTTTTAATTTTGTTTGTTTTGTTTTTTTATTGGTTTATCAAACATACATCATTTGTGTCATGCAGCCTTCATGCATATATTTCATGTGTCTATATGTGTGTCATAATTCTATTTTGTCTGTGTGGAATTATAATGTATATATAAGTGTGTGTCTAGTAGGCATTTTTATCTATGTTTGCTGGTTGTTTGCATGTTGATTTGGGGGCATTCTTTGTGAGGATAATGGAATTTAAGTTACACCGGCTGTAATTGTAGATAGACATAGCCTAGACTCTTTAACCTTTCCTGTGCTAAATTCTTTCTAGAATTGTTCCCTCTGCCATTGCATTTTTTTTTTGAGGGCCCCAAAACACCTACTGTTTTAAAGTTGTTATAAATTTCTTTGTATTGTGTGTATAGATTTTATTTTTTGTTTACTAATAAAAGAATGGATGAGTAATATTTTGATGTAATGCATTACATTTTGCATGTATGTTTTGATGTTGGAAACAAAAAAAACTTGAAAAACAAATACATTGATGATTTAACATATTTTAACTTCTATTACTCCTTGTGGCATTCTGGGGTGCAATAAGAACAAAATGGCTAAGAAGGCTTTCACTTTGTCAAAAAAGTGACATATTTGCATACAAGAAGACACCAGCATTTGTTTGCTCTTTCTTTCACTTTACTAGCATGTTTATTTGTCCCATTGACAAATAAAGTTATTATTTCATTGTTTATAAATAGATGAAATAATTCATTTCCAGAAAGGCTGTCAGGTACCTCCATAAGTCTAGTAGCTTCCATAACATTAGTCAGCCATGGACGATAGTAGCCACTCAGCACCTAGTGGTCATCACTGTTTTTCTCCATGTCACTAGCAGGGGTTTTCATCTGGATCATGGCTTTCCCCAACTTCCTATCCTTTGTAGCTTAGTAATGTTTGTTTTTTAGTATCCTCCCTATTCTGCCAACTATTTACACAAACTTGTTAGGTCAGTTACTGTTGCTTTCCTCAACATTTACAAATTGTCTTGAACCAATACCCAATTTACTGAATACAAAGACCTACAACAAAGAAATTTCCTGCAAGATATCTTGACAACCACTCTTGGACAACCATTGTATTCACTGCTTTCATCACCGTGTAGGAATTTCAGGAATCACAATCCAGTTCACTGCCAAATTAAGAAGATCCGCAAGGAACTTGTTTCTAATGAGATATGTTGTCATCCGCACTCGAGTGATTAAAGGCTCTATTTAAACCAAGGAAAATTTCGGGTAGAAGGCTGGATATGACGTTTTTTTGGGGTGGGGGGGATTATCATTTTGCATTTTAGAGAAATGAAAAAAAAAAAATATGTACGCATCTTTCAGTAGGTCTCTGTATCTCTCCTCGGACCAAGTGCCAACATTCCACCATATTACAAACACTCAAGAAAGGCTGGAGAGTTCAACAGATGAAATATTTTGATGCAACAAAAACAGGGAATGTCATAGTCTGTGAACATACAACTGAGGCCTTCTCGCAGTTTCTCACAGACTAGAACAGCTTCATTGATGATGTGTTTTGATTCTAGTGTTAGTGTCAACATGAACAAAAATCTGATGTATGCTCAACAGTAGGCTCACAAGTGGATATTTGGGATTTTGGAAACCTGTTCCAAGTGATATGTGCTATATCCAGTCTGAAAGTAGAGAGTCTCAGGTATTCAGATCTGGTTTTAACTTTGTCCTAACAAGTATTTGTCAAGTTATGAACATTACCCAAGTGAGATATGCTATATCCAGTCTGAAAGTAGAGAGTCTCAGGTATTCAGAAGTGGTTTTAACTTTGTCCTAACAAGTATTTGTCAAGTTATGAACATTTCCCAAGTGAGATATGCTATATCCAGTCTGAAAGTAGAGAGTCTCAGGTATTCAGAAGTGGTTTTAACTTTGTCCTAACAAGTATTTGTCAAGTTATGAACATTTCCCAAGTGAGATATGCTATATCCAGTCTGAAAGTAGAGAGTCTCAGGTATTCAGAAGTGGTTTTAACTTTGTCCTAACAAGTATTTGTCAAGTTATGAACATTACCCAAGTGAGATATGCTATATCCAGTCTGAAAGTAGAGAGTCTCAGGTATTCAGATCTGGTTTTAACTTTGTCCTAACAAGTATTTGTCAAGTTATGAACATTTCCCAAGTGTGATGTGCTATATCCAATCTGAAAGTAGAGAGTCTCAGGTATTCAGAAGTGGTTTTAACTTTGTCCTAACAAGTATTTGTCAAGTTGTGAACATTTCCCAAGTGAGATATGCTATATCCAGTCTGAAAGTAGAGAGTCTCAGGTATTCAGAAGTGGTTTTAACTTTGTCCTAACAAGTATTTGTCAAGTTATGAACATTACCCAAGTGAGATATGCTATATCCAGTCTGAAAGTAGAGAGTCTCAGGTATTCAGAAGTGGTTTTAACTTTGTCCTAACAAGTATTTGTCAAGTTATGAACATTACCCAAGTGAGATATGCTATATCCAGTCTGAAAGTAGAGAGTCTCAGGTATTCAGAAGTGGTTTTAACTTTGTCCTAACAAGTATTTGTCAAGTTATGAACATTACCCAAGTGAGATATGCTATATCTAGTCTGAAAGTAGAGAGTCTCAGGTATTCAGATCTGGTTTTAACTTTGTCCTAACAAGTATTTGTCAAGTTATGAACATTACCCAAGTGAGATATGCTATATCCAGTCTGAAAGTAGAGAATCTCGGGTATTCAGAAGTGGTTTTAACTTTGTCCTAACAAGTATTTGTCAAGTTATGAACATTACCCAAGTGAGATATGCTATATCCAGTCTGAAAGTAGAGAGTCTCAGGTATTCAGAAGCGGTTTTAACTTTGTCCTAACAAGTATTTGTCAAGTTATGAACATTACCCAAGTGAGATATGCTATATCCAGTCTGAAAGTAGAGAGTCTCAGGTATTCAGAACTGGTTTTAACTTTGTCCTAACAAGTATTTGTCAAGTTATGAACATTTCCCAAGTGAGATGTGCTATATCCAGTCTGAAAGTATAGAGTCTCGGGTATTCAAAACTGGTCCTTGTCCTACCCCTGAGTGTTTGTCAAGTTATAACCATTTTGAAATTAATCAAATCTTGCATATGTTTAATAATTTGCTTTTAGAAGATCAGTTCTGGATAGTTGCTTTTGTTTTGCCTCTTACTAATATGGTTCATATATATGACTTTTATTTGAATAAAATATAAATATGATATGAATATTCAAATATTTGAATTAATAAATATTTGTTGAAATATTTTCTTATACAATTTTGTTTTTAAATATTTAAATTATTCAAATTTCCTATTATTTTTGTTATTTTCAAAAGAGATTTTCAAAAATGACCTGGATCAAGTGGATTTATTGGAATACAAAATTCAGTCAAATCAACAACATCTAAAAAATATTTTATTCCTTTTTTTTTCTCTGCACTCCACCCCTACTTCAAATGACGATAACAAAATCAAACTAAAAAAAATATTAAAGCAATTTAAATCTGCAGAAAATTGTTTTGGGGAAGATATTTAAAACATTCAGTTCCTTACATCTGTAAAATTGATTATTACTTGCTTTTGGCCCCATATGCCAGGCACCAAATATCAGTTTTCAACATATCACTTGTATCTTTTTTTTTTTTTTTTTTTAAGCCACTAGCACGCAAGGGGTTACAGAAGGTTTGGAGGAAGAGCAGATAGGAGTGGTAAGGGAGAGGATGTGGAGAAAGATAGTGGATAGATCAAGGCAAGGGGGTTACAGAAGATTTGGAGTGAGAGCAGATAGGAATGAAAGGGGGAAAGGATGTGGAGAAGAGAAGTGGATAGATCAAGGCAACTGGAGATGTCGATTGACATTACACTTAAATAGTTGGAGATTATATTTGTCAGGGAAACAGGAATAAGGAAGGGAGTTCCACAGGCGAGAAGTGCGAGACATGAAGCTATTGGAGTAGAAGAGACGTCTACATCTAACAGTTTCAACGGTGAAGGGGTGGGAACGGGATGCCAGCCTTGTAGGACGCATTAATTCATGAGGCCTGGGAACCAGCGAAAGCAGCTCCTCGGAGCAATTACCGTGAAAGTATTTGTAAAAAAGACAGAGCGAGGCAACTGCGCATCTGTGAGAGAGCGACTGCAGACAGATCAGGGCCAATTACATTGCATATCCGTCTCTGGATCTTATCAAGAACCCTGAGGCAAACAGCAGGGGCTATAAGAAAATCATGATCTAGACATCGATTCCTATATTTTTTGGCACACTATCTATTTTTAGACACTGAAAATCCTTAAGAAAATGACACCTAAATGGGTTAAATGCAAAATTTAAACTCTTAAGAAATTTTTGACTCTTCATTGCAGATTAGTATTTCTAGATCTAAACCCTTATTTTTTTAATTAGAATGGTGAAAGTTTTTTTTTTAATCTTCCTCTTAAGTAAAAGTAACATTATAATTCTATAATTGAGTTGAAAATTATTCAGGTGACTCAAAAACCATATACATCTACTTTGCTCTATTGCGTGAGCTCAAAGTGCTGCCAAGGAGATTGGGAACTTTCCAACACCACCTCATATTCAATAGTTACAATATTTCATGTTAAAAGCAAAAAAAAAAAACCCAAAAGCTTCAAGAGTTATTGAGAAATCTTTGTTATTAAAAGACGTTTGTTTTTTTGCAGCCTGCAGATCAGAGTAAATCGGAAAAGCCATCAGTCGAGCGGTTAGCAGATTTCTCAAATGAACTCCCTCCTGCTCATCAAATGATCTTCACCCCTGACGGCACTAAATTCATTCTAGCCACAGATGTTGGCACATTGCAGATTCACAATTTCAAGCAAAATGAAGTGACATGTATTAATCCGGCTAAAGGTAATTTTTTTGTACTTAAATTTTTGTCCTGTCATCTTCTTTTAATTTTTGATTGATGCTGCTTAACCGGTTGGTTGGGTGATTTCTTTTATAGTAGCATACCAATCTCTATGACTTATTTAAGGCCAAAATATAAATATTTTGTTCATAGTTTTCTGCATTCAGGTATGTTTTTTAGATATATACTTTGTAGATCACAAAATGTACTATGGGTAATTTTACTATAAAAATGTATTTTCATTTTTTTTAGTGTTACATTGAATGTCCTTTTGCTATAAAAATGTATTGTTGGTCACTTATTGTTTTTTTTTTTCGGGTGGGGGGTGGGGGGGTCACTCTTTGCTGGGATTCCAACAGATGCTACCACCCCAGGTCAGGGTAGGCCTGGGAACAACAGCAGAAGAGGTGGTTCCAAGCTCCTCAAAACCTCCAATCTCCCGATCGTTCGGACTTGCTGCTGGATATAGTTTATTGTCATAGCTGGGACGACTACTTACTTGGTGCTGGTTACATAAATATACAGATGACTTGAATGTTCTAATAAAAAGCAACAAAATAGGATGAAATCACATAGGTCAGAAGTAAAGAATAAGTTTGACAAGATTTGAGTTTGTTTTACTTATTCTTTGGTGTTAGTCTTATCATGGTATTACTAATTCAAGATTCGAGTGTTTGTGTATCTGTCTATTTATATATTTCTTATTAGTATAAAACTACATCTGGTAACAAGGTTTTGAGGAGCATGGTACCACCTTTTAATTGCTGTTGTTCCCAGGTCCACCCAGACTGGAGTGCTAGCATCCATTAGGGCCCCAGCTATGGGTAAATAATGAACGCCAAAAACAAAACACTATGAAAATACAAAAATACCTTTTAATACATTTTTATATAAAAAGAAATTACCAAGAAGTACCTACCTTAGCAACAATTACCTATTTGTAGTGAAATTACCAATGATTACTTATTTGTAGTAAAATTACCAACAATACCTATATATAGTATATATTTAGTTGATGCCATAAAATTGAGCTCAAAATATTTAGATTTTGGCATTAAATAACCTGTAGAGGTTGATATACCACCAAGCAAAATCAATTAACCAACCGACTCATTACTACAAACATTATTTCTAGTGGGCACATGGGCTTCAGTTGCTTTCCTTGTTTTTGATTTTCTTAAGTTAATGAAATTGATAAGAATAAATTAATAATAAACTTACTGTTTATGTTTTGTATACGAAACTGAATCTAGCAGATATAGATTTGCAGAAGTCTCAACAAAAGTTTCTTAAATTGGCAATACAAACCTTGCTCTGTCACATTGACCTCCAAACAGGTAGCAGCATATTTAGAAGTGGTTTCACTGATGAAAAAGAGATACAAGTTTAATTCCTGTCAGGAGGCACAATTTTTCTTTTGGAGGACTTCTCAATCTAGGGTGATTGTTTACTCACAAAAATCACATTTATTGCATTAATCGTGTCCAGGGTATGACACTAAACTACATCTGTTACAAATCTGATTGGGAGATTGGAGATTTTGACGAGCAAGGAACCAACTCTTACCTGCTGTTGTTCCCAGGTCTACTCTGACCCAGAGTGGTAGCACATGTTAGTGGGGTGGGGTGGGGGGTGGGGTCCCAGCTATGGGCAAATTGTGAACCCTCAAACAAAAATCAACAGTACATTTTTTATAATAAAATGAGCAACAATACATTTTTTTTGAGAATGACAATCAATGCAGCACTAAAAAAATATAAAAATACATTTTTATAGTAAAATTATCAATGATACATTTTATGATCTACATACTTTATATCTAAAAAAACATAGCTTTACTCTGAAGGTATAAAACCCTGCGTAAAGTGAAGCCATTGGTACAAAGTATCTGTAGTTAAAAGCATAAAATTATGTACAAAATATTTAGATTTCAGCTTTAAATAACCCATAGAGGTTGATATGCCACTAAACAAAATCAACCAACCAATAATACATTTTATCTGTAGATGAAGCCATAAAATTGTGTTCAAAATATTTAGATTCTGGCATTAAATAACTCATAATGGTGTTGATCTGCGGCTAAAAAAAGAATCAACCAAATATAGTACTAAATATATATCTGCATACATTCATGCAAACACGCACACCAAATCACATGACCATTCAGGAGATTGTATTGGATTACATGGTACTGATAGCACTTGAATAGACTGCCAGATTTATTTTGTGAAGATCTGAGAAACATTTGGGTGGTTTTGTTTAGTAGCATATCAACCTCTGTATTAGTTAATGCTGAAACCTAAATATATTGTACACGATTTTAATTTATTTATTTATTTATTTTTCAGATAAGAATAGTTTTAGCGATAAAAGTATTACTGATTAACCCATAGCTAGAGGGAGAAGAGATGGATTCATGCCTTTCCGAACAGTATTTGTGTATAACTGAATATAATGAACCTGAGTGGAATTGGAACTTTGCTTTCTGATTAACCCTTCCGAGCCATTATCCATTACACCACTTGTCAGAAACACTGTAGGATTAAAAACACAACATACATACATATATACATACATATATATATATATATATATATATATATATATATTATTTTAAAAAAAAAATATATGATTCCATCGCTACATGTTTCAAAAACAGAAGCTAAAAACTTCAATTTCATTTATAGAAATTAAATTAAAGCAGCTAGTTCTGTTTCATCCTCAAGCGAATTTTGGAAGAACTAATTTTGAAATTTATGGAGATTTATAAGCATATACATTCGTAATATTAATTTCTATGGATGTGGAGAAAACTAATCATTTTAATAAGGGGCGGTAGGGTATTTAATTTCTATAAATTAAATTGAAGTTTTTAGCTTCTGTTTTTGAAACATGATAACTCTTATGTAGCGATGGAATCATTATTTAAAAAAAAAATAATTATAATAATTGTAATATAGGCTCTACTGTTGTATTGAGCACTGATTTTTAAAAATAAAAACAAAAATACTAAAGAACTTTGGATTATTAATCTAATGGTTCTTTCCTATTTTCTATATACTTACACACACACACACACACACATATATATATATATATATATATATATATATATATATATATAAAGAAATTCTAAGAAGATGCATGTTAAAACCCTGCTTAAAGTGAACCCATTGGTAATCCAAATGTTTTTTGCCTCTGAAGCAGTGTTTTAGTGTGTACCTTAGAATTTCTTGAATCTGATGCTTTCTCAAATATATTTCCTAAACACACGCACGCACAGCCTAGGATGGGGCCTCAAGCCTTGAAAGGCAAGCTTCTGAGAGATTGTATCTCAATAAAAACTCTTGTACTTGAACTACTGTGAATGCCTGAGTTAGGCGTCAGGAAGAGCATTTGACCTTATAAAACCTTGCCTCAAATGATTATAACAAATCTTCTGTCAGGCAGGAACCACTTTGCTTTGTGCAAGATTAATCCCAGTTCTGCCTCAACAAAAAGAAGACACATCAATGCATGTATGTATGTCAATAAAAAAAAATCTTCTTGTTTGTATGCAAGAAAATCAATAAAAAACTGAAGCACCTTGTCAATTATTTTCAATAAAACATACCCTATGGGATTGCTGCCCAAATACACACATACACACATTTTGACTTTCTCTTGGTGTGCTTGTCTAATGAAATTTATAATTTTAAACTTTGACAGTTGAAGACATTCACTTATTTGGTTTTAAGATAATGTTTTTTCTTTGTGTTTAGGAATTACAGATTCTATCCATTTACTCGAAGTCAGTTCTGATGGTCAATATGTGGCAACTGGTAATGGGAGTGGAGAAGTTCATGTTTTTGCTACAATGTCAGGGGAGGTAAGCACATATATGTAACTTATATTGACAGACTCCCCCCCCCTCTCCCTGTGATGGGGGTGGCGTTTTCATGGTAGTTATAAAAAAATTTGAATAATAAACCTAAAGAAATACTTGTTTTAGCATTGGCAATTCTTGTCAGGTCAGGCATAGGCCTGTTACTGGTAATGTGTAACCAAGGGATGATATCTATCGGAACACATGACTGACAGGTGTTTCTTGTTTCCTAAATGTTGCTTTTAGATTGATTGTTTAAACATTAAATAGTTCTGAATTTCTACTCTTGGTTTTAGCCTTGGGTTTCACCTGTAAAGACTGCATTTATTGTTAAAAAGGATAAACCAACATGAAGATGAGAGAGCTGTCTATGGGAGAAGAGGAAGCCATTTTGATGCTGAGAAAAGAAGGAAAATCAGAGCCATTGGGCAAACATTGGGCTTAGTGAACACAACAAATTGAAATGTTCTGAAAGAAACTACTGGTCTACTGAGCAGCAGACAGAACAGGTCGGCCCAGGAAAACAACAGCAGAAACATTGTGAGATCTGATGATAAATCCCTAAACAATAGTCAGTGACATTACCAAAGTCCACAGTGCAGGGGTGAAGTTTTCATAATGCACCGTTTGAAGAAGACTTTGAGAGCAAGAATATTGAGGTCATACCACAAGATGCAAACCACCAAAGCAGTAAAAATCGGAAGGCCAGATTGGAATTTGCAAGGAAGTACAGAGATGAGTGACAAAAGTTCTGGAAGAAAGTTTTATAGACTGATGAGATCAAGATTGATCTCTATCAAAGTGATGGAAAGGCCAAAGTGTGGACAAAGAAAGGATCTGCTTATGATCCAAAGCATACAAGCTCATCTGTGAAGGATGATGGTGGCAGCGTCTTGGTTTGTGCTTGCATGGCTGCTTCTGGAACAGGCTCATTCATATTTATTGATGATGTAACTCATGATGGTAGCAACAGAATGAATTCAGGTGTCTACAGAAATGTTTTGTCTGCCAATTTACAGAGAAATGCATCCAAACCAATCAGGAGGAACTTTATCATGCAGCAGGAAAATAACCCAAAACATACTGCCAACATAACGAAGGACTTCATCAGGGGAAAAAAAGTGTAGAGTTTTAGACTGGCCAAGTCAATCATCAAGTTAATCTTTGCATGGTTGAAGATGCCAAAGACTTAAGTTGTTAAATCTGAAGAAAAATACAAAAAAAATCATTAGACACTTAAACTTAATTGGTCCAAGTTATTGGAACACAAAAACAGGTACCAAGTTTGTTTCCTGCAACTGGAGTTTAATGCTATTAATGGGTATACATGTAAATTTTATCTACAATTATTATATTTACTTATCTGTTTGCAGTTATTGATCATTTTTCTTTTTCTTATTCTTTAACAGCATGTGACAACAGTGCCAGTACGTGAATATCTACCCACTGCAATAAGCTTTCATCCAAATAAACCAGTGTTATTCCTTGCTTACAGTGATCTGGAGGTAAATAATATCAGTATTGAATCGCACTGTTTGCTTACTAATTTACTAGTCACTTTGTTTCTTACTAATTTATGACTTCATAGTAAATCCTTTGACTTTAAAAACAACATTTAAGCCAGTATTATTCCCACTGGTGGCTTCAGCTGGGTATCAAGTGACAGCAAGTCCCCTCCCTACCCCAGAACTTTCTTCTGCCGATTTTGTTAATACAGTGTAACCCAGATATAAGAGAGTTGTCGGGACTGGAGAAGAAGTCTCTTATATCCGGGTTTCTCTTATATCCGGGTTTGGTCTATTTTGTTTTATTAACACAGGCTCTAATTTGGGACCAGAGAAAATCACTTTTATATCCGGGTTTCTCTTATATCAGGGTTTGGTCTATTTTGTTTTATTAACACAGGCTCTAATTTGGGACCAGAGAAAATCACTCTTATATCCGGGTTTCTCTTATATCCGGGTTTGGTCTATTTTGTTTTATTAACACAGGCTCTAATTTGGGACCAGAGAAAATCACTCTTATATCCGGGTTTCTCTTATATCCGGGTTTGGTCTATTTTGTTTTATTAACACAGGCTCTAATTTGGGACCAGAGAAAATCACTCTTATATCCGGGTTTGGTCTATTTTGTTTTATTAACACAGGCTCTAATTTGGGAGCAGAGAAAATCACTCTTATATCCGGGTTTCTCTTATATCCGGGTATCTTATATCCGGGTTACACTGTACTATTATTATTAAATTCTTTCTTAGATTTTTTTTTTTATTTTCTAATTTACCATAATGGGTTCTGGATTTCCTGGGAGAGAGAAATTCAGGTGTGCCTCTATAAGCAGACTTAAGGAGAGAGTAATAAAAAAGATATCTTGTCATCTATTCCATGATTATTATTATTATTATTATTGCCTTCACTGCCTCTTCTTCTATGTGTTGTGTCTCTTCATTTGCCTATTTTGTGGGGGGAAATGATTTATAAACAAATGAGTAGAAGTGAAGAGGATGAGAATGAATATATATCTCGTTGGGATATTATTAGCACTTCTATCTGAAATTTTCTAGAGACTTCCATTCTTTTTGCATAGGTTTAATTGTAAAGAGTTTGTTATAAGAATTATTGACATTTTTGTTGTATTTAGTTTTCCCTTTTGTAGGATTTTATTTTACTTTTTCTTAGGAACAATGTTTAAGACACACACGCACGCACACACATACATATATATATATATATATATATATATTATAAATTGATTTAAAATATGGGTTTTTCGCTACACAGTGATAATCATGTTTCAGAAATAATAATTTATAATATTAATGCTCTGTAAATTTACATTGAGCACTATTGTGTAAAAATAAAAATATCTATAAGAACACCGGATTATATATCTTACTGTTCTTTCTTTTTATTTATATATACATATACATATACACACATATCTATATATATATATATATATATATATATATATATATATATATATATAGGATTAATGCAAATAAAATTTGTCACTGAGGTGGTTGATGTTATATTTAGTGTCTCAACTTTTTGTAATTGTTCTGTCCACACATCAGGATGTATCAGCAATTGACTGCAGATTTTCTCTCTTTTTTTTTTTTTTTTTTTTTTTTTTAAAAGCTAATAATTAAATTATGCACTAGTTGTTGGTGTTAGTTTTTTTGTTTTTTTTTAAAATATAGACCAGCCTATTTCCAGTTTAAGTTGCCACTTAATCTTCAAAAACATCACTGATTCATTCCTTTACCTCTCATTTCCCTCTGGTTAAAGTGGATGTTGCTTAGAAGGCCAAATTTGAAAAGGAGCCATCTGCTGGTCCATTAAACAGAAACATGTGAGAGCGAGAGAAAACCAGTTCTTCTCTTCTCATGTGGGTTTTCATAGTATCACACTGTTGATGTTTTATTGAATTCTTTTCTCCCCCCCCTTTTCAGATTCACGAATACTGTTACACCAAGAATGATTACACAATGTGGTCAAAACAGGGTCGCAGGAATTTCCATCCACAGTGGCTGAAAAGAACGAGCAAAATAACAGATTTGATGTACAACCCAAACAATGAAAACCAATTGATTATTCATGATGAAAAGATGATTTGCGTACTCGACAAAACACATGTGAGTTTCCTTATCCTCTCTTGATGCGGTTGTTATCTGTTTAAGGTGGAGACAACTTCTTTCTCGCTTTCTCTCTTCTTAATAATGATTTTTTTCTCCCCTCATATTCTCTAGCACTCAGTAACTCCTTGTGCCTTAGTGGCTTTATTCCCTTGCTTGGTGTGAAATGATTTAAAAATCAGTGTGCCATGCCTCTTCAGGACGTTGACGATCACGGCTCTCCACAATTTCCTGTCCTTTGTAGCTCTTAATAAATTTTGTCTGTTATCTCTCCTAAACCTTGTTCAGCTATACACAACCTCTCTGGGTAGGTTATGCTTTTGTTTTTCTCTGTACCTCTTCCCTTCAATACGTCTTGTGAATATAAAATTTTCCACAACTTCACATACACGTATGGGAAATTAAACGACAAAATAAAAAATGTTCTAGTTCACATGTTTCGGTCCTCAAAAAGGACTTCGTCAGATTAAAGTAATCCTCTTATTGATGGAATGTAGGGGGAGGGGAAATGTAAATGTGGGTTATAATTTATGCTTATATTTACCTTTTTTTTCCTCTTTTTATTTTTGCTTCTATTTAATTAAGAATTTTATGTGTGAAAATATATTTTTTTTTCTTAGTAATTGTTAATTTTATGTCAAAATATGTCACTGGTGGACATTTAAACTAAATGTAAGAATCAGAAGAATGTATTGAATATTATGGAAATATCCAAATACACCTTCCTCTCCACTTCAGACAGGCACAGACATATGAACAGAATGACATGTATAGATGTGTGAGACTACCCACCTCTGCAACTCGTTGCACAAAGATATAGACCCCACGTTGTAGAATTTCTGTGCGGCGGATCGAGCGAGAGGCAGGCTCACAGGCAAAAGAAAAACACAACTACAAACTTGGGTAGGACGAAAAGAGGAGGGAAGGCGTGTGACCTTTTTGTGGATGATTAACTCTGGGCTGATTCTCGGCTGGCAAAAAATATATATCTTAGCTAACAATGTCCGGCTGCTAGTGGGTCGCTCTTCGTTGTTACGTGCTCTGGCCTAAATCAACCATCCTCGAACATAAACTAAGTCTAACTAACTGGCGTGACCAAAAGCGCTCCCGTATATATGCAGAATCCTCTTTCATCATTTCCGGACAAGGGACACCCACGAATAAACCCATAACTTTTTCATGACCATTTCTCCCTTTGAAGAAAGTGGACATAAAAATATTTCTTAGCCTAGCTGACTCCGATTCAGGGACATTAAATTCAGACCCTTTTAAGTTTTGACCAGAGCCGGTCTTTTTCCTATCTTCGTATTTTGACAAGTACTTAACACTCATCTACCCTTTTCGCCATATGTCCAAAACATGTTTTTATCTAGATTCCTAATCTAGTCATTGGGTCTTGAAGTTTGATACCCAGGTCAAATCTAACTAATCTTCTCGCACATATGTGTGCGCGCCCGCACACACAGATGTGCGGGCGCACACACACACGCGTACGCATATATCCAACTCATAGTGTCACAGGTGGATATAAATTTAGAATAGATTTATTTTATTTATTTTTTTAATCATTTCACCAGGAAAGACAAGTAGTATGGAAATCAGAAATCACAAGTCCAACGTTAAAAGTCCAAGAGGCAAAATAAAATAGGCTAAAGATATTCAACTTACAGATTCTAATGCAGTGAACTTGCTCTTGCTCACAAACCAAAAAGCTTTTATTGAGGAGGTAAATTTTGCGATTGGTCATGATATTTGGTGGGGATTAAAAAAAAAATATGTGAAATATGCTTACGGCAGCAATTATCTAGGATTTCTTTTTTCTTTTTCTTTGGCAAACTGTGCACAGGACACAACCTCTTTTTTGAGGTTAGTGATTTTCTTGTTTGCCACGGCAAACTATTTAAAATGAATTGTAACTACCAAACTGCCCCTCCAACTATTGCAAAAAAAAGAAAAAAAAATATCTGTCTATATTTCTGAGATTAGATATTGTAATTATTTACACTATTTGCATTTTTCGGTTTGTTGTCCTCGTCTTTGTTGCCATATTCACCTTTCAGCTGTTGCATGCTCTGGCCTTCTTCAGAGGATTGGAATTTCGAACTATTTTATCCACTGGGGTAGATTGTTCTAGTTTCAAGTGCCATGCCACTTCTGGATATCTCCCTTTAACTCAACTCTCCAAGCTTTTGTTCATCTCTGCTGTAGCCAGGTATTGAACTCACAACTATTTGGGTCAAGTAACTGGATTCAACCAACGCTTTTATCCAGGTGTCCTTGAGGACTTCAGTGTATTTTACCAGAGCTCATATTACAATTTTGCTCTTGTTATTGTTTTTTTCTAGCACTCCATATTACTGGCTCCCATATTGTATTCATTTCTATGCTTAGGAGATTTTTGTGGCCTAGCATATAGAAAAATCAGGCATAGCTGACCACATATGGAGGGAAAAGAGAGATCACTACCTCTTGTGGAGGGAGGTTGAAATAATAGAGAACATCACTGGAAAATACAAAAACTTAAGGAATCCGCACATATGTTAAATTTGTATTTGAAAAAGTCACTGTTATCTAAAAAAAAATTATTGATGCAATATTTACTTGCAAAATAAGACAAAAGTATTATTCATGAATTCAAAAATGTTTCCATTTTAAATAATCAAAGATCTTAACAGCTAGGACCTTCCATGCCATCTACACAGGATCAACTCATCCTCATTCCCTTCATATTCCACTGATAAGGGAGAAGTTCCACTCTGACAGCTTCTTTCCCAGAATTGTTACTTTGTGGAACAGAATCCTGAAAGGATGCTTTCCTGATCACTCTGATCTTAACCTCTTCAAGGCTATAATCAACCATTATCTATCCTACATATACTCATAACGTACACCTCCTACCCCTCCCTTCATGTCTAGGGTCAACCGTTATCTATCCTACATATACTCATAATGTACACCTCCTATTCCCCTCCTCTTCAACGGTTATCTATCCTACATATCTTCATAATATACACTTCTTAATACCCCCTCTTTATGTCTAGAGTCAACCGTTATCTATCCTACATATCCTCATAACGTACACCTCCTATTCCCCCCCTTTTCATGTCTAGAGTCAACCGTTATCTATCCTACATATCCTCATAACGTACACCTCCTATTCCCCCCCTCTTCATGTCTAGAGTCAACCGTTATCTATCCTACATATCCTCATAACGTACACCTCCTATTCCCCCCCTCTTCATGTCTAGGGTCAACCGTTATCTATCCTACATATCTTCATAATATACACTTCTTACTTTGTCATGGTGTGCAGGTGATGTAATGGATAGCTGCTCAGAATGAGAAATTGGAGGTATGAGTTTGAATTCTAGACGAGTTTGCTACATTCACACACCCAAGCATGAAACTGACCCTTGTTTATCTGAGCATAAAGCCAACACTTTTTTATTTGTAGATCCAAGCATAAAGCTGACTTTTTTTATCTGTAAACACAAGCATAAAACTGAGCCTTATTTATCTGTAGACCCAGGCATAAAGCTGGCCTTTCTTTAGCTGTAGACCCAGGCATAAAGCTGGCCTTTCTTTAGCTGTAGACCCAGGCATAAAGCTGGCCTTTCTTTATCTGTAGACCCAGGCATAAAGCTGGCCTTTCTTTAGCTGTAGACCAGAGCTTTATGCCAACTCTTGTTTATGTATTATAAAAAAGTGATTTCTATATAAAATAACGCTGTAAGATTGATGTAAGGTAAGGTGAGGTTGGCCTGTGTTGGTGAATATTGAGTATTTGACAATCAGGTGAGGTATGTATTGTATATAATTCCTTTGTTTTCAAACTATGATGCAATTATAATAGATGTTTATTTAATAAATTACCATCAATCTTAAAATAGCACCAATTGTTAACTGGTGAAAAGGTTGCCTCATTGGTTTTGTGTTTTCTATGAAATCCTTGTTTTTTTTTCTCTGATTAATTGAATTATCTTAATTTTTTCCTTTTGTTTGTTTTTAATATGCAGCCCTTCCCAGATCGAAGTATCATATACAAGAGATTTGGAGCTCAGGGGCCACAGAGCGAGTTACATGCCTTTCATATCACTGGAAAATTCAAGGTGAGATTAAAATCTTTCTAATGAATAATAATAATATTTTTAATGACTGCAAGCATATTTAAGTGGATAAATGGATTTGGGTAAACATCAAACAATAATGTCAACGAGCCTGGATTTTTTGAGAGACTTTAATGAAGAAAATGTATTCTTTCGTAGGGTTTGAACCTATGTCCCACTTGTATAGAGGAAATCACTTATAGCCTGAGGTGCTTTTAGACAACTCTATCATGAAGGACTTTCATGGTGAAGAAAGCCTCAATTACCCTTATGAAGAAAAGTACATTTTTTTCTTAAGGTCTTTGGAAGCTCATATTGGCTGACTCTATTTTCATATCAAACATGTAAACAAAGTAATACGTGGGCAAGTGAAAAATTATCTGCACCTTTGCCATAACATATCTTTAGGTTTGTCACACTGCCTTCTGCTCATCTCTATCTATAAAAGGCAGGATGTGTGTGTGTGTGTGTGTGTGTGTGTAACGAATGCACAGCCGCAATTTTTGACGGGTTTGCACCAAAATTTACATGCACATGCTCCAAGTTAGTAGGAAGCCCAAGACCGACTTTGCATTTCCCAACTCCCATCGATAGTGGAAATAATCGATTTTTTCATGTTTCTACGGCAGTTTTCATGTAGTTTGCGGCCATTTTCTACTGGCCAGAGTGAGAGCCTATAGCTGGCTGCCACGAATAGGCAGGAAGATTCTATTGGCCAGCGTGAGAGCCAACAGCTGACTGACACGAATGTTAACTAGCATGCTAGCATGCAAAAAAAAATCGATAGCTGCATTCGTCACAAGTGGGAAAAATTTAAGTCTGCATGGCACTTTACTCCAATTGGCTCATTCGCTTGCTTAAACTCAACGTTGATTCTGATTCCGCAGAACTGGGTTGGGTGTGAAAAAGTATTTGTTAACATTCTTTTTTTCATTCGTTTTTTCCAGTTACGAGTCCTTTTTTAAAGCTGATCATTTTGTGTTCATTTTGTTTAATCCTTTTTTTCGTAACAGATTTAATGTTTAGTATAGAGCTTAGAAAAAATTTGCAGTGTGAGATAGGCAAGAAATAAGGCATGTAGCAACATCAGCATGGCAAAGGGCACTCCTTTACAGTCAAGGAAGGGTAAAAATATTTTAAGTCAAGTGATAGCGATTGCTGTATGAGTCGTACGACTTTTGAATCAAGCACGGGCAACGCCGGGTCATGCTGCTAGTGTATGCTAATAGTTTGTACTATTGTGACCATGTGATCGAAGCTTGAGCTTGATTGTGCCAGTTTTCTTGCTGCTGTTACAGTGTAAACATGGCAGCCCTGCTAGTGAGTAAGTGAATGTAATGAACCTGACTGGAATTTGAACTTGTCTCTACGATTTCTCGTTCTGAGCAATCATCCATTATGCCACACCACACATCCATTCTCATGAATTAATAGATTTTAATCCAATAAATGTAACATTTATAGTAATCAGAAATAAAGTTGGATTAAAATCCATTAATTTCTCATGCTGCTAGTGTATGCTAATAGTTTGTACTATTGTGACCATGTGATCGAAGCTTGAGCTTGATTGTGCCAGTTTTCTTGCTGCTGTTACAGTGTAAACATGGCAGCCCTGCTAGTGAGTAAGTGAATGTAATGAACCTGACTGGAATTTGAACTTGTCTCTACGATTTCTCGTTCTGAGCAATCATCCATTATGCCACACCACACATCCATTCTCATGAATTAATAGATTTTAATCCAATAAATGTAACATTTATAGTAATCAGAAATAAAGTTGGATTAAAATCCATTAATTTCTCAAATTCATACCAAAATAAAAGAAGAAAAATTATCACCCTAACACCAATAATAAGAGCTCCCAACTACTGCATAAATTAATTAAATCAAACTTAGTGTAAAAATAATGAAAATTGGGAAAAAAGGCAATTAATTGCTGAAACCACCTGATGAGTGAACTGAACAATTACAAAAAGGTTTGTCTACAAAACTCTGGATTTGAGATGCTGAATATAGCATCAATCAGCTAAAAGCGACAATTTTATATTTATCTTAATCATATATACCAATTATTAAGTGTCATACCAACTGTACCAACAGGCCTCAGTGACAAAGAGGTGACTAATTAGACTTGATATAGCGTTGTATCGTAACAGTTCGGGTTTGATTCTTGGTAGTGGATGCGCACTACTGATGAGTTCCAAATATAGGACGAAATGGTCATTCAGTACTTTCTGCATTCTGTTAAGGATTCTTCTAGAGTTGATGAATTAATTACGATTATCTCAAATCCTAATATTTTCTATCACTTGTGTATCCTTGCTTGAACTGGCCTCTAATACTCTGGATGGAGTGGCTTGGGGATAGAAGACATGGCTCATGGGGGCACAGTCCTATGGGTAAGGGAAACTCGGATGAGTTACACCATGGAATTTGTGAAGAGCTGTGCTGTATCAAGTCTAATTAGTAACCTCTTTGTCACTGAGACCCGTTGGTACAGTTGGTATGACGCTTGTGTTGTATCGTAATGGTCTGGGTTTGATTCTCGGAAGTATATGCGCACTGCTGATGAGTCTCAAATATAGGATGAAATGGCTGTCCAGTGCTTTCTGCATTCTGTGGAGGATTCTTCTAGACTCAATGAATTACTTATATATAAAAGCATGCCTGATTAAACAATTTAGACATGCCATGTTTATTTTCAATACGATCCTTTCATAATCACGTATAAGGTTTGTTGTTTCAGGATTAAAGAGAGCAAGGAAGGTATCGCGGTTGTATTTTTATTTTTCCGAGTACTTTTGATATATTCCAATATCATCTTCAGGGCTATGATGGCTAAGATAAATAGTTTTGTGTGTCTGAAGTAATTTACTTTGAATGGAGATTGGAGGTTTTGAGGCATGTGGAACCACCTTTTAATTTCTGTTGCTTCCAGGTCCACCTTCACCAGGATGGTAGCACTTGTTAGGGTCTCAGTGATGGGTAAATAATGAACCCCCCAAACAAAAACAAAACACGATAAAATTTAAAAAGTACATTTTTATAGTAAAAATACCAGCAATACATTTTTATATAAAAAAAATTACCAACAATATGCACATATTAATAAATTTTAGAGACGTCACCGAAATCTGTGTAAAATACTATCAAACAACATTGACATTAATCCACATAATATCTTACAATTTCTTAAAGAAATTAAACCATATTCAAAAATATAACTTCAACAAACCTACAACATAAAACATGCATCACTGCTATGAGTAATTATGTCCACATAACGTGTATGCACAAAAGCTAAGTATTATCTACCATGTATTCAGTTGTGAAAGCAGAATAGCATATCATATTTTTATTGCTTCCAAGCTCCCAAGAATATTAAATTTTGGATTAAATGACCCGTATAGTTTTGATATGCTGAAAAATGGACAATCAATAAATTTTTTGCACACAATTTTATTGTCAAAATTTTAATGTCTTTCCTTTTTCTTTCTGTTTTAGTTCATCCTTGGACTGACTGCACTGAGTGATGGACAGCTTGTTCTTGTGGAACGGACACCAAAAGCAATAAAGAATGATTTACCACCCGTATTGAAGCTGAAAAAATTTGGGTCATCTTAAAAAAAGAAAAAATAAATAAAATAAAATATTCGGGCAGGTATGAAACTGAGAAATGCAAATAAATTTATTTTTTATTCTTTTATGAATTCTTGTTTTTATTTTTCTGCATCAAACTCTTCCCTATATATATATATATATATATATATATATATATATATATATTGTAAATATGTATTTAATATACAAATTTGAACTGTTCTTTGTTTATAATTATTGTTTACCCAAATGTTAGGATGATGCTTTAACCACAGGCTAAGTCTACACTGGTTCTGCTCACGTTGTGTTCTTGATCTCAGAACAGTGGAAGATCGAATGTTGTCCTAATGGTAGCACTGATTCAAGTTGTGGTGGATGCTATATTAAGGAAGAAAAAGAGAGATTTGTGGCATTAATGTTCAATTGGTTTATATAGCTCTTGGGACAACAAAAATTAACCCTTCCTGCATCAATCTCTGGAATGACACTGGGACTTATCTAAACTTCTGGAAGGCTGGGTTTAAAGTCTTGTTAATTGGGAATTCTGGTGGCAACTGACATGGATTCCAGAGGCACTCAATGTGAATTCTCAGCCCAAGTCTCTGAGCTCCCCAAAATCATCTGCTTATATACACTTCAACCCCAAACTGGCATGGAGTTCTTGGAATTCACTGATTCTTTAATTTTCACATTAATTCTAATAAGAGCCTTTCTACTTTTGTAATCAAATTTTCAAATTTGGAGAATTATCCACCTAACTTGGGAAAAGTTACAGAGATAGTGTCTCCTAACTCCCACCTGCTTCACTTCACATCTCATATCACCACTCCATACAGGCGGTGCCAAATTCTCCTACTTCCTCCTAGCATTCAACCTCAGCCTATTTCCCAGGGCATGCATAACTGTCTTTGTGACAAATCTAATTTTTAAAGTGCATAGGCGGAAGGATGTTTTATTTTAAGTCATTAATATTAATTCTCTGAATTTTTTTTCTATTTTCCTGGAGTTATCTTTGTCCAGAAAAATATATACCAGACCACTGATGATAGAATTTGTTTTTGTAACTCCAGCCTTAATTGTATAGTACATAGGACCTGTTAAGAAAAATTGCTCTTATTTAACTTTCTCAGAAAATTATTTCCAAATTTGTTTTCGTCAATGAGAGTATATTTATTTACCTAAATTCTCAACAAAGAGACACTTTCCATCCCTGGGTTGGTTGCCATCTCAGTGAAAACATAGGCCAGATCACTTGCCTATTATGACGGATCGATTTTAATTATCTTAACCCCATTTCTCAATTCGTTTTCACTAACAAAAATATAATTCTTTGCTTTTCTGTTCACCAGTGATATGTTTTCCTAATTTCTCAAGAAAGATAAAATTGTTCTCTAAATCTGTTTTTGTCCGTCTGCCAGACTCTTGACAGATAAGAAAAATAAACTTTAGGAGAGAAGAAATCCAGACGGTCCAATTTTCACCAAGGAAAATGTCTTCACTCTTTCTCTCTCTCTCTTTCTCCAAGCTTATATTCCATTTCGGGCTTAATGCTTTTCTGCTCAGAATCAATGTTTAACCACCTCACACCCTCACAAGAAAATTAAAATCATGATTTATGTCCTCACAAAAAAATTTATTAGTCAAGCACATAATCTCCATTGTTTTTTAACAACTCTCTTCCATCATTCTACAAGCTTTTTGATGCCATTTTCTTAGAAACTTTGTGTTTTTTGTTGGAAGAATATTTTGAGATAGTTTTCGACTGACTGTACACAGTCAAATTTTTTGTCATAATTTCTGTAGAGACTGGAACAAATGAAATCTGAAGAAGCCAAGTCAGGAGAATACGGTGGATTCTTCATGGATTGATTAATTTGTTTTTTACGGTTTATCAACCTCTTGCAGGTTATTTAAAGTCAGAAAATATTTTTATGTTGTAAGGACTATTTGAAGATAATGATTTACTAATTCATGTCCTACCAATTAACCCACAGCTGGTGGTGGGGGTAGAAGTTGTGGATCCAGACTCTTTCCCAAGAGTACTTGTACGTAAGTGAATATAACAAACCAGACTGGAATTGAAACTGAACTCTCAAATTGCCAATTCTGAGCCATTATCCATTACACCGCTTGCACATGCAAGCTTCCCAAGAGGTCATCCATATAGGTACTGACCAGGCTTGATGTTTCCTAACTTCAGTGATCGTACCAGAGCTTCATTGTGGTATGGACATAAGCGATGGTGGGTGCATGAGGGTTCCATATTCAAGTATTTTAACTTCTGTAAAGTCTGTTTTATAACATGTGGTCTTGTATTGTCATGGTGGAAAATAAACACTATGGAGTGGTCTACAGGAAATCACGCCATGACCTTTCCAAAGAAGTCATGGCAATTCATAAATAAATAAAAAATCTTGGAGAAGGGCTACTTTGAATTCGAAACTGTGGAGAAGAAAATGGAAAACCACTCCACTACATTCCCCAACAATTTATCGTAATTCACAGATCATAAAAGGTATTTTTTTTTCAAATCATCATCGCCAATGTTCTGGAGGAATGAATACTGTCGTGGAATGAGAAATTCGGGAGCCGAGTTCGAATTTCAGTCGGTTTTCTTACAATATTACCGTTTTTACAAAGACCCGTAGGAAAGCTATGAATCTATCTTCTCTCAAATATGGATTATATCAGTGGTGGGCAAACTTGCTTAATATAAAAGCCGCATATTATAAAGTTTAAATGTTTGAGACATGAACAAAATTTATGTGTGACACATGGCAGGTAACGGCACAAAGGTTTGCCTCTAACGGTGAACGCAAAATCTTCCTCCCACTGGCTTAAAATTTCTGTTTTCGTTTTCATATCTTCGTTTCTTACAATTTGAGAACGCCATCTTCCTTCACAAAATTTTCACAGACACTTTTAAACAAAACTTGTATGCGAAGTGCGCCAATTAGGTCTGCACAGGTCAATGTCTTGTGTTAACACAGCATTAATGTACATGACGTGAGTGCGCTCCTCTTAATCTCCTTACCCTTGACTTCAGTCTTCTAACATTCCCCCTGTAACCCTTGCTGACTGGAAATTTCCTTAATCTCACCATTCCTCCCTTCAGCACTAAAGAAGAATGCCTCACTCAGATCTAGCATTAAAATTAGGATTTAAATTCTCAAATACTTTTTACTAACCATGAACATTAAACTTATGTTTTAATCCAATGGGGTCACAATTCATACCCAGTAAATAATTCATACCCAGTAAATAATTATAGAGCTTGAAATTTTTCTTATTTACTTTTTTTAAAGAAATACTGATGAAAAAAGGAGCTCAGCCAACATATTGTGAGAATTTCTTCTCACACAGATTAACCCTTGGCAGGGACAAGAAAGTCAAACAAATCAACAAGGCTTACCTTGAAACTCAAGACAAATTTTATTGTAACTTTGCAAAAAAAGATTTTGCCCTTTTTTGCCCCTGGGAACAGGGTAGGGTAGTTCAACGAAAAAAAAAAGGAAGTCTCTTCTTCTTCTGTATCTCAACCGAGAAAGGCAGTCTTGCTGGTGTGGAGGCGCATTACCATTTGGTTGCGCAAGTAGAAACTCCAATGCCTAATTATTAGGCTTGGGCACTCAAGGCCCTATTAAATTGTTTCAAGTGAGTCCGGTCTCTTCCAAGGATTAGTCGCGACTGCCTCTGAAGCATTTCCATTTTGGATGCTGGTGGACATTCAATGCCTAATTAATTTAGGCTTGGGCACTCAAGGCCCTGTCAATGGTTCAAATGAGCCCGGACACTAATCCTTTGTCGCGACTGATTCAAAAGTGGCGGGCGTTGTCAAATGCCCGCGAAAAAACCCAGTCAAAGTTCGACCAATGAGATTGGTCGTTACAAAATTAGCCAATAGGCGCTTAATTGCAGAATGTCTTACAATATTTCCGTATATTAAAGGTCAAAGAACCGCATGTGGCTTGCGAGCCGCGGGTTGGCCATCCCAGTATTAATAGAGCGCTTGTATCTGGAAAAATAAATGTTATTCTAAAAAAATTGTTATTGCAAAAAAAAAAAAAAAAAAAAAAAGAATTATTGTTAAAAAAAAATGAATTATTCTTACAATACAAAAGATATTTCGGTTTGAAATAACCCACAAAGGATTGATAAACCATGAGAAAAACAAATCAAATGCATACAGAAAAGATGAAACATTTAGAAGAGTTTTAAAGTGGACATTTTCCAGGGGAGTTAATTTCGTAATTTAACAGAGAGTTGTCTCCACTTAGAATATCTATACTTTTTCTTGAGTGGGTTCTTTTTTTTTTTTTTAACCGTATTAAGTTAAGCTTAGTATAGGACTGGGGTTCCCAACTTTTTTCGCGTCATCGCATACTTGCAAAAATGTTCCACCGCCCAACTGCATAATAAATATTCAAAACATATATTGATGGGTAAATTTTTTTTTGACTCACTTTTCCTGCCTTGAAAAATTCGAGATGGCTATGATAAAAAAAATTAAAGACAATTTTATATTAAATAAAAATTATCCTGAGGTTACTTAATTTTACTGGCATCGTTGTTCTTGGTTTTCCGTTATCTGGTTTATATTCGAAAAAATCTTACTTCTTCTATTTGAATGTTAATGTCTCTTTACAAAACTAGAAAATACCAAAATATTCCTTTTGTTTGCGGGGATAATGTGATCCAGTTATTCCCCTTTAGTCTCCTGTTTTGTTTTTTATGTACAGGTTCTTTGTATAGTTGAATATTTTTTCAGACAGCATATCTTGAAATACCTTTTTAATATTGAAAGTCCTATATCATCCGCCAAAATTTTCAATTTACCACCATTTTCTGTTCAGTTGCTCATTGCCTACCGGTATGCGATATCGCCGAGATTGGGAAACCTTGGTAGGACAAAGCCATAAGTTATTGGTCACTAAGTGACGCTCGTGCTTATTAAAGTAGATGATCAGAAAGATTAGCTCGTTAACCATAATACTGAGATGATACTCTCATAGTATTATATTTTATATTGACTAAACTTGTTCAGATTTTACAAGAAAGTGGTAGCAATTCTTTTCACCTTGAGTAGGTATCCAAAGTTTTTGGAAAAGTGTCTTAATTTTTAGTACTTCAGACGTTATTTTTAATGGATGCGCTTATTTAAGTAGACGTTCCACCTGTTTAAACCGTGTTTATTTCGTCTACCGGTCTTCATACTCGAGAAAACCTAATAGAGAAAATGTGCCCTCCGGTAGGATTCGAACCTGCGTCTCTCTTTGCAGAGAAATCATCTTCTGATCCGGCGTGATTTAACCACTCGACTACGCAGAAGTTCACAATCAAGCAAAGTTTGATTTTTAAACGCTGTTTAAAATAAACGGAACGTCTAATCAAACACTGATATCCACCAAAAATAACGTTTGAAATAATAAAAAAAAAATGTCGGATTAAAAAATAAAAGCCGTTAATTGTGTAGAAATTGCTTTGTTTACGTTTCGCATACGAAACTGAGCAGATATGACTTTTGAGAAAATCTGAATTAGTCAATGTGCTTTAAAGGAAAAATAGAACTTTGCTTCTGTCGGGATACTAGTTAGCACCAGGAGTTATTGTAACATTGTGGGGACAGAATAAAGGAGAGTAATTTAATGTTCAGGATTAAGAAGAAAATCTTATCCTAACCAGTAAACAGCGACACAAGGTGTGGGGAAATATATTGTATTTCTGCAATACAATATATTTGACGGAGTCAGTCGACAATGACATTTTCCGCAAGAAAGAAGTAAAAGAACTAGGCTGTGGCAGGGTTTTCATTGGTATATAAATTGATTAATCAGCAAGTAGCAAGAACGCAAAATTTCTTTAAAAAAACGGAGTTCTTTCCTCCATAATTCTTTAATGATGCTTTTGTTTTGGTAGCAAACAGATGGCCTTTTTTAAAAATTTAAAATGCAGGAATAGGGAAGTTCTCTCATTCACTGTGGTCAGCAGCATGAAAGTGTTGCCGACAATAAAAATTTGGCCGATACAGACCCCACACGTTTCGCCATTTATTGTTACAAGCAAATCTTCCGCCTGGTGGGAAGATGGCTTTTGATTTTCAGTGAGAAATCGAAACACTGCGACTTTGGAGTATTGGCCTGAATACAACTGATACAGCCCATTCAGGGCTGGATTTAGGCATTATGAGGACCATAGGTGAATTTGGGCGCCCTTTCATTACGTATATTCATTCCCACCAAAAATCTTATCACAACAAACAAGGCAAAGCAGTCACTAAGGCACAAGGAGTTACCGAATGTTAGAGAATATGAGAAAAAAAAAAAACAACAACAAAAAAACAACAAAAGAACATGAATTAAGAAGACAGAAGATAGCGATTGACATTGCATTTAAATTTTTGAAGTGCAAAGTGGCTGGGAAGCAAGAAGCCGTGAGGGTCGTCCCTTAGCGTGAAGGGTGATAGAAGAAACTGCTAGCATATAACTTATGGTTACATCTAGTCATTTCAAGTGTAAAATTGCCGTTAATCTAGTACTGTGCTTAAATCCAAAGAGTTTAGGTACCAAAGAGGAAATTGACAGAGGCAATTGACGGTCACAAATCCCTAAAAAAAAAAAAAAACAAAAAAAAAAACGAGAAAAAAGATGGATGTGACGAAGTCTTTTCATTGATCTCTGAATTGTCAGCAACGAGTAAGAAGGCGAGATATTCTGGATAAAAAAGTTCCTTCCTTCCTCTCAAATTCTTTAGTGAGAATTTTGTCTTGTTAGCGAGCAGATTGTCTAAAAAAAAGGGCTGGAATAGGAAAGTACTCTCACTCAATGTACCCTCTCTGTCTCTGGTCGTGAAAATCGCGTCTGATATTACTCCCTAAATTTCTAGCATGATTTTGGGAAAACAGCTTTGAAGAGAACAAGAGGAAAAGACAAACTATGTGAGCCGGGATACAAATAGTAAATAAAACCGAACAATTCTTGTGTTAAACGGAAACACTTTTATAACAATAAAAAAAGAACTCGAAAACGAGAAAGGAAAGCCCAGATTGGTAGCTGATCTCAAAAGTGACCTAGAATTTGCTGTTAACGGGGGCAAGGAACAGCTTGTTAATTTTAACGGTTTCAACACAAAACTGCTCTCTATTAATTATTTGAGAGACCCCTTTCTGCTAATATCCACGAGAGTGACTCGTTGCGCCTTCTCGAGCTAACGTTAATATATTGAATCAATTGTTAGATCTGCTGCAAGGAATGCTGGTTCACTGCGCCAGTCTAGGCAATTTTTCTTGCCAGAATTTATCTTAGATATTTATAAGTCTACCATTCGTCCATACATTGAATATTGCTGTCACATTTGGTCTGGTGCTTCTGCTATGTATTTAGAGATTCTTGGTGAAATCCAAAGAATCTGCAATGTTATTGGTCCTGACTTGGCATCTCGGCTTTAGTCACTTTAGTCATTTTCCCACCACCGTAATATAGCTTCCCTGTGCCTGTTCTCTAAATACTTTCATGTTCGCTATGGTTCCTAGGTTTTAAGCGCAGTACTAGACTGGCGGCAAGGTCTCATCATTTTACAGTTGAATTGTCTAGATATCGCCGTAATTTCTTTGCTACCAGTTTCGTTTCTTATATTTCTTGCCCGTGGAACTCTCTTCTGTCTTCTTGCTTTCCAGCCAACTTTGATCTTCAAAAAATTAAATACAATGCCAATCACTAGCTACTGTCTTCTTGGTTCCTCTTTTTTTATTGTTCTCGTTTCTTTTGTTTTTTTTTTACACTCAGTAACCCATTGTATTTTAGTAGCTTTATTGCATTGCTTGGGATGAAATGATAAAAAAAAAGACAGAGTAGATGTCAAAATTTGAGTCTCTTGACAGGACAGTAAAATATATCTTGCTTGTGAAAGTTGCATTTTGGAGACGTCCATGCGACGTCTTCTAGTTCTGGCAAACTGATAAAAAGAAGAGTCCCGTGACGAAAAGACAGGAGGTAGGAAAAAAAAAAAAAAAAAAGGCAGAGGAGAGATCATTATTCATTTATATAAATCCCCGCGAGCGATTTTCATTGGCCCTGCGGTGGCCTAACATCATGTCTATTTTTGGCGGGGCAGAGAGATTTTAACTTTCGCCAGGCTCCACTGTTTCGAAAAATTGCCTTTATTGAAGCAACAAAGCCGAGACAAGTGGTGGAGTAATGGATAGCATCTCGGATTGAGGAATCGGAGAGACGAGTTCGAATTCTAGTCGAATCCATTACATTCACTTACGTGCTAAAGGTATAAATCCTCTTCTTCTTCCAGCTAGGGGTAAATAGCAGGACAGACCGGGTTCTATACCGCAGAAAGAAATGGCACCCTACTGCGGGGACAAAAATCTCCCTCGTCAGTCATGTATCGAAAGATACATGATCGTCTAAGCGTGTATCACGTATGACCCTGGAATTCTGAACAGAGTAATATTCGCCAATCTCTTTTACTCCCAGTAGCCCCCTTGCGCCTTAGTGACATTATCGCCTTGCTTGGGGTGAACTGATTAAAAAAAAAAAAAAAAATCCGAAACGCAAAATTTTCCCGACGAAGACCGGAGAGGAGACAACCGAAACATTATAATAAAAACATGGTGAGGAACCCAGCAACAACAACAATAAAAATAATAGTATTGATAATAATAATAATAATAATCATAATTTTTCTTCCTCTACTATTACTACAACTATAACAATCCAGAAAGACCCATAAAACCTCTTCATAATACACCAGTCTTGAAAAGTTCCCAAAACGTAACTTAATACCTGACTAGAAATAACGTGTGTCAAATTAAATAAACGCCAACTTTTTACCGGATGAGCCTTAACGCTTATCTGTTCTTTGGGCTTAACAAAAAGTAAACTGATAACTTGGACGCCGACATGCAGCACAAAGTCACGTAGTTCCAAAAGGTCAAGGGGGCTTTGTGTTGGGTTCGAACGTGCGGTAGCTATGGTTATCGCCAACAACACTGTTGTTATTGGTGTCAAAAGCAAATTAGCCACACCCGCCCGCTTGCTCAGCAATTGGATGAAAGCATTGTATTCAGTCTGGTATTTCAGTCATTCTCGACGAACGAAGCAGGGAGAATTTTTTTTCATTTGTTAGCGACACCAGATGCACTCATATACAACATTATCATTTTTGCATTATTATTCGAGTTGCCAAGCAGTTTAGAGAAAAAAAACACCCCCACCAAAAAAATAAATTAACAAAAAACAAATAAACATTATATATATATATATATATATATATATATATATATATATATATATATATATATATGTTGAATACTAATATTATATATATATATATATATATATATATATATATGCACGCTACAGTTCAAAAGTTTGAAGGTACAGTAGAAATGGGATGAATCAATCATCAAACTTATACTTTGAGAAACTTTTGCAACGAAAGCCAAAACTTTGTGCTGCAGTATTCAAAGCTAAAGGAGGATATTTTGACGAGAGCAATTTAACCCTAAATGCTTTTTTTCTCTTATTTAAAGTACAAAACAATTACTTTTTGGAGTAATTTAGAAAATTACCGAGGTGGCCTCAAAATATTAAACTGTATAATATATATATATATATATATATATATATATATATATATATATATATATATATATATAAAAGTGAACATAGAAGTCAACACTTAGAGGCGACAATCTGTTTCATGCTAGATGCAATCGTCAGGCCACAATATTTATTACTGTAAGTTACAGCAAATGCGGCACAAGGCCAAAAATGGGGGTTGGGAAAGGGAGGTCATCATTTGTCTTAAATTTAAACTTAGCTAGTCACAAGCACTGACCCAAGCATACAAAACAATATTCCTTCCACCAAAACATCACATTTATACTTACCTTTCTTGCTACATCCACCAAAATACCTCATAGTTTCAATGAAAAAATCGTCAGGCCACGAGTGCTGTTATTTTTCTCGGCTCTTTATATATATGGGTCAGTGGTGCATTGTGGATAGTCTATTTTGGCAGATATTTTACCGGAAGTCGTTTATTTGTTTATTTATTTGGGTCAAATTATTTTGCTTGTTTTTATTTATTTTTATTTTTTTATCTTATATATTTATTTATTTATTATTTTTATTTTGATCGGTGTTTTTATTAACGTAATAAAAATTGTTTATATAGCTTATTTAATAGTTTTGTTTTGTTTGGGAAGATAAAGCTATTTGTTGAATTTTGGGGTTGATTGTTGTGGTTTGTTCTGACTATTATTTTGGCGGGAACAGTTTTTAATTTATTTATTTGGATTGAATATCTTTATTTGTTTTTTTTAAACATCTAGTTTATCGATATCGGTTGTTAGTTTATTTATATATTTGGATGTATTTAGATCAATTTATTATACTTGTTGTTATTTATTTGTTACACTGTATATTTTCTCTTTTTGGTTTTCGATTTTTAAGTAACGCAGTATATTATTTTTAATCATTTTTTTATCGTTATATAAGAGTTATAGCTATTTTTCGTCCGATTTTTTGTTTTGATTTTTAATAGTCTAATATTTTGGTCATAATAGTTTGCTAATTTGTTTATTATTTACTTTATTTATTGATTTCGTTCTTTATTTTTTATTCTATTTCGTCTATTCTAACAGGTGTGATTTGGTAATTTGTTTGGATTAATTTATTTTGCTTATTTTATTGTCATTTTGTTTGTTTATGTATTTATCTATTTTTTCCGTTTCGATTTTTAAGTTACGTAGTAAAAATTTGTTTTCATGTCTGCATTTTGAGATTAGCTCGGATCTTTTATTTAATAATTTATTTTGGTCTGGGAAGGTAATGATAGCAAGTATTTATTTGTATAAATAGTAGATTATGCAGAATAAATAGTAGATTATGTTATGGCTATCACAGGTGAGGCGAGGTGGGTGTATCTTGATATTGGTGTTGGTTACAGAAAATACAGTATCGATTATTAAGTGTTTGCAAACTAAGCAACGAGGTTTGTTACATTTGTAATTTCCTGATTGGTTTGTATTGTTTAGATATTTGGTAGAGGTGAGGATAGCTGATAGGTTAGGTGATTGTTTCCTTGCATTTATGGGTGGTTTATCGAAAATGTCTTTGATCTTTTTGTTTAACTGGAGGTTCTTGTAATCCTTTTTTAAATTGTGAATAAGTGTGTGGGAATATTGATTGTGGCTAAAAACCATGGGAATACGATTGTTGTTTTTGCTTTTCTTGTATGTGAGAAGTGTGTTACGATTTATGTGGATAGTTTTATTTAGTGCTTCTTTTATTATTTTTATTGGGTATTTACATTTTAGGGATTGTTTTGTTAAGTTATTAATGTTGTATAGAAAATCTAGATGGTCTGAGCATATGCGTTTGATTCTTAGAAATGAGCTGATTTGTAAACAAACCTGTAAAAACAGTTATTTCTGAAGAAAGATCGGGGTCGATCTGAAATATCAAATATATATATAAAAAATATAAATAAATACTTTCACAAAAAAAAACATTCATTTTTTTAATTTGCAACTTTTTAGTTGTTTTTTCTATATATACATATTAAGAAAGTATACGTAGCTTCTCATTATGTTATATATATATATATATATATATATATATATATATATATATATATATATATATATATATATATATATATATATATAAATTCAGTGTGTGGAATTAGTAAATACTAAGCACTTCAAATACCTAGAATCAGTTACAACAAATTTAGTATAGGAGATAAGAAAATTGGACATAGGTTGTGCTAGGGATAGTTTTGCCTAACGTCACCAGCTGCTTATCCCTCTCCCAAACATTAATCTAAAAACGTGAGTCATGTTCTTAAATAGGCTCCTCAGATCAAGACTTTCTTATGGATGCCATGCATGGCGCCAAACTCGTGAAAGATGTAAACTTTCGACTGCAGCACTTTTTCAGATCAATAGTTAAATATGGCTTCGTGCGAGTGAAGCGTATAGATATCCCATGACTATCATTCTCGTGGACTGACGCTACAGCATCACAATAAACTGTACCAAATAAAAGAAATCACATTACTTGAGGACTTTCAACAGCAGTAACAACTCAAATTGGTAGCGCATGTAATTTGAAGAGAAAATGATGACATAATCACGATGTAGACCCTCCATACTACTTTAAATGAAAGGCAAGGTCGGAAACTCCCATCTATACTGGAAAGAGCAATAACAGATACTGGACTCAAGAAACCTATTTTTCTGAAAATTATTATAAGAGAAGGATTTTATTAATTTCCACCGACTTCAGCATTGACTGCTTGGTAAATGAATGCCGAATGTTTCCTTATAAGGAAACAATATATATACGAGGTCTGATCAAAAAATATAGGGTCTGTTGTATGGTAACGGAACTAAAGTATGAAGAGTGAAGTCGCTTGGTACAAATTGACTATTTATAGCAGTGCATGGATGGAAAGTGTGTAGAGTGTTGTCGTCTCACCACACCACGGATCTTCCATCAGTGAACATGGATTGTGGCGCAGTTTTTGGTCAAGCACAAGATTCCCCAGATTTTGCCCCTTTCAGTTTCTACTCTTTCCAAAAATCAAGTCCCACTTGAAAGGAACAATATTTCAAGACGTCGAGAAAACCCAAGAGAATGCGAAGTGGCAGCTGCTCGCTATCCCAAAACAGGAGTTCCATAAATGCTTACATCAATGGAAACGACGTGTTTTGTGCGTTACAAAGTAATGGACATTGGGGCATAGAAATTTGAACGCTATTGTGACGCCTTTAAGCGATCATCAGACCATGTGCTACTCGTTAGGTAGGCTCTCTCTCTCTCTCTATATATATATATATATATATATATAGCTGTAAGAAGTGGAGGAAAGAGGAACAGGTTTTGTTAGTTTTTCTTTGTTTACAGATAACTTTTATTTTAGAGTATTTATAATTCTGATCTTGAGTTTTTTAATAATATTTTATCCACTTTTCTTTTTCTTTTATATTTATTTAATTATTAATTTATTTTTATTATTTTGTATACTTTTCTCGGTTATACAGTGTGGTATAGTATTTGAAGAAAATTTATTAGGTTTAGGTTATAGGTTATTAGTTGTTTAGTCTATGGAGTCGTGATGTGGCCGTGGGTGACGTAATAGGAATTTGTTTTTGTGTGTATATTTAGTAATGTGCTCTGATCTTTTCTTTATAAATTTATATTGTTCTGGAAAGGTGATTATTACTATTTTCTCAACTAGGCTTAAGTTGCAGGTTTTGAGATGTCTGTTTAAATTTATCCTATTCTTATTTTCCTTGGTGTGTGTTTTCTTCGTTTGTGCTTTGAAGTGTATTCTGAGAGTATTGTGCTATTTGCAAAATTTTGTTGCTAAAAGTGTCTTGTGTATGTTGGAATAGTTTGTTTCCGGGAATCTTCTGTTGTTCTGATATATATATTTGGGGGGGGGGGTCCTTTAGTTGTTAGTGTAGCTTGGTGTCTGATGTTGGTTTGTAGGTATTGTCTGTTTAGTGGGCATTCGAATTTTGTTCTGGTGTTACAGGTGGAGTTTGTAATTGTACTGATGGTTGTTTAAAAACTGATTTGTAATAAATGCATTTTAAATGATTTATCACAAATTTTCAGTGCAGCTATATCTGAGTTTTAGAGTGTTTATGTTGAATATTTTGTTGCAGTTCGCTTGATTTTGAGAAATATTTTTTCGGTGAGTTTGAGAAATATTTTGGAAGTATTACTAAAAACAAAAAAAAAAGAAAACGATGAATGAAACTGGCGCGAAAAGAATCAATGTATAGCAGTAAGAGAAAGTCATCGAAAATAAACAAAAACAAAAAGTCATTTCTGTTAAATCGGTAAAATGTCCTCAGAATAACCGAAACGCAAAGCTGAATAAAAAAATACTGATAAAGAGACAGACATCCTCATCATCCTCCTCCTCCTCATCATCAGTCCCATGATCGAGTGTGATCGTAGGGCCACTGTCCAACTGGACACTTGACCAGTTCCTGCTAAATAACTGGATGGAAAGTATTCATTCATGCGTAACGTGTCTAGGGCAAATAGACTATCGAAAGCTTTCTCATTCCAGGTCAAACCACAACTGATGTCCTCCAACTTGAAGGCTCGTCTTGGTCACGGACATGTGGTCATTGATTTCATCCGGGTAACTCTCCGCTCTGGCAGTTGACTTCAGTCTAGGAAGACTTCCGCCCAGTGATGCTATGCCGTCACCGCACTGGTTGCATTCGTAGCTATGAAACCTAGTCTACCTCATTATGCTAGATGACTGTTAACCTAAAATTCATTAGCCTTCTGACAGGTCTTGGTTTTAATCCTGTTGTTTATCTAGCCACGTTCCTCATCAGAAAATCCTGGTGGGGGAACCTGTTTAGTCGCCGATGACATGACATTATTGACAGGTAGGACGGGGCTGCATGGTCCCAGTAGCACTTGTAGAATGACAGTAGTAAGGCGTTTTGATACTTTTGATCGCTTTCTAGTTATTAGAAACTCAGCTAAAGTGAAATTTAAACAGCAGAAGACATCGTGAAGAACTTAAATCCAGATTAACCTCATCGACGGATGAAGAAATCGAAATACAAAAAGACATCGATTAGGATATTAAACGCACACGTATCCTGGGAGAAGTCAAAGTATATAAAGGAACAAACAATAAATTTGTCCACTGAATTCTGCTGTCTTTTACTTCTGTCGAATTCTGATGCGCATGTGTCGGAAGCAATGTTGAAATCGAATGCGTGAGTTTCTTCTGCTTCATATACAAAACTAAATAAATATCGGTACCAATGTTCAGAGAACTTAAAACGATTACTTGGTTACTTATTTTAGTGCATCATTATACTTACAATTATTGTCACGTGACGCAAAAATAGTAGGTGCATTATTTTAACAAATTAACCTTAAATAATCAACAGTACCTTTTTATAGCCATGTCCCTGACTATTGCCAAATAAGACTGTTTTTACATTTTATATAAGTAGAGAAGTAATCGTTATAAGTAACATGGTATTCGAAATAAGTGCTGCGTAATTTGCAACAAATAAAATTTCTAGTCGTTGCATTTACAGAGCTGAGTATTTCAGGGTAACTAATTTCGCCTCTGAAGAGACCAAGATTTGGTGACTTTGCGAGAATAATCATCAGTATATATATATATATATATATATATATATATATATATATATGTATTCTCATCCAAACACACACACACACACACACACACACACACACACACATATATATATATATATATATATATATATATATATAGGCAGCATATTTTCATTCGAGCACGTTTGGTTAAATAATTTAGATGTATTATGTCTTTATATAAGAGAAATGCGTCCAAAAATAAATAAAGTCAATTGCGAGTATAGCAACAAAGTTCTTAAATGTTTCTAGCAGAAAAGTGTAATATAAAAAATACTAAATTAAAATTATACAATTAAAAAATCTTTCAAAAAATCACATAAGATATTTCCCTTGTATAGCAGTGAAAAAATATTTCGAATTTATGGTGTTAACGTATAACACATCTATAGATATGCAACTTCCTGAAGATGGTCTCAGACGAGATTGAAAGTACTTGGGACAATAAAAATTATTTGAAATAAAATTTTGGAATTTTTCTTGATCAGTTTTCTACAGCTACCGAGAAATTAATTCGTGGACTTGAAATGATTAAAAATAAGATAGACATAATACGTCTAAATTATTTAACCAAATCTGCTTGAATATATATATATATATATTTCCACACGCTCTATCTCTGATATTGAGCACTTTATCCCATAAATATAGCACACCTTAAGACTATATTTCTTCATATATATATATATATATATATATATATATATATATATATATATATATATATATATATAGTGTAACCCGGATATAAGAGAGTTGTCGGGACCCCGGAGAAGTCTCTCATATCCGAGTTTCTCTTATATACGAGCTTCTCTTATATACGGGTTTCTCTTATATCCGGGTTTGGTCTATTTTGTTTTATTAACACAGGCTCTAATTTGGGACCAGAGAAAATCTCTCTTATATCCGGGTTTATCTTATATCCGGGTTTGGTCTATTATATATACATTAACACAGGCTCTAATTTGGGACCAGAGAAAATCTCTCTTATATCCGGGTTTATCTTATATCCGGATTACACTGTATATATATATATATATATATATATATATATATATATATATATATATATATATATGGTGTCCCATACTAATGAGAGACAACAAGTATTTGGGATAATAAATATATATATATATATATATATATATATATATATATATAGAGAGAGAGAGAGAGAGAGAGAGAGAGAGAGAGGGAGGGGGCGATAAAATGTTCTAAATTTATAGTGTAATTTATATAGAAGCAGGAATCTTAAATGTTATTTTTTCATGAAAAGCGCGCCATAAATAATCAACAGTGTTTTTTAAAAATATTTTTATAGCTATCTGCAACTTATTTTATTACCAACTAAGTAACGCAGTTAATCAAATTAAGTGTTGCGTAATTTGTTACGATAAACATCTGATAAATATTTTGGTCGAAATACATTAGTGAACATATTGCATACACGGGTGATATAATTATTAATAAGTGTTGTTTAAATTATTTACAGTCGGACTATTGTCTCCATCTTTGTTTTTATGATCACATCGTTTCGGCTGTTGTGCCCTCCGGCCATCTTTAGGGTGTGTTATCCGGGATAAGATCTAGGGTATTTCGAACACTTTATTCCGTTTATGGAGTCGATTGTTCTCGTTCCGTTCAGCTGTTTATGTCTAGAAATTTCTTCTTTTTTTTACTGCTCAGTTGTTGCTAGTCCTGTTTCCACTGTTTATACTACCCGGTCCAGGTACTGAAATCACAATTATTATGCCACTAAGTTCCCGCTTCAATCGTTGATGGTTCGTGAATTTGGCAGCATTGGTAATTGTGAGTTTAGTCTCTGGGTTTGGCATTAGTAGAACCAGGACGAACAATAACTCAGCAGAACTTTAAAAAATAATAGATATTTTTAAAAATTATTTCACCCCAAGCAAGGCAATAATACCACTAGTACGCAGGGGGTTATAGGGAGTGAATGTAAAAGAGAAGACTTAGTATAGGGAGGATTGAGGGAAGGACGAAAATGAACTAGGTTCAAGAAGATAGGTGATTGACGTTGCATTTAAATGCTTGAAAATTGTAGTTATCAGGGAAGCAAGAAATCGGAAGGGAGTTCCACATGTAGGAAGTGCGAGGATAGCATCTGTTATAGTAGAAGTGGCGGTTGCATTTAGCTGTTTCAGCAATGAAAGGGTGAGACCGAGATGTTAATCTAGTCGCACGATTTAAATTCATTCGTGACGTGGCTTCTCTCGGTCTTTTCTCTAAATATTTTTATGGCAACTGCTCTGGCGAACTTTTTGCTCTGATGCCCCAGAGCAGTTGCCATAAAAATATTTAGAGAAAAGACCGAGAGAAGCCACGTCACGTCGATGAGTGATTTTGTCAAGAATCTCGAGATGTACAGTAGAAACACCAGACCAGATATGGCAACAGTATTCAATGTACGGGTGAATGGTAGATTTATAAATGTGAAAAGATGGATGCCGACGAGAAAAGAAAAGTCTTGCAGTAGACATAGCAAGTGATTCAACATCGTCACTCCATTTCATGTCAGCGGAAAACATGAGGTCAAGAAGGCATGGATAGCGAAACGAGAACAATCTGCACCGTAAATTAAATAAAGAGTTTGAAATTCCGTGAAGTTTACTTTATTTCTGTCATGTTTTATCTTTACAATATTCAAATGAGAGTACTTAAATGGAGTATTGCTCTCTCTCACCCCCATATATATATATATATATATATATATATATATATATATATATATATATATATATATATATATATATATATATATATATATATAACAACATTATAAATAGTCAAACAACATTATAAATAGTCAAAACACTGCATCCGGACCAACAATTATTCCCAACTCAATAGCCCATAGAACTATTCGAAACATAACCGTTGCCGCCCTCCAAAATAACCGTCATAATAATACAATAGACTACCCACAAGATATCACTGACCTGTATATATAAATAGTTGAGTAAAAACAAAATGTACATGGCCTGATGATTGTATTCAGCAGATACAGACTGTCACCTCTGGGTATTGGCTTCAATGTCCTCTTATATATATATATATATATATATATATATATATATATATATATATATATATATATATATATATATAATTATACTTGTCTGGAAAAACCTTAGGTGTTTTGGTTTATAAATGAACAAACCAATGCCCAAGGAAAAAAAAAGGATAAAAAAAAGAAAGAACTAAGAACATGTAATTAAGGCGCAAACAGTCGTCCAGAATCCAAGCTCAGAGTCCAAAGAAAAAAAACTCTAACACGAGTAAAGCAAAAGTAACTAAGCAAAGTGCTCAATGCACTAAGTAGAGCAAATCTAACTATTAAACTAAAGACCCAGGCAAACCTACCTAGGTTTCACGTACGCGGATCGTCAGGGTACGCTGATCAAAGAGGTAACATTAGAACAGAATATAAATAGGCTACAACATAAAACAACCATGACCATGTGACTAAAAAACCCAAATAAACAGTAGCTCAACAACGGGAGGGGTTAATACATATTTATTCAATAACAAACAAAAAAAATTAAAATTAAAATTAAAATTAAAAAAAATTTTTTGTTTGTTTGTTTGTTATTGAATAAATATGTATTAACCCCTCCCGTTGTTGAGCTACTGTTTATTTGTTTTTTTTTGTTTTGTTTTAGTCACATATTTGAATAATCTTCCACTTTTTTTCACTTTCTCTTCTATTCATATCTCACGCTTCATTCATCATTATCATTTTGACTGTAGTTCCCTACCTTGAGTAGCTCTCGAGCCTGTATTGTGAGAAAATTTATTAAAAAATTCCAGTAGTATTATTTTGGAAAAACTAACAAAAAAAAAAAAAAAAAAAATTATGGAATCTTTTCTACGCGTTTAATACACGTATCGGTAGAGCGGTTGCTGTTTTAATGAAGTGAAAAAACAGACAAACAAACAAAAAAAAAACACCATTAGTTAACAATAGCTTGATTAAGGAGGAACTCATTTCTCTGAACCGTCGTCCGTTAATGTTTGTAAAGAAGCTCTTTTGTTTTCTTGCTTCCTTTTGGGTTCCCGCCACGACGGAGCGGGAAGGCGCCATCTGTTTCCGGATCATTGTCGAAAGATACGGGCGAAAAATTCCTAGGAGATCGGTGCCCAATTTTTAATGACATTGATCAACAATAGACAACTAGGAAAATGAAGACTGTCCATGACTTCAGCATAAATTAACATGAGCCGTTATTATAAAGATCATGTTTTTAATTTGCTTCCATGCGCACCGCTTTTCTGTTTGCGGATTCGTTTCATTTAATACGAAAGATTTTGCGGGAAAAGGGTTTCTTGGACGGGCTGAGAACATTTTAACATTTTGCCGTATATAATAATAATAATAATAATAATAATAATAATAATAATAATAATAATAATACTTTTTTTTTTACAAAAATGCTCAGATGAAGATGTCATGAGGCCATTTCAGACCTTAGGTCTCTGGTTGGGACTCGGAAGAAATCAGTATGCAACAGAAATCAAGGGAAATGAGATACTAATATTAATACTAATAAATTATACTCACAAGTACAGTCCACACCTTGCAAAGGTCTTTATCTATGTAAAATATGTGCGATTTTTTTCAAAACGGTTCAGTGGAAGATGTCATGATGCCATTTCTGACCTTAGGTCTCTGGTCGGGACCCGAAAAGAAATGAGTACACACCAGAAATCAAAGGAAATAAAATCATAATAATAATACAGCGATGAAGTTGTAGGTCGACCACAGCCAAGATTACAGAGTCGTTGTGAAATCCATTAACTTGTCAATGGCTGCATCGTATGTACTACACCAGAGATAAATGTGGTTTTCAATTTAGAGTTGTTGAACTTCGAGACTGTTTTCTAACGACAACTATAGGGCCCAGTCTGTCCCTCTATTTAAGCCATAGCTGAGTTATATATATATATATATATATATATATATATATATATATATATATATATATATATAAAATAGGCAGCATATATCCATTTTATTTATTTATGAGGATCTCATCATTCAGAGGATTATCAGTAGTATAATGGTTATGTTTATGTCTACTAGCGAAGTGATTTCGCCAATAATCGCATTCATATTGCTGATTGATTCAAGGTATGATTGACTCTTTGTAATATATATATATATATATATATATATATATATATATATAGTTAAAGACGACTGATAAGTTACTGCGATTAAGCTTTTTATTTAATTGTTCTTGTGTTCATACAAGTGTTATCCTCTTCTAGACACAAAATGTGTAAAAACTGTCCAAACGTTCTGCATGTCCGAACGATTTCGGCTATACTTTTAGCCATTATCAAGGAAGTTTTTATTTCTACTTTTAATTGAATCTATGGGTTGTGTTATGTATGTATCTAGAGTTATAAGAATGTTTTATTTTGGAAACATGGTCAGCACATTGTGGCCGTGTTCATAGTTAATGTTATTGAGTGTTGGCCTTTTCTTTTTATTATTAGGGTTTCCTTTATTTTTAATCTTTTTTTACGTGTGGATGAGGTTATTACGCTTGTATTTTCTACTAGTATTTTTCGGATGGAGTCTGGTAGGTCTGTGTGTTTTAAATGGGTCCTAATGGAGCTATGATCGCGTAGGTGTAACATAAGTCGTCTGGATAGGCATGTAGTAGTGTGACCGATGTAATTATTTATGAGTTTGATTTGATCATGAACACAGTTCCTTAAAGGTCATTTGAACTCGTATATAATGTTGGTACTCTGTAGTTATGATTTTGCAGGTGTGTTGTTAATTTTGATGATAAGGTTAGATGTTTAAAATTTTTTGTAATAGATAATTAATTTAATATCTGTCTATATTTATGAGATGAGGTATTATGTACATTATTTACATTATTCGGACTATTGTCCTCATCTTTGTCGCCATATAAGAAAGGGATCGTCCGCTGCTTACAACACCGAGCAAAAGTCATAAGTGGCGACCCAGAGACATATTGGTCAGTATAAGTAGTACCCTCCAACGTAACAACTACACTGGTTACATGGCAGCAGCCCCCCAAAACTGGGATAGGCGGGTACACGAGGAGGAGGAGGACAATAACACTCAGATAACAGTCTGCCTGCCTTATGTGAAGGGGTTATCAGAGAAAATACTAAGGATCTGCGGTCCGTATAACATCAGGACAACCTTCAAAAGCTTGACGACACTTCGCAGATATCTCTCCCGAGTAAGACCCCTCATAGAGGAGAACATGACTAAAGACTGTGTGTACGCTATCCCGTGCAGCTGCGGAAAGAAATATAAAGGGGAGACAAGCCGCCCCCTTAAGGTGAGGCTTCAAGAACACCAGAAAGCTGTAACACGAGGGGAAGTGGAAAAATCAGGCGTGGCTGACCACATATGGAGAGAGAAAGGAGATCACCGCCCTCTGTGGATCAGGTTGAGATCATAGACAAGGAACACCATTGGAAAATTCGTAAACTTAAGGAATCAGCACATATGCTAGGCCACAAAAATGTCCTGAGCCGACCAAGCATAGAAATGAATACAATATGGGAACCAGTAATAAGGAGTGCCAGAGAAAAGCGATAATAACAACAAAGTTGCAATATGATCTCTGATAAAAACATGTAATGATAACAGCAAAAATTGCAATATGAGCACTGGTAAAAATGGTTGCTGAAGACATTAGGTTTTATAATACCCAGAAATTCATACACAGATGTCCTCAAGGACACATGGCACAGTGGATAAAGGCGTTGGTTAGATCCAGTGAGTTCAATACCCGGTTTAGGCAGTGGAGAACTTTCAGAGGGAAAAATAACAGGCGATAACTGATAACTGACATCCATTAGACATGGCACGTGGAACTAGAACAGTCTACCCCAGTGAGCGAAATAAAGAGTTCAGTTCGACATTTCAACCACCGAAACGTTGTAATAAATATGGCGACAAAGATGAGGACAATAGTCCGAATAATGTAAATAATATAATTAATTTAATTTTCTTGTTCAGATCGACTGGGCAGATATTTCTTTATGATATTTCTAAGTGAAAATTCACCTCGCTTGTAGTTGACGTGTATTTAGCTTTTGTAGATGTTAATGTTATTGTTTTTGTTTGTATGTTCAGTATCGTTATTACTTACTTTGGAAAGAAATAGTCTAATCTAGTGGTCGGTGACGTAGTTAGGAGAGCCATTAGTGTTGACATAAGTCTTCACTTTTATATTTACATATGCTCTATCTCTGATATTGAGCACTTTTACCAATAAGTATAACATAGCTGAAAAGTATGTTTTTATCATATGCATCTGTGTGTAACCGATTAAAAAATGCCATGTTGAGCAAAATTTTGTCAATAAAGTGCTCAATAAATATGAAAGGAAATAAATATCAAAAATATAAAACGTTTACAATACTTATCAAAGATCGACTCAGAGTTAAGCGATGTTTGCTCGATAGGGTCCAGTTGTTCTTGTTTTTATGCTTAACTTATTACTCGAGTTTATTTGGCGTTTTATTATATAGCATTTCTTATCTCGATACTTAACAGAAAGCGTATTGTTTTGTTCAAGCAGGGTAGTCCGGAAACCTCAGAATCGCCTTGCTTCGGAAATCGTTTGCAATTTCAAGAATGTTTCTTGAGATCGCATTTACTTTTGAGCTTCAACGTCAAGTCAAAGAAAACTCTACGAAAACTGAAGCCTTATTTGTTCCGATTCTGTTTTGGCTTCTTCGTCTGTGTATTGTAAATATTAAGATTAAAAAAAAAAGTCTGTGTTTTTTCTTCTCTTATTCTCTTTCTCTTCTTGTCGGCTGTATATTTTCTCACTGATTTCGTTTCAACTCACTGAAAACAAAAAAAAAAGAAAAAAAAGAAAAAAAGAAAATGAACCCAATATTGACATTTAACAAGATTAAAAATGTCTAGCATAAGGCCAACGGGTGTGAGCAAAATGTAGGATGAGCTTGAAATTAAAATTCGAGTGATTCGATTTTTAACTGGATTCGAATGCTGACTCTCACCAGCAGCGAGAAAACCCGTCAGAGATCAAAAGCCGCTGTCAATTTTAAAATTTACCACTAACAATTGTACGCATGATTTGAGGCAGCAGAGATGTGATTATACAGACAAATTCGGGGAATGACATAGAGCATGTGAACAATGAGGAAGTTTTATGGTAAATGCAAACAAGACAGACACTTATACTTAGAATCAGAAAGAGACAGTTGATATTTCTAGGATACATAATGAGGAAAGATGTCTTGGAGAATTTGACACTCGCAGAACACACTGAAGGCTAGAGGGACAGAGTGAAACAGCGTATAACTACCTAATAAGCTTGTGTAAATGAATGGCAGAACAGGGTGTAGGAGGGTTAGCAAAAAAAAAAAAAAAAGAAATTACCGCGAGTTACAAAGAATAGGAAGTGGTGGTGGGACATGAACGCCCACATCCTGAAGGGATGCGGCACATAACGGAAGAAAATTTGCTGGAGAGTTGTGGAAGTCTACTCGTGGAACAGGAAAGGTGTCGAAAAGGAACGAATAAACTATGCAACGAATGATTCATACATATAAGAAAAGCTCCTGGAATAAGTTAAATGGTTTATCACGTCACAACATATAACACTCAATCTTCTTTTAATAATAATAATAATGATGATAATGATTGCCGTAACTCTTCCAGTAATTTTTAACAGTTAAGAGAAGAGCGCCATTTAAGAAAAGAAGAAACAGACATATGGCGACAAAGATGAGGACAATAGTCCGAATAATGTAAATAATATAATTAATTTAATTTTCTTGTTCAGATCGACTGGGCAGATATTTCTTTATGATATTTCTAAGTGAAAATTCACCTCGCTTGTAGTTGACGTGTATTTAGCTTTTGTAGATGTTAATGTTATTGTTTAATAACTCTACTCTTCAAGAACAATATTTCAACATAATGTCTGTCTTCTTCGAGTTATATTTAAATGTTTTTTGAAGTATAAAAATGCGTAAATCTAAAAAAAAATATATTAGTGTAACCCGGATATAAGAGAGTTTACGGGACCGGAGAATAAGTCTCTTATATCCGGGTTTCTCTTATACCAGGGTTTGGTCTATTATACAGTGTAACCCGGATATAAGCGACCCGGATATAAGAGAAACCCGGATATAAGAGAGATTTTCTCTGGTCCCAAATTAGAGCCTGTGTTAATAAAACATAATAGACCAAACCCGGATATAAGAGAAACCCGGATATAAGAGTGTTTTTTCTCTGGTCACAAATTAGAGCCTGTGTTAATGTATATATAATAGACCAAACCCGGATATAAGAGAAACCCGGATATAAGAGACTTATTCTCCGGTCCCGACAACTCTCTTATATCCGGGTTACACTGTATATACATTAACACAGGCTCTAATTTGGGACCCGATAAATCTCTCTTATATCCGGGTTTCTCTTATATCCGGGTTACACTGTATAAGCCATTGTACAAAAGATACTTGTATACGATTTAATACTGATTGAATAAAGTAATTCTGGCACAAAGCCGAAAAATTAGGGAGATAGTCAAAGCTGGTCGACACTATCTTATACCTAGCTAATCAGATTCACGACCCATTCATTTATTACAATTTATCCGTCACCATTCATTCTTACATACATCAAAATACCTCACACACACAGGGTCCCTAATGAAAAACACACCATGACTTAAAATTTCAATATGTACAATTGTATAAAAATTTTATCAATTTTATGAAATGATGTGGTGGGGGTGATGACCCCGAAAACAAAATGAAAAAAGGAAGATGTTAGTAAGACCCGTCCACCCTTCAGAAATAGAGTTGCCGCTGTATTCTGTCTTCGGACAAAATCAAAAGGCTCTCACTCTTCCCAAGGAAGTGAGGGGATAAAAAATATGGACATTAAAAAATAAAAAAAACTGACCCAATTGAGATGAAAAACACAGGTCAAAACAAACTGAAGAGTTTGGGAATCTGGACTTGGATCGTAGGGAGAAAACGGGCACAAGCCGGGTACGACACTTACATTAACTAGGTACACAAGAAAAGTCTACCTTAACCAGGGGAAACCGCCCCGTTGTGATTTACGGGGAACTTAGAAAAGAAAATCAAGGCTAGCTCCGTTTACGCTAACCAGGTTCGACACATTTATTCATCTTTCGCTGAAATCTGTCAATACCAACCGCTTTCTGCCAGTTCTAATCTTCATCTGGGCTGATGCTCAAAGAATTTGATCAGATCCTGATGAGAATAGCGATCTCATCGCAAGATTTCCTCCATCCGCGTTGTCCAAATAATTATTCTAGCCGTGGACAGCAGCGTCAGAAACAACATGTCACTCCAACACAAAGGGCCCCGGACTCCCTTCCAGGCACATAACCACAATCAGGAAAACTTGTCGCGGTTAATCTTGCCCCCCCCCCCCCGAGACCTTTGTGTACCGTTCAAGTGCCTTTAGCACCACCTCAATGTCGGAATGACACGAAAGTGGACACCTCATCGGCGTACGCGGAAACCCTGGCTCGAGCCCCATAAGGGACAGCAATTTTACGTAGGGCCGGACTGCACGCCCTGTCTCGCAGCCGGTGAAGTAGGGTGACAGCAGGCAACCCTGACGAACCGGCCGATCCAAATTGATCAGCGCGGCTAGCTCGTCGTCTTTTGCACCCTTAGGATTTTGTAGATCAGACGCAGGTCACGCAGAATTGTTCGGCTTTCACTGAACAAGTCTGCTCGGGTCTTAACAGAATCTCAGCAACTGACTGCAAACGTTCCTGCAGGATCTTGGTCATAATCTTAAACTCAGTTTAGTAGAGTTATGGGCCTGTAATTATCTAAATCCCGCCCAACACCATCGCCCTTTTTCAACAGGGTGATTACACCTCTGGAGATCCGGTCGAGGACGGACTCCTTGCAGAACCAGTTGTTGAACACGGCAGACAAAATCGGAACAAAGATGTGCGACAGCCTTAAGTACAATTCATAGAGTAAACCATCAAGTCTCGGCGACTTGCCACTGCCGATACTCTTCAAGCCGCGTAAACTTTGCTCTTCGTGATCTCACCCACGCAGCTAGCCGCTTCAATCGGCGAAAGCCGCAGTAATCCAGCCAAGTAGCTACGAAACTCTTCGTCACAGAGCCCAGGCTCCCTGGTAAATCGGCTCTCGAATTGTCGTCGAAACGTCTCGCACATGCCATCGGCTGATCTCAGAGTATGCTCTTCTGGGGTATCTACCTCCTGAATGCAACGATCGGAACCTCGACGGATCTCTTCTTTGAGCAATTCTGCGCCCATATTTACGGCTTCGCTAGACACCTTGTTTAACATATACCTAACAACCTGATCCTGGTAGCGCTCGCTCGTAGGACCTCCCTGGCTAGGTTAATCACTAGGGATTCTCTCCCCTTTAGCAACCTCCTGGAAAAGACTATCCTTAAGAGACTTCACATTGTTCGCCTTATCTAGTGCGAGCTGCTGGCTATATTCGATGGTGAAGAACCTAATCCTACCCTTAAGTCTCTCCCACCACCTATTCCCGATAACCACCCCACTAGTTCCCGCTGCACTATGCTAATCAGCTGTTGCCGGAAGTTCCACCTGTCCAGCAAAGACAGATTGAACTTCCAGTATCCAGCCATTCTAGGAGTTTAAAGCCACCCGGGAACAGACAAGTCTGAGGTCCGAATAGCCTAATCAATGGACCGTGGGAGAGAATGTGAATGAGTCAAAACAACAAAACAAAACAACAAAAAACGCCTGTACTGTTAATGAACGCGTGAAAACGAATAAAAACACCGCCGGCGTAAAGGCATGTAACTGAAATGTGCTTAATATGATGGTGATCTTGTTCATCTTGGAATTGCCCGTGAGTTTTTTTTATCGGTATCACTCCATGCAAGGCATTAAAGCCGCTAAGACACAAGTGGTTACAGGGTGTGGAAGAATTAGGAACAGAAACATTTAAAATGAGCGGAAGGAGGAAAGTGTATACAGGCGGACAGTAGATAGCGATTGACATTGCATTTAAAGTTTTGCAGATTAAAATTGGTTGGAAAGCATTGAGCGGGAAGGAAGTTCCATAAGCGAGAAGTACGAGAAAGTAAACTTTTAGCATAGAGTCTACGGTCACATCTAACCAGCTCAAATCTAAAATGATGAGATCCCGACGCCAGTCTAGTACTGCGTCTAAATTCAAAATATCTAGGTACCATAGCGAAGATCTCATCCGAACAATTGTCATGAAAAGACACAGAGAGGCAACCTTACGGCGACGGGAAAATGACTGAAGCAGAGTCGCCAGATCAGGACTAATAATATTGCGTATTCTTCTTTGGATTTTATTAAGAAGCTCAAGGTAAATAGCAGGGACAGCGGACCATATATGGCAGCAATATTCTAAGCATGGTCGAATAGTAGTTTTATAAAGGGTGTTCCAATAACTTGGACCGATTTTAAATGTGAATTAAGTTTAAGCGTTTAATGATTTTGTTCTTTTTCTTTCAGATTTGGCGGACATTTGGGCGATATTATTTTTCACACATAATTGCCATGACTTAGATAACATGATCCGATAGAGAAATACAAAAATTTTCACCAATAACACTGATTTATTTACTGCTGACATTGATCCGTCTTAATGAAACACCCTTTAGATATGTAAGATAGGTTCTGGAGAGGAAAATTGTCTCGCACGACACAGAGAACCAACTTTCTTAGCAAGCTGGCCTAGCAATGGATTCAATATAGTTTTTCCTTATATCAGCTGAGAACGTTAGCCCGAGAAGGCGCAATGAGTCACTTTCCTGGAGGTTGGCATCAGCCATGCTGACAGAAGGCAGAAAGGAGTTGATTATTTACTAAGAGGAATTAATCAAACAGCTTAGTATAAATCTTATGGAACTCTCCTGTCACTCTGTTAATTCTGTAATTTGCGTACGTAACCCATCCACATGCGTCTTAAGGGTCGAAAGGTTGATAGATTCTGAATATTTTTTAGAATGTGCAACTTAAGACGCTTGTTGACATTATGAACTACTACTACTACTACTGCTACTACTACTACTACTACTACTACTACTACTACTACTACTACTACTAACAATATTAATAAGCAGCAGCTTGTAATTGTTTGTGTTTCTCAGCAGTAATTCTTTTGTTGATCATATAAGCCCTTTGAAAGGCGGGGTTATTCTGGTACATCGTTGTGCTATTACGCGACACCAAGTTTATGGATCGGTGTTCGTTGTCGAGTTGACCTGATGGCATTGAATGAACATTGTTAGTAAAAACGTACAACAACGCGAAACTGCATCTCATCAAATCTCTTTGCTATATTTATTGATTTCTCCGTACGCAGAATTTCTAATACGGTTGCACGTCACAAATTTGCGAAAAAATTTGTGGCCCTGAACAGGTCTCTAAGAATACCTATTTAAATAATTACCACTGTGAATAATAATAATAATAATAATAATAATAATAATATAAAACCCGGCATGACAGTGTGAGCCAATATCTGCGCTGTAAAATCTGCAACCTCCTCGGGAAGGAAACTGAAAGAAATTGGTATGAACACCATCCAGACGCCATTACGGAGATAGGGCCAGTTACAATTTTATGGGACTGCACAATACACACAGACAGAACAATCAAAGTTAACCGTCCAGATATTGTTATTAGAGTTCGCAAACAAAAAATGTGCCTCCTTATTGATATGGCAGTTCCTGCAGACTGCAATGTATCTTTGAAGATCTTCAAAAAGCTATCAAAATACAAGGACCTTGAAATCGAAATCTCAAAAATGTAGCACACGAGAATATCAACACTCCCTGTTGTAGTTGGAGCCCTCGGATTGATTGGAAAAGATTCCACTAGACCCACTGAAGGGATTCCTGGAAACCCATGCCTTAAAGAAATACAAAAAAATGTTCTCTCGAGTACAACCCACGCCTTACGAAGAGCTTTATCTATGTAAAATATGTTTTTTTCTTTCCTTTTTATTTTTTTAAATTGGTCATTGGAAAAGACATGGTGCCTTTTCTAACCTTAGGTCTCTGGGAGGGACCCGGAAAGAAATATGTACACATCAGAAATTAAAGGAAATAAAATAATAATAATATCTGGAATTTTCACTGGTTTTCCTATTTTAATTTTCTGAGGAATCTTAATTCTTAAGTTAATGTTTCAATAAGCCCCTTGAAATTTGGAAATTCTCCTGCTACCTAGTTAAATATTTGAGCTTAACAACTTTAGCAAAATATAATAACAATCACAAATATGAATGCAGGTCATTGTTTAAAGAAGAGGATACAAATGAGAACATTAAAAAATTATGAGGTTTACCATTTCACTGAAGCAGACGTTAAACACACAAAAGTGTTTTCACATCTATAGCTTCCCTTTCTTTCTTTAAAATCAAACAGCGCCTTTGATGTGTTTTTCTTCCGTCTAACCCCCCGCAATCAAAAAGTTTATCTTGTCTATATCAGGTAAACAATTAAGACACAAACAGAATTATATGACTAGTTTTAACCCGTGAATATTCCATGGTTTTCCTATTTTCATTTTCTAATGAATCTTAATTCTTAATGATCGAGTAAGTTCATGGCGAGTTCTACAACAATAAAATATCTGTAGAAATTCCCCTATCATCTCGTTAAAATATTTGAGCTTAACAACTTTAATAAAATATTGCAATAACAATCATAGATATGAATGCTGGTCCTTATTTTATGAAGTGGGTACAAATGAAAAGATTTGAAATTAACAACTTTTTCCATTTCATTGAAACAGACGTTAAACATTTCTTTCTTTCTTTCTTTTATTTTCTCACTGAAACCAAGTAGTATCTTTTCCTCTCTTTTCATTCGATCAAAACGGAATAGTCCATTATTTATGAGGTATTGGCAGGAGACATTAAACCCTTCTATCTTTCTTTTTTTCTTTCTTTCTTTCCTTCTTTCTTCCTTTCTTTATTTCTTTTTTTTTATTTCTCTCTTTCTTTCTTTTTCTCACTGATACCAAGTAGTGTCTTATCCTCTTTTCCTACGCGATCAAAATGGAATAGTCCGTTATTGATGCGTTATTGGCAGGGCGTAACGGTCGTGCGAACTAACAAAGGGAGAGACGAGCACAATTATAATAGGACGATAAAGTCTTGCGGAAAAGGGGATTACAATACATGCTTACGTTATGAAACCACAACTATATAAAGTGGAAGACGTTTATTATAATCATCGATAATATTGTCAAACGGTTATGATGGAAATAATAACGCATCGTTTAACACGTTGATTGCCAGGGGAGAATTACGAAATCTGACTTCAAACGTTAACATTATAATAGACCAGTTTGGCAATAAACATTTTTTATAAGTTCATTTATTGCTTCAACTGAAGTCTTAACATTGTCTCCACACTAACAGCCTTTTTCTTTTATGTCTCTTCAGGACTTTGGCGATCATGGATCTCCACAATTTCCTGTTCTCTGTAGCTCTTAATAAAATTTTGTCTTTCTTATCTTTCCTGAACCCTGTTCTGCCATCCATTTACACAAGCTCGTTAGGTAGGTTATACGCTGCTTTCGTCTGTCCCTCTTGCCTTCAATATGTCCTGTGGGTGTCAAATTTTCCAAGCAATCTTTCCTCATTATTTTCCCTAAAATTTTCAATTATCTCCTTCTGATTCTAAGTATAAGTGTCCTTTTTGTTTCCATTTTCCTCTAAAAATTCGCCGTTGTTCATATGATCATCCTTTTGTAGAACCACATTTTATGCTGCTTTTCTTTATCTCTGAGGAGATTCTCCAGCATTTAATGTCATATAGTAGGATTGATATTACGTAACAGTTTCTTTGAGATTTTCCTGTTAATGCATTGCTTAGCCCTCGGAAGGCATCTTTCGTTATTCCAATGCGCCTTCGTATTTCGTCGTCGCGCTTATCTTGGATATCGGAATGTCTTAATAAGCTAAAAACTCATTTTAGACTCTGTGGTTGAAAGCAAGGAAATAAAGAATGGAAGAGCAGAATTAAATGCAAGAAGAAGCAAATTTCCCCAATGACACCATGCCCGTGTTCCCCATTGCAATGATATCGACTAATCACAAAATTGAAAGGCTTCAATAGAAGATACACATTTACACTAATACTATGACTGGCTTAAGAATTGTAACCACATATAAAAAGGAACTTGAAGACTTCATACAGTTGTAGGAGATAAATAAGTAGATTCTTTTCCCTTTTAAGTCAATCCCGCTCCCACCTTTTCACTGTTGAAACTGTTAAATGTAGACGTCTCTTCTACTCCAATAGCTTCATATCTCGCACCCCTCGCCCGTGGAACTCCCTTCCTTATTCCTGTTTTCCTGACAACTATAATCTCCAACTATTCAAATGTAACGTCAATCGACATCTTGATCTATCCACTATCCTTCTCCGCATCCTTTCCTCTTTCACTCCTATCTGCTCTCGCTCCAAATCTTCTGCAACCCCTTGCCTTGATCTATCCACTATCCTTCCCCACATCCTTTCCTCTAACACTCCTATCTGCTCTCGCTCCAAATCTTCTGTAACCCATTGCGTGCTAGTGGCTTCCAGCCTTGCTTGGGGTGAAAAGCTTAAAAGAAAATGACCAGGGTTCTTAGGAATCTCGTCTCCAATCCATCTTTGAGTCAATTTAATGACCAGAATTTTTCATGATTGCTTGTCTCCAGTCTACGCCTTTGAACTGACAAACATAAAATTTTGTTAATGATTTTAGATAATCATAAAGTCCCTTGAAAAACTGACCAGCCAAAAGTTGAATAGGTGGTCTTCTTTTCTGAAACACGAGTGGACGGATAGGGGTGGTAGGACTCCAACCAGTATCCATATAAGCAAAAAGTGACGAAGGGACAAGCAGTAAATAAGTCAGCAGTTGCCAAAATGGCCGGGAAGTGAATGTAAGGGTCCTTTTTTCCAGAAGCAGTCTTTGATCGTTAGTAAGTAAGCAGTTCACCTTTTCGAAGCCGAAGGAAGACATTGCTGATTAAGTGAGAAATCGTATTGTTTGTTATTTCTCAATCAGTATCTTGAAATGCATTTGTCGTTATTCTTTGTTGAAGTCGATCACGGCCAGTGAGACAAACCTATGAACATAGCGAGCCGGGTGTGTATGCATATACAGCCGACCTTGGATGTCATCACAGCTTGACTGAGAATGTTCGTCACAGTCAAGATCTTCAATCTTCAGCCAGGACATCGGAATGAAAGTTGGAATGCTGATGATTTTGAAAGGAAAACAAGAAGCAAAAGAAGGACATAAACTACTCGGTGTCAAAGTCATTAAGATGCTGAACGGAAACATTATTTATGTGCATCTAGAAACATTGGATGCTGGTTCGATGAAGTAGATTTAAATGTCAGTAAAGAATCTCATTGAAGAACAAGAAGGATTTTGAAAGTAGCATCAGTAGCAGAATTGTAATCAAAAGAATAAATCCTTGGGCAGTGTCCATTGTGGTACATTCAGGGTCGTTCCTAAACTGATCAAGAAAAGTTGATAAACCATATACGAAAAGCTATAAAGTGGATTTACTGGAGATGCAGACTGTGCACTGAGGGGAGTAGTGTAATGAAAAACTGATCTTGACAAGCAGAGATTGGAGTAAAACTTAAAACAAGACACATGTTGGATCAGAAAAATCTCTAAAACGAAAAGCCAAAAAAACAAAACAAAACAAAACAAAAAAAAACAAACAAAAAAACAATTACAATGGTATTTCAAGAGAGTGACAATAAGAATTGCAAAAGTGTGGACGTGGTTGCATAAAGGATAACTGAAAGGAGAAACTGAATTCCAAATAAGTCCAGAACAATTATGGAAGAGGAAGCGATAGAAAGGCCATGATAGACAGAACACAACCAAATAGGTAATACAAGATATATGGAGAGACCATCAGTCATAAGTGAATGCAGTCTTATTACTAGAGAAAAATTGCAAACATATACATGACAGGGTGGGAATGATTATTCAATGATAATAATACAAATAGCTGGGATTCTACTATTCAAAACAATAGTATATGGGTGTCATGCATCTTGGCCAAGTCGTACAGAAATGTTTAAACTCTCAGCTGTATGCAATCGCATTTACAGATCAATGATTAAAAATACGTAGATTCAAGTGATTGAAGTCAGAGGGTCTTGAAGAGAACTGTCCTTCGTCGAATTTCATAGACTGGCGCTACAGAATCACAGAGAACTTTACCAAATAGCGGAAACTATATCACTAGGGCACTTTCAACACCAGCAACAACTAAAATGGATGACAGATTTTATTTCAACAAAGGTTTAGGGAAGAAGTCGCCTGCAATCCTCGAAAGCGCCATAGCAGTTAGTGGATTTGAGAAACCTATTTTCCTGAAAAATTGTTTCAATTTCAACCAATGTATCACTGGTTGTTCGGTCAATGAATACTGAATGTTTTCGTATAAGGCGAAGATTACCATAACATTAACATATATACGCAAACCAGAAGCAGCCTTAGACCATTAAATTATCTATCAATTTGAAATTCAAAGGATTTATTCAATCTAGGCAAAAAGAACAGATCTAATCATTGTGATGAAGAAGAAAATATGTCAGATAATGAATGTTGTTTTTATGAAATTGAAAGTATAAAACAGGAAAGAGGACCGACAAAAAAAAATTAAAAATTAAAAAAAAAATGGCGAAACATGAAGTTGACTGCTATAGCATTTATTGTTGGATCATTCGGAGCAGTCTCAAGGTACTGAAAAACCGAGGAAGAATCAAAGCTATCTTGACGGATGTATTACCAAAATCAACTAGAATGTTAAAGAGCGTCTTGGGTACTTAGGAGACTTGTTGTCACTTGATTTTCAGTGGAACCCACCATAGAATTTGGATGTGTATTCACAACATGTAATAATAATAATATCAGCAACTACATTGATTTAAAGTATGAAATTGTAAAAGTTTGGAGAGGACCGATCATTGGTGTACTGGGAGGTTGTATAAAAAGCATGCAAAGTTTTGCAGATATCGGATTGTGGTTTGTAAATAGAACCATTATAAAAGGCTTTCCTGCTCAAAACAGCAAGGATATTTCGGAGAGTATCGGATAGGATCTGTCGATGAATAATCGTTTTATTTTCTTAAGTCAAGAGTGGTGACAGGAAAACACCTTTTTTTACAAGTAACTAGCAACATATACTACTACTACTACTACTACTAATAATAATCATAATAATAAGCTACATAACAAGAAAATATATTGGGGTCAAGATAGCGAAGACGCAGTCAATAATATAAATGAATGTAGGAAGATTGTAGAAATAGGCATGACTGGTAGGAAAGGTGATCTACTAGGAATTATACAAATGCCGAGGATGCTACTATACAAACGGGTCATATAAATATATATATATATATATATATATATATATATATATATATATATATATATATATATATTTAAAGACATTTATGATATGTTTAACGTTCTTTTTATAGATACAAGTATTTAAGCAAATGCTCTGTTTTATAATAAACAGTATTAAATAACATTTACCGGCCTGAATTTGCTTAAATACTTGTATCTATAAAAAGAACGTTAAATATATCATAAATGTCTTTAAATAAATTGTCAGACCTTGTCCAATTCAAATATATATATATATATATATATAATATATATATATATATATATATATATATATATATATATATATATATATATATATATATATGTCATTCACAGACAGTACTGTTTCGCTGTATCACAGCTCCTCAGTGCGACTAGACTTCCGAATGCCTCAAGCCAGGATTGAAGCACAACTAATTTGGTGTCAGACAGAGCTATCTTCATTCGGTAGAGTTACACAACTAAATCTAGCGTATTCTTTTTACAAATGTAAACAAATGCCAATCAGCCAAAGTGCTCCATTCATTTTACTATGCTTCTGCTTATTTGGGTTGAGCTTTCTGGAGAGGAAGTGTGAGTTTGTAAACAGTGAGTATTACTGCTAATAATGCAAGACTCTTCGGTAATGCGAATCTAGTTCTCTCGGTCACTGCGTGTTTATCTAAAAATAAATGCGCTTAAGATTCACCTTCGTCCCTGCCGCGCGCCAACGGCTTAGGGGTAGAATCTCCGACTGACACCAATTCATCCGTTTCGATCCTAGCTAGAGGCAACCGGACGTCTAGCCACACTGATGATCTGTGATACAGAGAAACAGTCTGTCTGTGGATGACAATATATATATATATATATATATATATATATATATATATATATATATATATATATATATATATATATATATATATATATAACCAGAAGCAGTCATTGATCGTAAAATTATCTAGATCTTCAAACCAACCAACCAATCCAGGCCAGCAGACCTGGTCTAATCTCTGTGAACAAGAAGAAAATATATCAATGGACATCGTTGTTACAATATGAAATTTAAAGTGTAATGCTAAAAAGTGTCTAGTCTTGGCAAGTCAAGAGGATTGTCTGAAACATAATTATTGGCGTATTTGTAAACCCTTCCGAAGATCTGGAAATCTGAGGAAGAACAGCGCCATTAATGAAAAATCAGCTACAATACTAAAGATGCTGATGTGAATATACATCCGGGTCCCTCAGTCAATTCTTCATCGATTGGTCAGCTTCTGCTTCATTCACTGGCTCGGTTTCTATTTGAGTGGGTGCTAACAAAAATAGGGGAAAACCCGATGAACTTAAGGCCAGATAGGGAGGAAAATCTTGAATACGGCCATCTCGATGATATATTGCCTTGGTGTTAAAGACAAGAAATCTGTTGGTTCCGATAAACAGGCTGGATCAGTTCACTTGGCACTGGTAGGTAAGTGACGTTTGAAACATATTTGCCGCTACATTTGTCTTCACTCACGAGAGACTAACGGACCAGGTCTTTTCTGTGGCCAGGGAGAACGCCATCTCCCATCCGAATATACAACTCTTCAGTCTTTAGGTTTCAAAAGAGAGTGCTGGTAACTTTTGAACACAAGTATAATTCAAGATACTATACGTTCGTTCATACTTTTTCTAATTTATTAAATTACTTACTGTATAAACAAATCGAATAAAATAAAGAAAACGAAGAAGAAAAAAACAATAGGAAAAAAGTAAATGTAAAAGAATGAAGAAAAAGAAAGAAAGCAAAAAAGAATAACAGAGAGGCGGTGAAAGAGAAAAGAAAATAAACTGGGAGAAGAGAAAGAGAAAGCGAGGACGAAAAGAGCGCCATTTTTACCAACAGTGGTGTTGGTATTCGTTATGCGCATGACAAGTTGGCCTCTCGGCAATTGTGAATAATTCATGAAATAACGAAACAGTCGGATAATCATGTCAACTTGTTTGTGTCATCAAAATAAATAGCATAAATAAAAAGAACTGGTCTTACTTCGATCCATTTATATTTAACACAGATATCAGTGCGATTTGATGAAGGATTACTACCATTTCATATATTTGTCCAGACTATCTTCTTCTTCTATGTACCGTGTCTCGATCATGGACCCCACAATTTCTTGTCTTTTTTAGCTCTTAATAAATTTTCTCTTTTTTTTTCTTATATCTCCTCAACCCAGCTCTGCCATTCGTCTACAAAAGCCGTACCGAGAGTGTCAAATGTTCCAAGCGCTCTTTCCTCATTATGTTCCAAAAATTTCATCTGTCTCTTTCTGATGTTACGTATCCGTTTTATTTTCCTTTTCTCTAAAACTTTGTCGTTGCTCATATGTGAAGCATTGATTACATACAATCATGATCAACGCAAACTTCAGTGGATTGACAAGAATAAATCTCCATCACGGACCCCAAAAACCCGAGTTCCATAGAAGAAAGGTAATGCTGTGTGTAATGCTTTTTGAATGCTTATTTATGTGGAGTTCTTAAAACGCATTAAAAGACTAAATGCACTTTTCTAGAAAAAACAAAACAAAACAAAAAACAAAAGAACAAACAAACAAACTTTAAGGGCCTTTTACCATGATGCTAAGAATGGTGAAAAATGTAAGTTGGCAACAACATATGACTTACCAAATACTATCTGAGGACTTGCCAAAGCGGGCGGTTACACAATACACTATATGAATAATTACACAATATCGTATAAAATCTATTAGCAAATTAAATTAATTTCATACACGTATAAAACTATATAATTAAAAATACAACCCAATCATATCTAAGCACCTCTTTAAGAAACCATCAACGAAAAAAACAAATATATAAACGCCAAACAAATGACTGTAACTAGAACATCAATCAGTAAGTTTTAACAAATAGTAATAAAAACTACAGAACCTGGAAAAAAGGCCATTGTAGCCAGACAAAAAATTCCCCAACCCAACCTTACACGGCTCCCAAAATTTGACATATAATAAACATTCATACTCTCATCAAAGTAGTGACTCCTTGATAACGAAAAAAAAAAAACAAACAAAAATACAAAAAAAACAGATTACACTTCCATTTCCAACCTATAAATAAGTAAAACATTTCTTCAGTTAGTTATTTCAGGCATTGCTTTAGAATGAAACTGTGCTCTAAATTTTAAGTTTAATATTCAACTTTATGACTTTACTCAGTTTCGAAGCATAGTAATTTTGTGTCATAATAGAATATTTAAAAAAAATATTTATATATATATATATATATTACCATAAGAACATTTTTCGTATCACGTGGAGATAAGAATGGGACAAAAACAGAATGCAGGAGCCAGAATTGAAACATGAAACCCCCAAATTGACTAGTATGACAGTTCCTATTCATTTATTCATTTTATTTATTAACCCAACAGGCATTAGGCCAAAATGGATAAACAAACACGAAGTAAACGTTATAACAAAGAGCATTGGCAACATGCGGAAAACAGGAAGAATCGAAATATTGAATTAGAAATGTGTTTAAGACAATGGGAAATGCACATTGTATACAAGTAAAGTTACCATCTGCCAATATAATCAAAATATATATTAATCTCCTTTTTGAAGGCGTCTAAAGTCTTGACATTTAATCTAGAAAGTGGGAGAATGTTCTACTCATTCACTACCTGTTTGCGAAAAAGAATATTTCCGTATGTTCCGACAGCGGCTGAATTCTTAATGGATATCCTCTGTTAGATTATTCGTTTCCTCAGAAGAACAGATAGGTTGAAAATGTTTTTTGCTCGGGGTAAATTGAATTCTCTAGATGACTCAAGGATAGAAAATAATTTCGACAGGTAATTGATTATGGGTCCCTAGCTATATTTTCTCCGGATAGAGGAACTTATCGTCTGGAAGTATTTTTTTCGAAAAAGAATTATGGGGACATTTAAAATGTTAGGGGATATCTGATTTTTCTTCATCTAAAGAAGAAAAAGTTGTCTTTCTTCCGAATAATGAAGTCACTAACTTTTGATAATTAATTTTCACTTTTGCCTACGTTGATATAAAACGGATTTGGGAAATGTTAAACAGGAAGAACATTGTTTTAGCTGGGATTTCTGATTGGCCGTGAGTGGTTGTGCAGACTTTTCTTTTTACAGTGAGGTTCAACCTATACAAGGCACGAGGGTCAATCAAGGTAGACGGATTCAGACTAAGGCAGTTTATGCGGACAGGATGGTAAGATAAGGGTTAACCCTAGATTTGAACAGGTTTAGATTGTAGTGATCGGGGAAACATACTCTTGGGTGTCGGTTCCGCGGGGAGAAGCTGTTCGGGTGGAACTTACTTCTCACGAATGGGACACGGAGGGAATAAGGGTGGTTAGCTACAATGTGAGTGGCATGGCGGGTCCTAGCCGTCAAGGTTAGAACTGGCGGAACCTGTTCGTTTGAGCATTTTCCATGGAAGTAGCGATAGAGCAGTGAGAAGCTTGCCACATCCCGTCTGTGAGAGAGGGGTTACAGGATGGAAAATAAATTGTCACCCACAATGACGCGGAGACGCTCTCCAGTCTTGAGAGACTGGAAAGTGAGGACTGAACAGCTCCTGCTCAGATATGACAGCGGCACTACATTTTAGGCCTGATCTGGCTTTTGTAAAGGTAGAAGATAGGACGAGGAGTCAGTGACTTACTGCAGTGGTACAGGGAACCGGCTATTTTTTAAATCTTATTAAAGGAAGAATTTTACTCAAGGAAAAATTTATTAAAGAAAAAATTGCCAGAAAGCACAATTTTTTTTAATAAGATTTCTTGACCATTCAGGCCAGTAGATAAAAATATACTGTTTAATAAATAAACGGAGGGTCTACTCAAATACGAGTATCCACTAAAAATAACGTTTAACGTGGTAATATATATGTATATAGATATATATATATATGCGCATGTGTGCCTGTATGTATGTATGTATGTGTGTGTGTGTGTGTGTGTGTGTGTGTGTGTGTGTGTGGATCACTTTCTTTTATTCCGTGATGTTGTCTCTTCCAGTTCGATGTTCTAACCTCAATGTTCAAGCGGGTCTTCTTCTAATGGATAGACAAAAGAGCGATGCTTCAATACAGCCCATCGCACGCTTCGATTAACAAACATTTATTGGCGAGATTTTGTTCAAGTAACGGGTGAACGCCTCATTGAATTCTGACATCACTGTCAGGTTGGGCAAACCCACCACAGAACTGTAATACGGCTATTCGCGCACGAGTAAACGCATTCACATCTATTCGTGCGAAAACGAATGAACGCTGTTTTTTAAAAAAAAAAATTGCATATTTAGAACCCGATGTGACAATAAAAGGAAAGGCGAGTGCATGATTTAATAATCTATGAATTTCTTGTTTATCTGAATCGAGTCGAAAATGCTGCTAAGCAAATTAGATTTCACATCAATCACACTAATAACTATATGCGAGAAAGTCACTGTTGCCGGCAGCACCCTCACGCAAGTAGACAACTTTCTACACCTTAACACCTTAGCCCCAGGGTCAACTCATATAGCAAGGGTATAGCCGAAACTTGGACTGCGTTACAAATGATGAAAACGGTATGGAAACCAAATCTACTATCTGAAATCAAATTTGAATTCTTTAGAGCAAACAGTGGAAACAGTTCTTCTGTACGGCTCCAGACTTTAACGAAGGCATTAACTAGAAAAAACAAAACAAACCAAAAAACAAAAAAACAAAACAAAAACAAACAAACTTGAAGGGCCTTTTACCAAGATGCTAAGAATGGTGAAAAATCTAAGTTGGCAACAACATATGACTTACCGAATACTCTCTGAGGACTTGCCAAAGCGGGCGGTTACAATTGTTGAGAGTAAGATTCAGTGGACATTGCCGTAGAAGCTAAAATGAAATCATTCATAAAAACTTAACCTGGGAACCTATACACTGGAAACGATCTTGTGGGAGACCAACACGTACCTTCATTGACCAATTGATTGAACATTCATTTATTCATGCATTCATTTGTTTTGCAATTCATCAGTGCATCCGGAGGTGACTCCGCAAACCAAATCTGGATGGTCAGAGAATGGAGAAATGAGGACACTGGAAGTTGGTGGTTATGAACAATGTTAAAGTTGCATGGTGGCGCTATTCTCTTTGAATATTAATTTTTTGACACCTGAAGTTAAGCAACATTGAGCCTGGTCAGTACCTAGATGGGTGGTCCAGGTGCTGTAAGCTTGGATGTGCGGGTGGTGTAATAGATAACGGCTCACATTCCAGTCGGGTTCGTTATATTCATTTACACACGAATACCCTTGCGAAAAGCATGAATCGACGTCTTTCCCCATAGATATGGGTTAGTTAGTAGGATTTGTATAAGTAAATCATTATTATACTCAGAAAAAGAATTCTTACAATGTAGAAATATTTTCTGGCTTTAAATATCTTACAAAAGATTGATAAGCCGTAAAAAAAACAACAACCTCTAACTAAAAATAAATCAATCAAATTTTGACGCGATCGTCCGGTATCATGAAAAGCAAGTTATAGGATGATAGATGAATAGAAATAAGATTGTTGTGATAAATATTTTTAGCCATGATTTTAGTGCATTTTGTAAATAAATTCTTTACAAACCAAGAACGTTTTTTTTATATTCCTCAGAACTAAGGACAAGCAAAGTTCCTGTCAAATTTCAAGTATGTCCGTTGCATAATTCATTTGCATAGCCTATTTAAAATTCAAAAAGGGACACTATTTTTTTTTATTTCCTCCGATTCTCTTAAAAAGACGCAGCAGGTTAGTTGCTTTCTCCTAAGTCCGTATGTGAACTATTTAAGTTCTAGCATCGAGGAAATAAATTATTACCCGAGGGTCTCCGTAAAAAGCCATCTTTCGTTAACTATGTCAGAAAACGTTTAAAGACTTGGCATTCGGCACTCACTGCACACATTTTAGCTATATATTTTCAGGTTACATATTTCGGTGACAAAAATGTCATATGAATTATTCAAATGAGTCTTGAATTTTGTCATAATTTGACTGTACTACTTGCAATATTAAAATTATTCTGGTAAATAAGAACATTATTGGAATGTGCACAAAAATATGTCATTTATATAATCTGTGCATTACGACAAAAAAGAATTTCGGTAAATGATTTTGTATCTTTAAAAACATTTCTCTCTTGTCCTATTTTTTTTTAATACCATGTCTCGCCAGAAACTTGTTGATCATGCCTCTGCATAGATTCCGTTTTATATAGATAGATAGATACGAATAGACTGAGATAGACAGATATAAATGAAATGTAATAGGTAGACAGACAGATACATAGATATAAACAGGTTTTGATAGATAGATGCGACACTCGTTAGATAGATATAATTAAACAGAATTTAATATATATATATATATATATATATATATATATATATATATATATATATATATATATATATATATATATATTCATCCAAACAAGTTATACTGAACGGACAAGGTTTGTCAGTTTAATGTTTTATTATACTTTTCCAACTTCCGGATAAGATGTTGAATATTATGTTCGAAGTTGTGGATAAACTGTCCGAACTTCATATTCTTTAAAGTTTTTCTTCAAGTACTTTCGACTTTTCAGTCATCGTGTCATGTTAGAACATTTCAAATGAATGAATGACAAGATGCAGAGAAAGGAGTAAAAATTACCACACAGACACCACATGATTTCTTGATAATGACTGGATAGTCGATAGTACTTGCAGAAAAATAAAAAAAAAATGAACTTTGAACATAATATTCAACATCTTATCCGGAAGTTGGAAAAGTATAATGAAAAATTAAACTGGCATATTTTGTCGGTTCTGTATAATATAACTTGTTTGGATGAATAATTGCTGCCCAAATATACCTTATATATATATATATATATATATATATATATATATATATATATATATATATATATATATAGAGAGAGAGAGAGAGAGAGAGAGAGAAAGAGGAGACGGAAGAAGAGAGACAGACAGATTAATAGATACGAATAGACCAACAGAGATAAATAGATAGGTAAAAACATATTATGACAGAAAGATACATGGAAAGGAACAGATTAAAATAGATAGAGAAATAGATAGATTTAAAGAGAATGTTATCCCTGTCTGTCTGTCTGTCTGTCTCTCTCTCTATATATATAGATAGATAAATAAAATAGACTGAAATCGGTACGAATCGCACGAGATGGACAGATATGAAAAGATTTTAAGAAGAAAGAGAGAAATAAATTCGACAATGATGGCTAAATATACATGAACAGATAATATATATATATATATATATATATATATATATATATATATATATATATATATATATAGTTTGTCCGGGAATCCGACAGAATTCAGTAAACACCTATTTTGACGTGTTTCGGCGACGAGTTCGGCTCCCTCTCTCTCACTCTCTTTCTCCATCAGGCTTTGAAAGACAGACTTTTGGGGCTGAATTTTATAAAACTTATATATATATATACACACACTATTATGGATAAGAATTTGTGATTCTGGGTTTCACAGATTAAAATAGACAGATAAATATATATATATATATATATATATATATATATATATATATATATAGATAGATAGATAGATAAATAGATAGACATAAAATAAACTGAAATAGATATGAATCGCACGAGGTAAGCAGATATAAAAAGACTTTGATAGAGAGTGAGAGTAAAAGAGATAAATTCGACAATGATGGCTAAATATACATGAACAGACAATATATATATATATATATATATATATATATATATATATGATTACTGCAACTTTTTTATAGAAGAAAGTCATTGAACTAAGCGGCCATGTGCTCGCAGATGACTTTGCAAACCAGCCTCGCTCTTCCTGCATACCTTTTTACATATGTGACAAACGAAAGACTTTTGGAATGTCTGGAAAGCGACTTTCTCCTCGTGCACTCTCCCGTATGCCACTTCAGCCCGGCGTCCGACCTGCAAATTTTATCCAAATATATAACATAATTACCCTGCAGTTCTGCCAGCGAAAGACATTGACATAGTCGGCATGAAACTGCCGATTTTCATTTGATCTTCGATGTCTAGCAAATACGGCACGAGATGGAAAGAACTTCCGGCAGGTGTTACGTACAAGCTCAGACTGAATATCTTCTGGGATTGAGTCTACATCACCTTCCCCAAGAGTCCATTTTAACTTCAAATGCTCAACCCTTTTTAACCTCAAAACGATTGCAATCATCAAAAACTAACTTTCTCCAAATAAACCTATTCTCTGCCTCTTTTTCCAGTCTTTTCAAGATTTGTCAGTTTTTTTCTTGGGTTTGTGTCTGGGGCGATATACCAAGAGTGAGCCATCCGGAAAACAGATGAATAGGCAATCCCCCATCTTCCATTCTCCTGTGATGCCCTGTCCAGCACAGTTGATTGCAAATGAGGAGCTTGTAGAACAACTGTATCTGGTGTGAAAGACTGCCGCTTGATGTTCAAGATACGCCTAAGGCACTTTTGATGGAATCTTTCCAAAGTTTGATATGATGGCGATATATAATTCTTGTCTTTAAAGAGTGCAGGAGAGCAGACAGTACGCACGCACGATTGGTAGACACTGATTTTACTATCGAATTAGATGTCTCTCTAATCAGGATCATTTTTCTAATTTACCGAACGCTTTGCTACTTTTTTTCGATTCTACGATTGATTTCTGGTCACAAAGAACAATCTCTAGCGCGAGTACTTCCAATGTAGACAAATGTATCAACAACCTCGAGAAAATATTAGGTTCAACATAGTGTTGCCCTGGAAGGGGTGTATACATGACTTGAGTCTTTTTATACTGATGGTGTGCCCGAACACAGTGCTTGTTCTCGAAAAAGGGTCCACTATGGTTTGCATGTCCTTTTCGGAATTAGCAGCTAAGTCCACATCGTCAGCATAGAGTAACTCTCGAATAACTTAAAAAATTTTAATCGGTTTCACCCCAAGAAAGGTCGTAAATCCACTAAGACACAAGGAGTTACAGGGTGTGGAAGAATTAGAAACAGAAACATTAAAAATGAGCGGGAAGGGGAAAGAGTAATCAGGAGTACAGTAAATAGCGATTGACATTGCATTTAAATTTTTGCAGATTAAAGTTGGCTGGAAAGCATGGAGCCGGGGGAGAGTTCCACAAGTGAGAAGTGCAAGAAAAGTAACTGTTAGCATAGAACTTACGGTTGCATTTAACCAGCTCAACTGTAAATTGATGAGATCTCGACACCAATCGAGCACTACGTTTAAATTTAATAAGTCTACTTGCCATAGCGAAGAGTTCAGCCGAAAAATTAGCATGAAAGTAAACAAGCAACCTTGCGGTAGTGGGTGAGTGACTGATATAATATTGCTGATTCTTCTGTGGATTTTATCAAGGAGCTCATGTTGAATAGCAGGGTCACCGAACCATATGTAGCAGCAATATTCTAAGCATGGACAAATGGTATATATAAGATAGATTCAGGAGAGAAGAATTGTCTCGTCTGACACAGTTAACCAACTTTCTTAGCAGCTGACCCAGCAATAGATTCGATATCATCTTTCCATTTCATGTCAGCCGAGAACGTTAGCCCGAGAAGGTGCAACGAGTCACTTTCTTGGAGGATAGCATCAGCCATGCTGATGGAAAGCAGAGAGGAGTCTCTTAGACGATTAATGGAGAGAAGTTTAGTTCTGGAGGTGTTAAAATTAACAAGCCCTCTTTTGCCCCAGTTAACGACGGTCTTCAGGTCGTTTTGTACACCAGCTGCCATTTTGACCTTGTCGGACTGATCAGCCTTCATATCGAGGCAGAAGTAAATCGTAATGCCGTCAACGAAGATGCTAAGTTGAGAGCTGATGTCATCTGGAATATCGTTAATGAATATTAAAAACAGCCTAGAACCAAAAAAGAAGGAGTCCTGCGGGACACCCGCATTCCGAAACATATACACGGCAGTGCTATATGCTTGTGCTACACATATAGCACCCATTAAATCTCCAAAACTGTACGTCCAGTGACAAGCAAAAGAATAATGATAACAACATTTACGGGTATTGCATGTGTTATTGCCATGGAATTTAACATCTCCTGTACGACACCCATTTCTGATAGTAACAGAATGTGAAGCAGACAACCGGAAATAGGTACAGGGGTTTAGAGTGACACTTCTTTCGAGGGTTGGTGGCTTGGAAGCACCCAGGTTTACTTTTGCTAGAGGTCTCACAGCATATATATATATATATATATATAGATAGATAGATAGATAGATAGAGAGAGAGAGAGAGAGAGAGAGAGAGAGAGAGAGAGAGAGAGAGAGAGAGAAAGAAACATATATGCACAAACACATATAACTTATTCTGTACGACAGAATAAACAGTGCGTTGCCAAATGTACCACTAGTATTATCATAATTATTTTAATGAAAGAGAACATATTTTCAAATTTGTAGGAAAAGCTTTTCGAGTCGTAACGTTATTTTGTTTTGTTTTGGATTTACTGTTGGTTCACTATAATCAATTTCTTGTATTATTTATGTTTCAAAGATTTTTAACAATAACAATAAAAAAGTTCATTGATTGGCTCACACACACACACACACACACACACACACACACACACACACACACACACACACACACACACACGCACACGTGTGTGTGTGTGTGTGTGTGTATTGATGTAACTTGTAGAACCTAGTATGACCCATGCCCTTTATGTCTACATGAAAACCCACACATTATCAAATTTCTAAAAAGTAAAAATTATTAAATCAAAGAAATGAAATAACGGTTTTTTGCAGACAACACCAAATATACGCCTTTAATAATTTATAAATGGACAGAAAATAAATTTACAATAGAAATTAAATCCTAATATATATATATATATATATATATATATATATATATAATTTATTCGAGCATCATAACATAAATATGTTATAAAATCACAATAAAAATAGCCATTTTGTTTCAACACTTTTGGTGTCTTATCAAGTGATGGTGTTAAATGTAGAATAAAGGGTTTTAAATGGTTCAAATCAACCAAACACCCCTCGACAGGGGAAACGCTGTTACATAAGCTGCAATGACCAATCAAAATACAAGTATATGACAATTAAAAAAACTTGACAACGAACCTTGGTTATAATAATTAATGCTTTAATGTTAGGGTTAAACTAAAATATAAATCATTCTAATTAATTAACGTTAAATTATACTATAAAATTCAAAATTCAAAATTCAAAATTACCAATTTTAAATTTTAAATTTAATCTGTATTAAGTTTAAAATATTATAAAAATATTTAAGAAGAAACTGCGGAAAAAATACATTTATTTATTTTGCTTTTTATTGGAAGGCCAAAATTTCAGTTAGAATAAACGTTAAAATCTGATGTTGCTCTAAGCCTTGTTACAGCTTAGATACATTTGAAGTGATGATATGGGCAGAGGAGGGTGATATATATATATATATATATATATATATGTGTGTGTGTGTGTGTGTGTATGTATTCCACAATATCATATATAAATAATTACACAATACCGTATAAAAACTATTACCAAATTAAATTAATTTCAGACATGTATAAAACTACAGGATTAAAAATAGAAGCCAATCATATCTAAACACCCCTTTAAGAAACCATCAATGAAAATAAAAAAAATTAATAAGCACCAAGAAAAGACCGTAACTAGAACATCAATCAGTAAGTTTTAACAGATAGTAATAAAAGCAAGGCCATTGTAGCCAGACAAAAATCCCCCAACCCAACCTTACACGACTCCGAAAATTTGACATATAATAAACATACTTTCATCAAAGTAGAGACCTCTTGATAACGAAAGAAAAACCCCAGATTACACCTCCATTTCCAACCTATAAATAAGTAAAACATTTCTTCAGTTAGTTATTCTAGACATCGCTTTAGAATGAAACTGTGCTCTAAATTTTAAGTTTAATATTCAACTTAAAAAATTTAAATTTTAGTTTTAAATTTTAAGTTTAATGTTGAAATTACACTTCAGAACTTGAGTTTCAGTTTCGAAACAGTAATTTCTGTGTTGCGATGGAATCATATTTTGAAAAAGAAATAATTATTACACACACACACACACACACACACACACACATATATATATATAATAAGATATATATATAAATAAATATAAAATATATATAAATAAATATATATATATAAAATAAAAATATATATAAATATATATGAAATAAAAAATTCATCAAATTTTCCTTATATATATATATATATATATATATATATATATATATATATATATATATATATATATATATATATATATGTGAACGAACTGGGATACATAAATAGGCTATATATTTATTAAAATGAACTTTCCGACCTAAATTATGTTCTTTCATGTTTTAAATAACAAAAAGTAAGTAAAAATAAAATAAAATAAATAAAAACAAACAAAAGTAAAGTAGAAGAAACAAAAGCAATTTCCTCCCATTTCAGCTTAAATAATTTCGAAAATTCCGGCAACAAATACGTTGATAGAAATCTTAGAAGACTTTTAATCTTCGCCTCTTGTGACATTCATTTATTTCTGAAACTAATCATATTTGTCTTCGATTGCCTCTGTTATTTTAGGCTTTTTAGAATGTCTTCATGTTGACCATGTTCGCCATAGTCTATGAATATAGCATCCAGCGCAGTACGTAATTCTTTAGTCTTCGATATCAAAGGCTGGCAGTGAATATTCCGGAAGTAAACATAACCGCCTTTATACACGTTGTATTGAATATTTTGAGCCTTCTGATTGGTTACGTCTTATATTGTTGAACTATAAAATGAGACAGCTCATTTTGGCTGGCTCACTAGTACATTAGGGTATCCCAAAACTCCAACACTTCATACAAGTATTGCGTTAATACTTCAGTCCAATAGGGCGTTCCATGATAAAAGTGAAAACATTTTGCAGGTGTAAGTAATTAGGCCAAAATAACATCCTGTTTATTTATTAAGCATTAGCCTACATTTCAAGAAGTAAATTCGCCATACCAATAATTGTATTAACATTCCTACTTGATGATTTTCAGCACTCATTTAATTAAAAAAACAGGTTTTGGTTATAAACTACTACTTGTTATAAAGAAATTAAGATAAGTGTGTGTATGTGTGTGTGTAAACTTATGTATCACAGCACTGGTGATGAATCAGAGTTTTGTAATCCATTTTTTTCGTTTCTGGTAATAATCGATTGAAAACCATCCCTTTTCGCTGCAGGCGATTAGCTAAGTCAAGAAAGTTCAGAGCCGGCATTTCTTCTCACTAAAGCAAAGCCAATTTGAAGGAAACAGCCGACAGGAGAGAAAAGAAATTCCAGTGAGAAAATGTAGTGTTCAGAGCTTGAGGGCGAACAGTAGACGGAATTTAAGATTTAATGGTGTTTTAAACGCTTTAAAGCGTAAAAGATAGAATCTGTAAATTGTCACTCATTTCGTAGACATTTATGTCGCTACATTTGGCGATTAGATTTATTTTTTTCTTTTGTCTTTGTATTTATCATAACATTGTAAATCTGGTCCTTTAAGATAAAGTCATTACGACTGAGATCTAGGACAACGAGAGTAAAATATCTATCTACCTGTCTATCTATCGGCATATTTTCTTATCTATCTATTTATGTATCTATCCCCAATTTCTATCACCTTTTCTATATTTCCATATTAGTCAGTTCCTATCATATATATATATATATATATATATATATATATATATATATATATATATATATATATATATAAAACGTTCGTTGAGTTGTTTAGTATAAGAATTACTTCATATACCGTAAGAGCCTTTTGGCAAAGTCAATATATATATATATATATATATATATATATATATATATATATATATATATATATATGTATGTAAATATGTATATATGATATAAATATAAAAAGTTCGTTGGGTTGTTTAGTAAAAAAATTACTTCATATACTCCACGAGTCACATATATATATATATATATATATATATATATATATATATATATATATATATATATGAGTGTGTGTGTGTGTGTGTCTGTAAGAGAGAGAGAGAGAGAGAGAGAGAGAGAGATTTCCAAAATATTTGATATCCTTTCAGTACGCATATCTGCTGTCTAAGCAGAGGTATATTAAAAATTCTTTTCCTTAGACTATTTAATACAGTGTGTACACACACACACACACACACACACACACACACACACACACACACACACACACACATATATTCATTTCAAAATCTCCTGTAACTGTCTTTCTTTATTTCTTTCTTTCTTTCCTTCTTTCTTTCTTATCATTTTTTCCTTTGTTCTTTTTTTATTGTGATACTTTGAATATCTTAGTTCTTCCCACTGAGCATTTTTTGTATTTCCAAAACTTCGCAGTGCTATGGAAAATGCTTGTATATGTCATCACTTAATAGTTTCTCTTCGTCTCTTTCTTTAATTTTAATATAATGTTCGTTATTTGCCGCTGGCACTGGCACCGGCATCAATATGTGGACTAACTTTTTTGCAACATGTCGCGAACAGATGATGCTTGCATGAACTGGATAGTGTCAGACAATTAGCCGCCATATTTAGACCATAAAAATATTTATCGTTGAAATTCACAATTTTCTTTTTCCTACTTTTCTTTGTTTGTTTGTTTGTTTGTTTGTTTCTTTCTTTCTTTCTTTCTTTCAGTGGAATCATTTCCTCTTTTTTTTTGGCATTTTTCTCAACATTTTCACGTTTTGTCATTCATTCACCAATTCTTTCACTAATTCATTACGTTTGTTTGTTTTATTTGTTTGTTTGTTTTTCTTTCTTTCTTTCTTTTTCTTTCTCTTACTTTCTTACTTTCTTACTTTCAGCAGAATCAATTTCTCCTTTTTGTCTTTTTTCTTCACATTTTATCATTCATTCGCTAATTCATTACTTTTGTTTGTTTTATTTTGTTTGTTTTTCTTTCCTTCTGTCACTCTCTCCTTCTTTAATTCTTTCTTTCGCTTTTTCATTCATTCATTCATTCTTTCTTTCTTTAAGCAGAATCAGTTTCTCCATTTTGTCTTTTTTCTCAACGTTTTCACGTTTTGTCATCCATTCACTGATTCTTTCACTAATTCATTGCTTGTTTGATTTAGTTTATTTGTTTCTTTGTTTTTCTCTCTTTCTTTCTTTTTTTTCTTTCAGCAGAATCAGTTTCTTCTTTGTTTTTCTTTTTTCTCAACATTTTCATGTCTTTTTACTTGTCATTCATTCGCTAATTCTTTCACTCATCTATTACTTTTCCTTGTTTTTTATTTGTTTGCTTTCTTATTTGTTTGTTTGTTTATTTCAGTCCGTGGTCTGCCAGTGCAGCTGTATATACTGTTCGGCAGACTTTTCTTTCTTTTTCAATTATGATAATGCCTATCTTTGTATCGCAGATGACACAGGATCTTTCTGCACCTAAAAATCCGAAGTAGATTATCTTTCTCGTTTTGGGTTAAGATGAATTCTGATTTAAGTCCAAGATTATTTTTTCCTTGTTTTTTTTTTATGACTATATTCACTTCGTCTTTTGCAAAATAAAATCTTCATCGTAGATTTTAGAAAAAACAAAAACAAAACATGAACAGTTAGAAACAGAAGATAAAAACTCCTTTTTATTGATTTTTAAACCATATTTTTCTTCTGCTTTATTCAAATTGAATTTAGCAACTTGTGGCGATCCGAGTTTTGAAAGCGTGAACTCATGGCGCCTTAGCCTCTTCTGTAATGAGTAAACTGGTTTATTCAACTGTTGACAGGTTTCTTCAAAATGATGGTAGATGTTTGGTGAGCAGAAAAGGCTTCAAACTGGGGTAATTATTTTAGCCATCACATGTCGTGAAGATATATGAACTTGCGGTTGGAATCCACTGCTTATGGGTTTAGAGGTTTAGAAGGAGTACAAACATTTATTCTGCTTTTTTCTTTTCATTTATTCGCTAGTTTTATTCTGTTTTCTACAACCAACCAGGAGTTATTATGCAAATCAAATAAACCTCAATAACTCAAAAAGTTCTGAACTAATATTTGTCAAATTTAAACACATCCATTACTATCCTTTGTAAAATATTTAACTATATTTTCTGCCATTTTTAATGGTAAGTTTTTGAGATATTCGGAATTTACGAAAATGGACTGATCGAAGTTAGTATGCAGATTAAACTAATATTAATCTAAGACCTCTGAAATCTAATAAAATCTATTTTTCTTTTTGTCGATATGTTGAAACATGGGTAAAGGGAACGATCTAAAAACTGAAAATAACAAAATTTTTTTGAGTGAGGGAATATCCACATTGGAGATATCAAAGGAGCTTTGCAGAGATCATCGAACGATAAAGAAGGCTTTTGAAAATATGAGTTGAGAACTCGAGGCGGAGGAAATGATTTTAAGAACTTGCATCATCGTTGAGGAACGTAAACTACAATCACTTTTGACCAACCGCTCAGATCTATGAAAAGGCTAGAATTGAGGGAGTCAAGAAGACCAAATATGTAAAATACTTTGTGAAAACTTTCTTAGGCAATCTCCCCTCACTAATGGTTGCACACACACACACACACACACACACACACACACACACACACACACACAGCGCGCGCACACGCACACACACACACACACACACATATATATATATATATATATATATATATATATATATATATATATACAGTGTGTCTGAAGTTATTATGCAAATCGAATAAACTTCAATAACTCTAAAAGTTCTGAACCAATATTTGCATAAATTTACATTTCATCCATTTACACACTAAGTAAAATGTTTAACTAAATTTTCTACCATTTTTAATAGTTAGTTTTTGAGATATTTGGAATTTACGAAAATGGACTTACTGAAGTTAGTATGCAGATTAAACTAACATTAGAAATCTGATAATAATATATCTGAAATCTAATAAAAACTTTTTTTTTCCTTTTTGGTTCATAATTTATGTTGAAATATGGGTAAAGGGAAGGATCTAACAAATGCTGAAAGCCAGAAAATAACAAAGTTCTTGAGTGAGGGAATATCCACATTGGAGATATCAAAGGAGCTTTGCAGAGATCATCGAACGATAAAGAAAGTTTTTGAAAATATAAGTTGAGAACTCGAGGCGGAGGAAATGGCTTTAAGAACTTGCATCCTCCAGATGAACGTAAACTAAAGTGAGTTATAGCAAAACAACCATTTTTGACCAGCGCTCAGATCTATGAAAAGGCTGGAATTGAGGGAGTCAAGAAGGAGAGAAAGTGTGAAATACATTGTGAATTGAGATCTGTAAAAAAAAAAAAATCTCCTAGGCAACCTACTCTCACTAAAGTAAATATTTTAAATACATGAAAATTGATTTTTCTAAAGTAATTTTTGACGGACGAATCTTGAGTGACATTTGATGGACCTGATAGATGGATTTTATCCAAATCAGATATTCCTGTTGCTAAAAGAAGGCAACAAGGAGGCGGTAGTATTATGATGTGGGCTGGAATTGTCGACCAAACCATTACTGATCCATTCAAAGTCGATGAAGGAGTTAAACTGAACAGTGCTGATTCGTGCGATTTTATGAAAAAGACTTTCTTAGCAGTCCCAGTCTTCCAGTTTCAAAGTGAAGTGTGTATTTATGCACGACAAGGCTTCTTCTGATGTATCTAAGCTTACCCGTGAATTCTTTGAGTGTAAAAGATTTACAGGAGAGAAGATAACGGAATGCCTACCATCAAGTACTGATCTGAATCCGATCGAAAATGTATGGTCAGTTGTGAAGATGAAATTATATGAAGGTAGCAAACAATATAACAACAAAGCAGACCTGAGAAGCAATTAAAACTACCGTGTCGGAAATTGAACCTGTTGAAATCAATGGATAATAGATCACTGGCCGTTATTGATTAGAAGTGTTACTATATATAAAAATGGTTCAAAGACTTATATGTATTGTTATTTGTTCTAATATAGGTGTTGATCAATTTTTATGATTTTATTAGCTTTTTATTGAAGTAAAATGTGATGATTTCGTTTTGCCTAATAACTTCAGACGTAAATTTTTTAGAATACATCAAATAAATTCAATAAAACATATTGATACTATCTAAAATTTTAACTGAGGCTTTGATTTAACATGTAAATTGACTGTTTAAAATTTGACATTTTTTTCCAAACAAATTTGAATTATTGAATTTTTTATGATTTGCTTAATAACTTTAAACACAGTGTATGTTATTTACATTATACGGACTGTTGTCCGTCATATTTATTGCTATATTTACAACGATTCGGCCGTTGTACGCTCCGGCCATCTTCAGGTGAACGGAATTTCGAACTGAACCTTTGATTTCGTTCACCTGGGAAGATTGTTCTAGTTCCACGTGCCGTACCTCTTCCGGATATCTCAGTTATCTCCCTTTAACTTAACTATCCGAGTTTTTGTTCACCACTGCAGTAGCAGTACTGAACTCACAAATCTTTGGGTCAAGTCACTGGATCAAACCAGTGCTTTTATCCACTTGGGGACATCAGTGTATGAATTTTTGGGACTTATAAACTTAATATGTCAATAAGCATTTTTACCATAGCTCAAATTGCAATTTTTGTTGTTATTATTGTTTTTCTCTAGCATTCCGTATTACTGGTTCCCATATTGTATTCATTTTTTATGCTTGGCTGGCTTAGGAGATTTTGTGGCTTAGCATATGTGCTGATTCCTTCAGTTTACGTATTTTCAAATGATGTTTTCTATCTATTATTTCAACCCCCACTACACAGGGGCAGTGATCTCCAGTTTCCCTCCATATGTGGTCAGCTACGCTTGGTTTTTCTATTTCTCCTCGTGTTACGGCAAAACAGTTGGCTTTCTATAATTTATTTGGAAAGGAAAGAATGTTTTATGTGGATCAAGGCGATACCTGCAATATAGGTATCACCTTGAGATTGATATATTCTTGTTTTTTTTCACATCTTATTTTGAAGTCACCCTTGATATTATCATTAATTTATATATATATATATATATATATATATATATATATATATATATATATATATATATATATATATGTTCCTATCTGCATATTTCCTGTTTATGTATCTATCTCTGATTTGTATCTCCTTTTCTATATTTCCATGTTAGTCCGTTCCTGTCTGTCTGTCTGTCTGTCTCTCTCTCTCTCTCTATATATATATATATAGATTGCACTAGCATGAAACAGACTGTCGCCTCTAAGTGCTGACTTCCATGTCCACTTTTATATTTACACACGGTCTATCTCTGATATTGAGCACTTTATCCCATAAATATAGCACACTTTAAGACTATATTTCTTCATATATATATATATATATATATATATATATATATATATATATATATATATATATATAAAGAGAAATGACAAAATATATTTTTGAGCAAAATCCTCTTTGCTTTGGCAGTCATCGTTTGAAACAGCGACCAAGCCTTTTAAAGTGAATATATATATATATATATATATATATATATATATATATATATATATATATATATATACCAGGTGTAACTGCAAAATTGTCAAATTGTGTTACAGCATAATTGTCCATCCCACAGAATGTTTAATATCTAAAAACACTAAACTAATTGTGTTTCTTTTTTTTCCAGGTTTTCAGATAATACGTTTAGCCATCTTGATACCATATGTCGTAAGAGTCATTGAAAACACTTTGAGTTATTCAGACACAATGAGGACAGGTTAAACTAGTTTTGTTTCAGCCCCACTGTCCCCTCAACTGAGCAATGATGAGCGGAAAAATCATTCAGGCTTTCAGTAATAGTATCAACATTCATACTCTGGCTTTCATCTTCAAAGTCCATTCAAGATACATCAAGAGAACGCTGAATATTTAAAAAAAATAGGGAACAGTAGAAAGGAAAACTGGATCAGGAGATCCTAACAGGAAGAGGGATCATCATTTCCACTTAGAGCTGAAGAATTCAATTAGAAAAGATGCAACTCAATCGATAAGACGATTTGGCACGTGAGAGAGGAGTTTCACCAATGAGAGTGCAAAAGCAGTGAAAAAAAACTTGAAAATAAAATCGTTTGTGAAACATGTGTGGCACCTTGTTACTCCAGGATAGAACATTAGAGGATTAAAGAGGGCGAAGATCATCTTGAATAAGTTGGAAAATGATCGTGGAATAATATATATATTTGAACTTTATTTCAAGCCTTCATGAGCTTCCAGTCCTTAGCTATGACTAATTAATGATGGACATATCATTTTCGCTTATGATCGATTTCATCACGATTCTTCTGTTAAGCTTGAACATAATTATACATTCTTATTGCTCAAAGTATAGTCCAAATAAATAAATAAATAAAAATCTCGGAGAATTCCAATAAGCTATCTTTAATCATTTTTAAGATACAACGGTTCAAAGCTTAATCTAACAATTGGACAATTTTGCTTTTACACGATTTGAATGATTTCACTGTTACACCCGGTATAAATACTATAGGCTAAAAGTTTGGGGAAATCCTCTGTATTTTGAAGAATCGTTTCAAAATTGAAGGTTGCGAGCCTTTTTCAAAACTAATTTACTAGCTCATTTCAGATCAGAGATACTTTCTCTTCCTGAGGATTTTTAAATCATATATTCAACAATAATAATAATAACAATAACAACGGAATTAACCCATCAATGCATAAAGTTTCCTTTGAATGTTAGCTCTTTCTGCCTAATCTAATTTAGTGATAGAGAAATAAATAATAACAAAGAGGCCAAAATTTCCCATTACTAAAAATAGACAGTTTGACAAACCAATCGGAAAGCGTTCACAACCAGGATATAAGGCAATGAACCAATGAGAAGCGGGCAGCCTTTTCAAAGGGGAACTATAGATATGTATATGAACAGATAGCAAATAAACCAAAATTGGAGTTGAATTAATTTTTCTCCATTCTGTGATGTTGCGGTCATCGTAACATACCCAGACATTAAATAATGACAATTGAACACGGTGAGATTATAACCTGGATCTCATGGTCGGAAAGTGAACATTCTAACCACTCGCTCATATACAGGGTGTCCATAAAGTTCGTGTGCACTTTAAAAAAATTATAACTTTATTTGTATTTGTGATAGAAATAATTTGTAAAAAGGATTAGAAAGAAGTAAATCTATATTTTTTAAGGTTTTATTGAGAAATTTTATTTAAGTTTCCACATGTCCTCCATCATTAGAAATACAAAGGGTAATACGATTTTGCAGTTCACGGAAAACATTTTACAAGTGATCTACAGTAATGCCTGAAATCACATTAGTTATTTTAGCTATACTTAAAACTAGGTACATTACATTTTATAACATTTCTTACAGATTATTTCTATCGCAAATACAAATAAAGTTATAATTTTTTTAAAGTGCACATGAACTTTATGGACACCCTGTATAACCAAGTTTTGTTAAATTCAACCGACAAGGATTGTCTGTTTAATTCTTTTCTTTTTGCATTTTTCTCATTTTCGGATAAAGATGTTCATTGGGATCAAAATTGTGGTTAAACTGTTCTTGGAATAATTAGAATCTCAACGCCACCAAAAACCTCTCAAGATGCCACAATCAGGACAACAAAATCTTGTCTACCACACTGACAACATCCAGTGTTTTCGTAATACTCGAAACTGTTGAAAGTACTTCAACAAAAACGGCATTACCGTGAACTTCGAACTGTTTATCCACAGTTCTGATCCCAATTGTTGGTCCCACTCTGCATGGGGTATAATTGCAAAATACTTCCCCCTCCCCAATTTATAGGCAGAAGCACACAAATGCATGCTGGGATTTTTTCCTAGCGAATAAAATATATCGATTCTCGTTTTCATCTGACTCAGTTCCGGTCTGTCTTGTCTTGAAATCTGAACGTTACGTTCGCTTACCCGAACTTGGTCTTTTGTATCAACTCCAATTCCTAGTTTGTGAACTTTTTTTGCTATATTTTGCCTTGAATATATTGTTTGCTTGATTTTATATTAATTTTTGCGATGTTCTTTTCTTTTTCTTGTTATTGCTTTTTGAAAAATATGTCATTTCAATTTGTTGGACAGTTCTGTCATTATTTTACATGTAACAATGGTCAATCACTTCACATCGATGTACTGAATCTGATTAATAAAGTGCAAATTCATAATAAAGAATTTCACAGACAGACCATTGTTGAATTTAAAACTTGTTTGGGGGAATTCTTACATTTGTTTTGTATTACTCCTACGTGCATCCATTTGCTTAGAACTGTAGGTTAATTTCATTTCCTTCGTTTTACCTTCGATGTGTCCTATGAGATTTTAAATTTTCCAATCCCTCTTTCCTCATTATGTGCCCGTAAATGTCAGCTGTCTCTGATTGCTTTGAGCGATTTCTTTGTAATTTTCCTTAAAACTACCCCCTTTGTTCATATACTCTGGGCATGCTATTTTCTGTATTAATCGGTAGAACTACATCTTGGTTGAGTCAAATAATTTTTTTTCGATCTGTGACGAAATTTTCCAGCATTCTCAGCTATATTGCCGGGTAGACTATATATTATCTTTTTTCGTTTCTGGTTTTAAATTGTAAATGTATATTTCAAGGCGGTTAGTTTTATGGAGTAAATGAGTTTCGGTATTGATTTTGGAAGAATATGAGTAATAGAATAGTTTCTTTTGGTGAATGAAACAAAACAGTGAGAGAGGCATGCTTGGATCGCAAAGACAAAGAAAGAAAGAAAGAATAAAATGGTGTTATAACTAGCATTTACTCCATTTTCTAATCGATTCTTGTTCGGTATTCTCATTAATACAAAGCGATTTTTCAGAATAAATATTCAGTTAGGAAACACATCAATGCCTTCATTGAGTGTAGAGTTTCCATTATAAAACCAAAATCCAAACAAAAATCAAAAATAAAACAAAACAAATACAAACAAACAAATGCAAACTAAAGGAACAAATAACCAAACGAGCTAAGCATCTGTTTGGTTGGTTGCCTGGCTTAGTCAAGAGTGGCTTAACGGTCGTTAAAATCTGTGAATGGGAAATTAGCTTGAATACGAAAATCAAAGAACTAGTTCGTAGATACATGAGTTCTGCCCTGAAAAAAAAAAGACAGCCATTTTGAATATCTTGAGAACTATTTGTACGGCCTTGGTAGAACTTGATAAGCAATCAAGAGGCGCCTTCCTGCGCATGCGGGAAAAGACGCTTTCTTGTGCATTGTGTTATCGTTGCATTTCCAGTGTCTGATTATACTCTTTCCTGTCTCTCGTAGAACGACATATTTGTGAGACTTCACGTTACCCAGGTCTGTTATTCATTACGTGCAATCTCGCTGTTGCTAAAACCAAAGCTAAAGGAGAAATTTTAAACCCTGGATAAGATTAAAGATAATCCGATGAGGCAGCTGATAGCAATCTTAAAAAGGACTCTGCTGACTTTGCTGGAAGGAACTTATATTATAAGTGTATGAGGGCTCAGGGCGTGTACTTTGAAGCGGAGGAAAGAGCCATTGCCATAGGCAGGCTATTTTTCATCCAAATTATTTTACAGACATCGCTGTTATTTTCAAGAACTCGATCCTGAAGATTTAAGTGCAATGTAGGAGGAGGTGCTGTCTTGTGGAGTTATTCTCCTTTAACTTTTTATTCCCTGACTGGGTTTAGCGTAGAATAAGTATAACCAATGATACTTTTATTTAAAAAAAGTGTTTATTGTGGTTACTCGTTAAGTGGATCATAATTTTGCAAACTAGAAAATAAAAACTAGCATTTGAACTCTTCGCTAACAGATGTACGCATAAGCCATGAATAGTTTAACCCCACCTTTTTCTCTTTTAATGCCATCTTCGTTAAGGATATAGACATGACCCTCCTTTTTTCTACATTATCTGTGAATTGCCATGACTTCTTGGGAAAGAGAATGGAGTGGTTTTCGTTACCTTCTCAGTGGTTTTGAATTCAGATTAGTCCTCTGAGATGCATTTTCTTTATTATCTGTAAATTGCCATGACTTCTTGGGAAAAGAGTGAAATGGTTTCCCGTCGCCGTCTCCAGGACTTCGAAATCAGAGTAGTTCTTCTCCAAGATTCCTTTTCTTTATTTTCTGTGAAATGTCATGACTTCATGTCATGATTTTCATTGCCCTCTCTAGGCTTTTTAATTTCAGCGGTATCCCCTCCTGGACTGGTTGCTGTTCTAGGATAGAGAGCCATTTCTACCCTGCTACGCAGTAGTCGGTGGTTGAAGAGAAGAGACAAAGTCATGGATCAGCGAAAGGCGATTTTGCGACAATGAACGCAACAGACAAAGCCGGGATCTGAGCTTCCTTGTCGACGACTTCACACTCTCTAGATTTAACAGCACAACAACAGAAGTGCTTGTTTTATCTATTTATTACCTTTTAGAAATCACTAAACATTGTAAATGCATTGTCGATACTTTTCAAACAAGTGATATGTTGTTTGCATAGAGGGTATAGTAGATCATATAGTATATAGTGTATAGTATAGTAGATCATGTTTGGAGAGAGAAGAAAGTAAATTAGCCACTCTACGAATAATAACAGAGAAAGTTATCAGAGAATGGACAGGGAGACATAGAAAGAATCGGCATACATCAAATTGCCGGTGAAATGCATAAATCAAACCACTGTTGATGTAAAGGCGGTGTCACTTGTCAAACGTTATAGAGACACACGGTATGGAATAACTATTTATTTATTTTTTAATAAAGAAATGACTTGAAAATCTTTACGTATGAATTAGGGAAGAGAGTGAATTGTATGTGTTGCCGACAATAGAACGTTGATGTTAACGCTGAGAATTTTTGTAACCGTTTTTACGAAAAAAGAGATCCCCTTTTAGAAATGGATAGAACACTTGTAGAAAGACATAGAACGGATTGGCCGAAAAGTTGTGGCGACAATATATATATATATATATATATATATATATATATATATATATATATATATATATATATATATAATGTAAATCTATTTAAACTCTGTGGGTGAAAAAATCTGGATAGCACAGTTTTCAAACAAATTGGCATCCGAGGAAAAAAATTTGGGAAAAAAAGAAAGAACCAGAAACCTCCGAACAGGGCGAAAGAAATCGTCCAATACCTTAAATTTCAGGTACAAAGAAAAATACCCAGTGAGTAATAAGTTAAAACGTGCTCAATACGCTAAGTAGAGCAAAGGTAAAATAAATAAATCCTGATGAACCAGGTACTACCTAAGTTCCACCACATGGGATCATCAGGGTGAACTGGCTTTTGTCGAGGACCTCTTCATATATATATATATATATATATGTGTGTGTGTGTGTGTGTGTGTATATATATGAAGAAATATAGTTTTAAGGTATGCTATGTTTATGGGATAAAGTGCTCAATATCAGAGATAGAGCGTATGTAAATATAAAAGTGGACATTGAAGTCAAGACGCATACACGTGGCCTGACGATTGCGTTTAGCATGAAACATTTTATCGACTCTAAGTGTTGACTTTTATTTCGGAGCCATGAAGTTTACAAGGGTAGTTGAAAGCAAAAACGATCCATTGTTGCAATAAAAACGTAAAATGAAAAAATAATTCAAGAATGAATAGCGCCAGTACTATAAAAAAATCTAACCAACTTAAGTCTATTGCGTCTGCTCCTACATACGTTGTGGATAAGGAAGAATGTAGTGAAATAAATAAATTTGGAATGTTTTTGCGGAGGTACAACATTTTCTTACCGTAATAAAAATGGACATTTTAAAACAAGCAGTAACATTAATAAAAAAAAAGAAAAGAGAAAATTTCAGACGAAAAATGTGCACAGCGACTAAATGTGAACATCACATAACAAATGTTTATAAAAAAATGTAGCACTTACAGGCTAATTATCTTTAAGCCTACCACCCACTTACAGAGGGATTGCTGGTAGGACTTAATATAAACAGATTCTGACACTGCCAGATGGAATTCTGAATTAGTAACGAGGAAGGCTAATTCTGAATTCCTACTAGCCATCTCTCTGTAAGTAGGAGTGGGTGGCTCGTTTTGTGTTCTGATGAGAGAGGACCGACAACAAATTGTAGTTTTTGTTAATCGTGATATATTTAAATTTTACCACTTTATGGTAATATTATTTTTTGTTACCCAACTTTTTTGTTATTAATTTTTCGTCTTGTTTTAACAGGTACGACTTTATCGAGTTGACTAAATTTGGATTTTTCCTGCTTTTATGAGTGCGCGGTCCACTCAATAAGGTAGTGTCTGTGTCAAAGAGACTCCCAAGAAAACGGCAGGGTTAGTTCAAGAATGCTATTTCTGATTAAAAGGAAACAAAAATTGAGACTTACCGTATTTTCTTGTGTATAATACGACTTGTGTATAATACGAGCCTGTGCTTCTGAATTTAAAAACGGTAAAAATTATATCCTTGATTATATAACCACGTAGTACAGTTGAAAGTTGTATCCTATTATCGATGAAAAATCTCAATGTCGTACATATATTTCACTAAAATATTTAATTTTTCGCGGCATTAAAGAATAGAAATGAACCGGATGTTTAGACATTGAGTGTTTCTTCTAATTTACGTTTCAAAACTTATTTTCGAATTTTCGGGGAAAGGTACTTTGTTGTAAAATAATATAGAACAAGATCTTTGGTTTGTGGAGCTGAAAGACATGACAAATCTTATGTATTCACTTCATTAACTTTTTAAAATCAATTTCGACGAATTTCCTGTCTGAGGTAACAGACACTTAATTGCATTGATTCCCAAAGAGCAAATATGGCCGACATATCAAATACATTTTTGTTGTGGTGGAATCCACCTAATCTGCATAGGTGACTACCAACTATATAAATAATGGTTGATACCGGGAGGAAGGAAGAGGAATCACGAGATCCAACGGCCGTCTTGTTATTCCTTTTCTCTTTGTTGTAGACCGCAGACCGACTGCACGTTTGCCGGAATTCTGTTTGACTGCTGACAGACTGCTCGTTTGCCCGAATTCTGTGTTGCATTATATTTGGCTAAGTTTGTTTTTTATTATTTCCATTTGACTGTTTCAGGAAAAAAAAGAAAAAAAAGAAAAAAAAAGAAAAAAAGTCCTTTTGATTTTTGCTTCTCTCCATTTTTTTTTACCCCCCCCCCCTCTTTTAATTTCTGTTATTTTTCCTTTTATTTCAGTTTTCCAATTTTCCCCCTTTAATTTTTGTTTTCCTTTTAATTTTTTTTTACCCCCGGTAATTCTTTGTTTTTTATTTTTTACCCCTTTTTAATTTGCAGGCTTTCTCTTTTTATTCTAGTTTCCCGTTTTAATTTCCTTCCAACCTTTAATTTTTGTTTTTCATTTCCACGCTTTTTCTTTTTAGCCTCCGTTAAAATTTTCATTTTCCTTTAATTTCTGATTTTCGCGTTTATTAATTTTAATTTCTGTTTTCTTTCCTAACCTTACGTTTTTCCGTGTTTTTCGTTTTATAATTTGTTTGTACTAATTTCGTTTTGTAATCCTTGTATTGTATAATTTATTTGTTTATTTTTCCTTTGTTTATCGGTTCGACTCGCTTTTCTGTGGGTCGGCCATTTTGAATTTTTGTTTCTAGCTTTGGTTGTCGTCGAAAGTTACGTATTTTCTTTTGTTTATTCTTTTCGACTAGTGTCGGCCATTTTGTTTTTTTGTTAATAGCTCCGGCTATTTGCCGAAGTTTATTATTGTCTTTGTTTACCTTGTTTTGAACCGTTTTCTTTGTATTATTTAATTTTCCTCCTTGTGTTTTTTATTTTCGCCTTTAGGTGATATTTGTTTAAGTTTTTTTTACGTGTTATTTTTGTTGTGTTTGTAATTGTTTAATTTAGCTGTCTAGTCTCGCTTCTTAAAGTCGGCCATCTTTTATTTTATTTTTTTAACTAGCTTCGGCTAGAGTTTAATCTTAGTTTTTCTTATCTATCTTTTCTTTGAACTTTTTTGTCTAAATTCCCCCCCCCCCTTTTTATTTTTTTTGCGCCTTTTGGCGTTATTCGTTCCTTTTTGTTTCGCCTTTAGGCGAAATTTAGTAAATATCCCTCCCCCTATTCCTCCACTCCCGACCCTCCCCCTTACTTCATTATGGAGAAGAAGGAAAAAAAAGCCCCTTCTTTCCTGATCACAAAGAAAAAAACTTCCACCCTGGCTACTATCAAAAAATCGGTTAGGAAGCATCTTTTTAACCCGAAAAAAGACCCCCCGGACAAAGATAATCCCAATGAATATCCTGCCCTGCCACGAACCCCTACTAATGAGGAGATTGTGGACGTCCTTAAGCAGGCGGCCAAAGCCAGGATAGCTAAGGAAATCCTGGAAAAGGAAAAAAACAATGAAAAGCCTAAAGTCAGTACCGAGGTCGGGGATTCGCCCTCTTGTTGGAAGTCCCCTCCGAATTGTATTATCGACATCGCGGAGTTCCTGGAGCGTGCCAAGAGTTACGCTCACCTCGTGGTGAAAGACGGGCTCTTGGAGGATCCAGTGGAACTGAAGAGAGTCGAAAAAAGAATAGTGTCTGTTTTTGTCGTCGACAAGCGTTCGCGCAAAATTTGTCGTTCGACTAAAGACACAGTGTTTAAAGCACTGGAGTCCCTGGGGTTCAAACCCCTAAGAATTGTCAAAGGCAAGGGTTTCTTCATGTGGGACGTGCTGCTGCCCACTGCAGAAGACTGCGTGAGAGCCACCCGGAGAGAATTAATCACCAAAGATCTCATCCTCCGAACAGAGTACGAGGGTCGGCGAAGGACCAGGGTGGCAGTGTACGAGGTCCCTCCTCAGGTTATCGGGGAACACCTCGCGGCTTTCCTGGCCCAATACGGGGAAATATTGGCCGCTTCCTGCGATAGCCTGACCGGGGGATGGAGCTTTGATATGATGCTCGATCGTAAGGCCTTCAGCTCCGTCCCCAACTGGATTGACGTCGGTGACCTGAAGCTGCCGGTCATCGTGACCGGTCGTAAACCAGCCTGCTGGAAGTGTGGAGTGACTGGTCATCTCTCCTCTTCCTGCCCAGAGAAGAAGGCCTCTGGAACTCAGGTCACAAAAGACCAAACTCCCCCTCTGACCGAGTCTGCAAAATCCGCCGCGCCTGTAATGGGCATGCCAGCTGCCGGGACCGGAGAGGTTGTTCCCCCGGTTGGGTCACCATCCAAGCCCCCATCCCCCGAAGAGCCCTCTTCCGCCGCTCCTGTGGCTAAGAAGGGGGAAGAAGGGGAATGGCAGGTAGTTGGCAGGGTCAGAGGGAAGCGTCAGCCAGCGGGTCCTCAGTCCCCTGAAGCCTCGGGGACTAAAGACACACACAGTCCCACTCCCTCTATCAACAGCAAGGGCGACGCCCCGACCTCCACTCTTTCAATTGAAGAGCAGAGGCTAAAATACGAGCCGAGCCACGAAAAAGCGGAGAAACTAAAAAAACTCAAAAAACATCTGGACGACCAAAAAAAAAACACAAAATCTCCTCCAAAAAAAAACATCCCCTTACAGTCACCTAAATTAATTTCCCCCATCAAATCTCCCCCGAAGAAGAAGGCCACCCTTTGTGTTTCCTCCATCCCCATGCCTCCCACTTCAACCCCTCTCTCCAGAGTGAAGCCTTCTCCTGCTATGCCGTCCACCTCCCATGCCCAATCCCAAATCCCGCTCAGTAGAGATCCCAGTCCCTTTAGACAACCCTGCACTCCTTGCCACACTCCCAGTCCTTCTCCCACTAAAACCTCTCAGATGTTACCACCGGTCACCAAAAGGCCCCGAAGCCCCACTCAAGATCCCGGCGAAAAGAAAAAAAAACCAAAGGGCATTTTCAATCATGGATTGGACATTTGTAAGATCTCCCCTAGGCAGGCGGAAAAAGCTAGGGATTATGGGAACCGTATCCCTAATCTAAAGTTCCTCCTGTCCATCAAACAGTTCAGCGACAAAGACATCGACAACCCGTTGAACTTCCCAGATGCCCAGCGGGTTTTAACCGTGGTGGGAGTAGACACGGGAGCAAAACAGATTTGGGCCATGTTGGACGAGGCCATATCCTCGTTCAACATGAGCCCGCCCATTGCTATCATTCAGAGCGACAAGCTCCGGAAAATGAACTCATTTTGTGCAGGGAGGGTCCCAATTTTTGTTCACCCCTCCCTCTATAGGGCTCTTAAACTTACTTTCCCGTGGGATATCGGCGGGATCTCCCAGGACGGTAACATCAACACTGAGATGGGCCATGGGTCTATGGGAGATGCTGTCGGTATCCTCACCCCGGCCATGTTCAAAACAGGTAAGCAACCCTAATCAGTTTTCACTATGGCTCTCTGGTTGGCTACTTTAAATGTCCGGGGCCTGAGGTCGGAGTCTCGCAGGGCGAGGCTCTCTCGCGACCTTCAGCGCCTCGGGGTTAATATCTGTTGTGTGCAAGAGACCCGGTTTTCTTCTCATGATCGTGAGGATGTGCTGTCTAAGGGGTTCGCCCTTTATTCAGCATGTTTTGATGGTCGTTCGAGGGGTGTCTCTTGGCTAGTGAGCAGGTCTTTAGACGCTGCATGTACTCTTGTTTTCGCAGATCCGGCGGGCAGGCTTTGTGTGCTGGACGTTACCATAAAAGGTAAGGCTTTACGTCTCATCGGCGTTTATGCGCCTAATACCCATGCTGAGCGACCTGGTCTGTTTCGGCAGATCGAGCCGTTTTTGACGACATCTCGTCGGGTAGTTTTAGCGGGCGATTGGAATGCCGTCCTTGAGCCCGATATAGATCGTATAGGGAAAAAACGGGGTACTAACAATCCTGATGTGAAACCATTTCGGGACTTTATCGGCGGGTTTGATCTCGTCGATAAGTACCGGAATGAGCATCCTCGGGAGGTAGCATGGACTTGGACTAATAGTGGCAACTCGGCTCCTGGGACGCTTGCGAGCTACCTCGACCGGGTCTTAGTTAAGAGAGTCGATGTAGGGCTCTTAGGGTGTCCAAGTTTCCATTACATAGTTTATTCGGATCATAGGCTTGTCCGGGTCCGGGTAAACTTAGATAAGCCTAAGGTTAGGTTGGCTGGTTACTGGAAATTCAACTGTTCACTGTTTGGTGAGCAGGGATTTCGGGACCAGCTGGTACTAATGATACAACGGGAATTGTCGGGAGCGGTTTTCGGGAACGCCTGGTGGGGTAAACTTAAATCCAAAATTAGAACGTTTGCTGCCGATTTTAGTCGTCGACTCAATCGAGATAGATTAGCGGCGCAAACTGCTTTAGAAGAAAAAGTTGATCGGGCCGTGAAATCCCGTGTTAGTGGGGATGTAGCCTTAGCTAAGGCAGAGTTGGCCTCCTTGCTTATCAAGAAGGATCAAGCTCTGGTAGTTAGGGCTAGGTTAAAAAGAATGTCCTCTGAGGCGACGAATATGGCCGCTGAATTGCGTGCAGAGGAGAGTAGGAGTGCGTCTCGACGACATATCGCGTGCGTCACATTACCGGATAATCGGACCGTGACTACAAACGCGGGCATATGTGAGGTCTTTCGAGATTACTTTCAGGATCTTTTCACCAGGGAGCCCGGTCTGAGCTCTGCTCAGTTCGACTCCTATTTAGCCGACTTTCCCTGCCTCGAGGCAGCTGAAGCGGCTGGGTGCGAGGGTCCCATAACAGAGTCCGAGATCTGGGATGCGCTGAAGCAGGTTGGCCTGGATAAGTCTCCGGGACTCGATGGTCTTCCCTACGAAGTGTACTTGAGGCTGTCGCCCGTTTTTGTTCCTTTGCTGGAGCTGATTTTCAACCACTGGATGAAGCAGGGGTCTATACCCCAACGCTTCACCAGGGGTGTGATCAAGTTGCTGCGTAAGGACAAGAACGGTGGGGATGGGTTAGGGAACTTTCGCCCTTTAACAATGTTAAACACGGAGTTAAAGATTTTGGCGAAGATCTTAGCCAACCGTTTGCAGCTTGTCCTGTCTAGTCTGATTGGTCCCGAGCAGACTTGTGCTGTGAAGGGCAGGACTATTCAGGATAACCTGCATATGGTACGCTTGATCTTAGAACAAGTCGACGGTGAAGCCGCGCTGATCAATTTAGATCAGTCCAAGGCCTTCGATAGGGTTGACCATCGTTTTCTGGAGGCTGTCCTTTCGGCGGCCGGTTTCGGAGCCGACTTTCGCTCCTGGATCCGACTCTTGTATGCGACCCCCGGTGCGCTGGTGGAAGTGAATGGAGTAAGATCGAAGCCTTTCGTATTGTCTCGCTCTATTCGTCAGGGTTGTCCGCTCTCGCCTTTGCTGTACGTTCTTGCGTTGGAACCGTTCCTTCGCAAGTTAAAGGCGAATCCGGTCCTGCGTGGAATATCTCTGCCTGGGGCCACCACCTCAGCAAGGTATTCTGCCTATGCTGACGACGTTTCGGTTCTTGTGTCGAGCAGAACCGAGATTGACGAAGTCAGCAAAGTGGTCAGTGGTTATGAGATGGTGACAGGGGCCAAGATCAATCGCGATAAGTCTGTGGGCTTGCGATTGGGTGCGTGGAAGGGAGTTTCTCTTCCCGGACCTTTCCTCTGGACGGATGGGCCGATCAAGATACTCGGCGTCTGGTTCGGTCCGGATCTCCAGTTGGAAATGAATTGGTCGGAGGTACGAGGGAAGGCCGAGATCGCGGTTGGTCTGTGGTCTCGGAGGAGGCTTTCCCTGAAGGGAAGGGCGGAAGTATGTGTTTCTCACATATATCCTATTCTCGTGTACCGACTCTCTGTACTTCCACTTCCGTTTACCGCACTAAGTTTATTAGTAAGGCTCTTGTTCTCTTTCTTGTGGAGAGGCAAGGCCGCTATGGTATCTCGCAAGATCTGTTGCCTTCATACCGCTGAGGGCGGCCTGGGAATGCCAAGCATTGAGATTCGTCAACATATGCTTCGCATTGCATTCCTGGACCGATTGTGTCGCGAACCGGACGAGGTGGGAGCCTTCTGGAAGGAAGATGCCCGGAAAAATTTCCCGTCCCTGAGAAGTGTGCACTCGTGCGAGGGGGAGGCCCGCCGTAGACCCCGAGCCGAAAGCTCCTTCTATCACGAATGTCGTCGCGCTCTGAAATGCCTCTTACGGGCGTCGGAAGGCCTCTCCAACGTCCAGGCGTTGTCTCGTAGGGCATTGTATCAAGTGTTAGTTCGGGGGTCCGTTCAAGATGCTCTGATTAGCGAGCTCGGTCTTACGAAGCAGCAGGCTCGCTCAATATGGCCTTGGGCGACAGGGTTGAAATGCCTCACTAACGACGAGGCATCACTCACCTGGCAGGTGATTCGTGGAGCCCTCTGGGTCGGCAAAAGACTTTGTGCAGCGGGCTTGGAGAATTCTCCAAACTGCCGCCGCTGTGTTGGGGAAGTCGAGACCATTGGTCACGCCTTCTTTCAGTGCAGAGTGGTAGTGCCGTTGTGCAAGTTTGTTGAAGGTCTCATGGTTCGCGTCTTGCGGAAAAAGACCTTTGTCCTGGATGTCGTTTCTGTTTGCAGCAATGTGGTACCGCAGATGTCGAGGGCTGAGAATTATGTGTTCTGTTGCTTACTAGGCGTTATGAGAGTCGTGATTTGGACGACGCGTCAGAAGGAATTCTATGGTGGCGAGAAGTTTGCTTCTTCCGAACTGATCTTGTTCTTTAGGCATCTGCTTAAAGTCAAGATTAGGACGGAAAGGCGGCGACTCACATCATCTGAATTTGGCGAAAGGTGGGTGACTCTTGCGCGTTTGTGCCGTGTGAAAGGGGCTGACCTTGAGTGGCATTTTGATGCCGGTTAGGCATAGGATATTGTTTACCTGGGTTGAACTTGGGCAACCCATCCATGCTTAGGCTAGATTAGGGTTTTTGGTGTTTTATTTTTAGTTTCTTAGGATTATGTAAACTTAGCTAAGGTATGTTTGCTCATTGGCCCCTTTTTTTTCTGTCCCCTTTTCTTTTCCTTTAGTTTAACTCCCCATCCCTCCCCTCTTTAGGTGCTCAGTGATTTCAGTTCTCTGGATGATGCGGGACGCCTTTCGTTTTCGTGTGTGTGATCCTTTTCGTATGTTTGTGTGTGAATCAGTGCGTGTTTGTGCGAGTGGTTGGGATGGATAAATGTGTATTTTATATTGTCAAAGTCCCGTGTCGATTTCGCCCAGTTAATTGATTTTACTGGCACATTTAGGATTTGTCGGGGGGTTTTTAATTACTAACATGATTTTGTTTAGTTTTCTTGTACATATTTGTATGCATATTGTATATAGTCATTGGGGATTATTTTATTTAATTTTTATGCCCGCCCCCCAACAGACTTTATTGTATATATGGGGTTATTTAGGATTTTCATAGAGACAATGAGGTATTTTGGTGGTTGTAGAACGAATGGTATGTATGAATGTGGTGTTTTGGTGAAAGGAATATTGTTTTGTATGCTTGGGTCAGTGCGTGCGACTAGCTAAGTTTAATTTTAAGACAAGCGATGACCTTCCTTTCCCAATCCCCATTTTTGGCTTTGTGCCACATTTACCGTGTTTTGTATACGGTAATAAATATTATCACGAGATCCAACGGCCGTCTTGTTATTCCTTTTCTCTTTGTTGTAGACCGCAGACCGACTGCACGTTTGCCCGAATTCTGTTTGACTGCTGACAGACTGCTCGTTTGCCCGAATTCTGTGTTGCATTGTTTTTGGTTAAGTTTGCTTTTTATTATTTCCATTTGACTGTTTCAGGAAAAAAAAGAAAAAAAAGGAAAAAAAAAAAAAAAGAAAAAAGTCCTTTTGATTTTTGCTTCTCTCCATTTTTCTTTACCCCCCTCTTTTAAATTCTGTTATTTTTCTTTTTATTTCAGTTTTCCAATTTTCCCCCTTTAATTTTTGTTTTCCTTTTAATTTTCTTTTTACCCCCGGTAATTCTTTGTTTTTTATTTTTTACCCCTTTTTTAATTTGCAGGCTTTTTCTTTTTATTCTAGTTTCTCGTTTTAATTTCCTTCCAACCTTTAATTTTTGTTTTTCGTTTCCACGCTTTTTCTTTTTAGCCTCCGTTAAAATTTTCATTTTCCTTTAATTTCTGATTTTCGCGTTTATTAATTTTAATTTCTGTTTTCTTTCCTAACCTTACGTTTTTCCGTGTTATTCGTTTTATAATTTGTTTGTACTAATTTCGTTTTGTAATCCTTGTATTGTATAATTTATTTGTTTATTTTTCCTTTGGTTATCGGTTCGACTCGCTTTTCTGTGGGTCGGCCATTTTGAATTTTTGTTTCTAGCTTTGGTTGTCGTCGAAAGTTACGTATTTTCTTTTGTTTATTCTTTTCGACTAGTGTCGGCCATTTTGTTTTTTTTTGTTAATAGCTCCGGCTATTTTCCGAAGTTTATTATTGTCTTTGTTTACCTTGTTTTGAACCGTTTTCTTTGTATTATTTAATTTTCCTCCTTGTGTTTTTTATTTTCGCCTTTAGGTGATATTTGTTTAAGTTTTTTACGTGTTATTTTTGTTGTGTTTGTAATTGTTTAATTTAGCTGTCTAGTCTCGCTTCTTAAAGTCGGCCATCTTTTATTTTATTTTTTTAACTAGCTTCGGCTAGAGTTTAATCTTAGTTTTTCTTATCTATCTTTTCTTTGAACTTTTTTGTCTAAATTTCCCCCCCCCCTTTTTTATTTTTTTTTTGCGCCTTTTGGCGTTATTCGTTCTTTTTTGTTTCGCCTTTAGGCGAAATTTAGTAAATATCCCTCCCCCTATTCCTCCACTCCCGACCCTCCCCCTTACTTCATCATGGAGAAGAAGGAAAAAAAAGCCCCTTCTTTTCTGATCACAAAGAAAAAGACTTCGACCCTGGCTACCATCAAAAAATCGGTTAGGAAGCATCTTTTTAACCCGAAAAAAGACCCCCCAGACAAAGATAATCCCAATGAATATCCTGCCCTGCCACGAACCCCTACTAATGAGGAGATTGTGGACGTCCTTAAGCAGGCGGCCAAAGCCAGGATAGCTAATGAAATCCTGGAAAAGGAAAAAAACAATGAAAAGCCTAAAGTTAGTACCGAGGTCGGGGATTCGCCCTCTTGTTGGAAGTCCCCTCCGAATTGTATTATCGACATCGCGGAGTTCCTGGAGCGTGCCAAGAGTTACGCTCACCTCGTGGTGAAAGACGGGCTCTTGGAGGATCCAGTGGAACTGAAGAGAGTCGAGAAAAGAATAGTGTCTGTTTTTGTCGTCGACAAGCGTTCGCGCAAAATTTGTCGTTCGACTAAAGACACAGTGTTTAAAGCACTGGAGTCCCTGGGGTTCAAACCCCTAAGAATTGTCAAGGGCAAGGGTTTCTTCATGTGGGACGTGCTGCTGCCCACTGCAGAAGACTGCGTGAGAGCCACCCGGAGAGAATTAATCACCAAAGATCTCATCCTCCGAACAGAGTACGAGGGTCGGCGAAGGACCAGGGTGGCAGTGTACGAGGTCCCTCCTCAGGTTATCGGGGAACACCTCGCGGCTTTCCTGGCCCAATACGGGGAAATATTGGCCGCTTCCTGCGATAGCCTGACCGGGGGATGGAGCTTTGATATGATGCTCGATCGTAAGGCCTTCAGCTCCGTCCCCAACTGGATTGACGTCGGTGACCTGAAGCTGCCGGTCATCGTGACCGGTCGTAAACCAGCCTGCTGGAAGTGTGGAGTGACTGGTCATCTCTCCTCTTCCTGCCCAGAGAAGAAGGCCTCTGGAACTCAGGTCACAAAAGACCAAACTCCCCCTCTGACCGAGTCTGCAAAATCCGCCGCGCCTGTAATGGGCATGCCAGCTGCCGGGACCGGAGAGGTTGTTCCCCCGGTTGGGTCACCATCCAAGCCCCCATCCCCCGAAGAGCCCTCTTCCGCCGCTCCTGTGGCTAAGAAGGGGGAAGAAGGGGAATGGCAGGTAGTTGGCAGGGTCAGAGGGAAGCGTCAGCCAGCGGGTCCTCAGTCCCCTGAAGCCTCGGGGACTAAAGACACACACAGTCCCACTCCCTCTATCAACAGCAAGGGCGACGCACCGACCTCCACTCTTTCAATTGAAGAGCAGAGGCTAAAATACGAGCCGAGCCACGAAAAAGCGGAGAAACTAAAAAAACTCAAAAAACATCTGGACGACCAAAAAAAAACCACAAAATCTCCTCCAAAAAAAAACATCCCCTTACAGTCACCTAAATTAATTTCCCCCATCAAATCTCCCCCGAAGAAGAAGGCCACCCTTTGTGTATCCTCCATCCCCATGCCTCCCACTTCAACCCCTCTCTCCAGAGTGAAGCCTTCTCCTGCTATGCCGTCCACCTCCCATGCCCAATCCCAAATCCCGCTCAGTAGAGATCCCAGTCCCTTTAGACAACCCTGCACTCCTTGCCACACTCCCAGTCCTTCTCCCACTAAAACCTCTCAGATGTTACCACCGGTCACCAAAAGGCCCCGAAGCCCCACTCAAGATCCCGGCGAAAAGAAAAAAAAAACCAAGGGCATTTTCAATCATGGATTGGACATTTGTAAGATCTCCCCTAGGCAGGCGGAAAAAGCTAGGGATTATGGGAACCGCATCCCTAATCTAAAGTTCCTCCTGTCCATCAAACAGTTCAGCGACAAAGACATCGACAACCCGTTGAACTTCCCAGATGCCCAGCGGGTTTTAACCGTGGTGGGAGTAGACACGGGAGCAAAACAGATTTGGGCCATGTTGGACGAGGCCATATCCTCGTTCAACATGAGCCCGCCCATTGCTATCATTCAGAGCGACAAGCTCCGGAAAATGAACTCATTTTGTGCAGGGAGGGTCCCAATTTTTGTTCACCCCTCCCTCTATAGGGCTCTTAAACTTACTTTCCCGTGGGATATCGGCGGGATCTCCCAGGACGGTAACGTCAACACTGAGATGGGCCATGGGTCTATGGGAGATGCTGTCGGTATCCTCACCCCGGCCATGTTCAAAACAGGTAAGCAACCCTAATCAGTTTTCACTATGGCTCTCTGGTTGGCTACTTTAAATGTCCGGGGCCTGAGGTCGGAGTCTCGCAGGGCGAGGCTCTCTCGCGACCTTCAGCGCCTCGGGGTTAATATCTGTTGTGTGCAAGAGACCCGGTTTTCTTCTCATGATCGTGAGGATGTGCTGTCTAAGGGGTTCGCCCTTTATTCAGCATGTTTTGATGGTCGTTCGAGGGGTGTCTCTTGGCTAGTGAGCAGGTCTTTAGACGCTGCATGTACTCTTGTTTTCGCAGATCCGGCGGGCAGGCTTTGTGTGCTGGACGTTACCATAAAAGGTAAGGCTTTACGTCTCATCGGCGTTTATGCGCCTAATACCCATGCTGAGCGACCTGGTCTGTTTCGGCAGATCGAGCCGTTTTTGACGACATCTCGTCGGGTAGTTTTAGCGGGCGATTGGAATGCCGTCCTTGAGCCCGATATAGATCGTATAGGAAAAAACGGGGTACTAACAATCCTGATGTGAAACCATTTCGGGACTTTATCGGCGGGTTTGATCTCGTCGATAAGTACCGGAATGAGCATCCTCGGGAGGTAGCATGGACTTGGACTAATAGTGGCAACTCGGCTCCTGGGACGCTTGCGAGCTACCTCGACCGGGTCTTAGTTAAGAGAGTCGATGTAGGGCTCTTAGGGTGTCCAAGTTTCCATTACATAGTTTATTCGGATCATAGGCTTGTCCGGGTCCGGGTAAACTTAGATAAGCCTAAGGTTAGGTTGGCTGGTTACTGGAAATTCAACTGTTCACTGTTTGGTGAGCAGGGATTTCGGGACCAGCTGGTACTAATGATACAACGGGAATTGTCGGGAGCGGTTTTCGGGAACGCCTGGTGGGGTAAACTTAAATCCAAAATTAGAACGTTTGCTGCCGATTTTAGTCGTCGACTCAATCGAGATAGATTAGCGGCGCAAACTGCTTTAGAAGAAAAAGTTGATCGGGCCGTGAAATCCCGTGTTAGTGGGGATGTAGCCTTAGCTAAGGCAGAGTTGGCCTCCTTGCTTATCAAGAAGGATCAAGCTCTGGTAGTTAGGGCTAGGTTAAAAAGAATGTCCTCTGAGGCGACGAATATGGCCGCTGAATTGCGTGCAGAGGAGAGTAGGAGTGCGTCTCGACGACATATCGCGTGCGTCACATTACCGGATAATCGGACCGTGACTACAAACGCGGGCATATGTGAGGTCTTTCGAGATTACTTTCAGGATCTTTTCACCAGGGAGCCCGGTCTGAGCTCTGCTCAGTTCGACTCCTATTTAGCCGACTTTCCCTGCCTCGAGGCAGCTGAAGCGGCTGGGTGCGAGGGTCCCATAACAGAGTCCGAGATCTGGGATGCGCTGAAGCAGGTTGGCCTGGATAAGTCTCCGGGACTCGATGGTCTTCCCTACGAAGTGTACTTGAGGCTGTCGCCCGTTTTTGTTCCTTTGCTGGAGCTGATTTTCAACCACTGGATGAAGCAGGGGTCTATACCCCAACGCTTCACCAGGGGTGTGATCAAGTTGCTGCGTAAGGACAAGAACGGTGGGGATGGGTTAGGGAACTTTCGCCCTTTAACAATGTTAAACACGGAGTTAAAGATTTTGGCGAAGATCTTAGCCAACCGTTTGCAGCTTGTCCTGTCTAGTCTGATTGGTCCCGAGCAGACTTGTGCTGTGAAGGGCAGGACTATTCAGGATAACCTGCATATGGTACGCTTGATCTTAGAACAAGTCGACGGTGAAGCCGCGCTGATCAATTTAGATCAGTCCAAGGCCTTCGATAGGGTTGACCATCGTTTTCTGGAGGCTGTCCTTTCGGCGGCCGGTTTCGGAGCCGACTTTCGCTCCTGGATCCGACTCTTGTATGCGACCCCCGGTGCGCTGGTGGAAGTGAATGGAGTAAGATCGAAGCCTTTCGTATTGTCTCGCTCTATTCGTCAGGGTTGTCCGCTCTCGCCTTTGCTGTACGTTCTTGCGTTGGAACCGTTCCTTCGCAAGTTAAAGGCGAATCCGGTCCTGCGTGGAATATCTCTGCCTGGGGCCACCACCTCAGCAAGGTATTCTGCCTATGCTGACGACGTTTCGGTTCTTGTGTCGAGCAGAACCGAGATTGACGAAGTCAGCAAAGTGGTCAGTGGTTATGAGATGGTGACAGGGGCCAAGATCAATCGCGATAAGTCTGTGGGCTTGCGATTGGGTGCGTGGAAGGGAGTTTCTCTTCCCGGACCTTTCCTCTGGACGGATGGGCCGATCAAGATACTCGGCGTCTGGTTCGGTCCGGATCTCCAGTTGGAAATGAATTGGTCGGAGGTACGAGGGAAGGCCGAGATCGCGGTTGGTCTGTGGTCTCGGAGGAGGCTTTCCCTGAAGGGAAGGGCGGAAGTATGTGTTTCTCACATATATCCTATTCTCGTGTACCGACTCTCTGTACTTCCACTTCCGTTTACCGCACTAAGTTTATTAGTAAGGCTCTTGTTCTCTTTCTTGTGGAGAGGCAAGGCCGCTATGGTATCTCGCAAGATCTGTTGCCTTCATACCGCTGAGGGCGGCCTGGGAATGCCAAGCATTGAGATTCGTCAACATATGCTTCGCATTGCATTCCTGGACCGATTGTGTCGCGAACCGGACGAGGTGGGAGCCTTCTGGAAGGAAGATGCCCGGAAAAATTTCCCGTCCCTGAGAAGTGTGCACTCGTGCGAGGGGGAGGCCCGCCGTAGACCCCGAGCCGAAAGCTCCTTCTATCACGAATGTCGTCGCGCTCTGAAATGCCTCTTACGGGCGTCGGAAGGCCTCTCCAACGTCCAGGCGTTGTCTCGTAGGGCATTGTATCAAGTGTTAGTTCGGGGGTCCGTTCAAGATGCTCTGATTAGCGAGCTCGGTCTTACGAAGCAGCAGGCTCGCTCAATATGGCCTTGGGCGACAGGGTTGAAATGCCTCACTAACGACGAGGCATCACTCACCTGGCAGGTGATTCGTGGAGCCCTCTGGGTCGGCAAAAGACTTTGTGCAGCGGGCTTGGAGAATTCTCCAAACTGCCGCCGCTGTGTTGGGGAAGTCGAGACCATTGGTCACGCCTTCTTTCAGTGCAGAGTGGTAGTGCCGTTGTGCAAGTTTGTTGAAGGTCTCATGGTTCGCGTCTTGCGGAGAAAGACCTTTGTCCTGGATGTCGTTTCTGTTTGCAGCAATGTGGTACCGCAGATGTCGAGGGCTGAGAATTATGTGTTCTGTTGCTTACTAGGCGTTATGAGAGTCGTGATTTGGACGACGCGTCAGAAGGAATTCTATGGTGGCGAGAAGTTTGTTTCTTCCGAACTGATCTTGTTCTTTAGGCATCTGCTTAAAGTCAAGATTAGGACGGAAAGGCGGCGACTCACATCATCTGAATTTGGCGAAAGGTGGGTGACTATTGCGCGTTTGTGCCGTGTGAAAGGGGCTGACCTTGAGTGGCATTTTGATGCCGGTTAGGCATAGGATATTGTTTACCTGGGTTGAACTTGGGCAACCCATCCATGCTTAGGCTAGATTAGGCTTTTTGGTGTTTTATTTTTTAGTTTCTTACGATTATGTAAACTTAGCTAAGGTATGTTTGCTCATTGGCCCCCTTTTTTTTCTGTCCCCCTTTTCTTTTCCTTTAGTTTAACTCCCCGTCCCTCCCCTCTTTAGGTGCTCAGTGATTTCAGTTCTCTGGATGATGCGGGACGCCTTTCGTTTTTCGTGTGTGTGATCCTTTTCGTATGTTTGTGTGTGAATCAGTGCGTGTTTGTGTGAATGGTTGGGATGGATAAATGTGTATTTTATATTGTCAAAGTCCCGTGTCGATTTCGCCCAGTTAATTGATTTTACTGGCACATTTAGGATTTGTGGGGGGGTTTTTAATTACTAACATGATTTTGTTTAGTTTTCTTGTACATATTTGTATTCATATTGTATATTTTCATTGGGGATTATTTTATTTAATTTTTATGCCCGCACCCCCAACAGACTTTATTGTACATATGGGGTTATTTAGGATTTTCATAGAGACAATGAGGTATTTTGGTGGTTGTAGAACGAATGGTATGTATGAATGTGGTGTTTTGGTGAAAGGAATATTGTTTTGTATGCTTGGGTCAGTGCGTGCGACTAGCTAAGTTTAATTTTAAGACAAGCGATGACCTTCCTTTCCCAATCCCCATTTTTGGCTTTGTGCCACATTTACCGTGTTTTGTATACGGTAATAAATATTATCACGAGATCCAACGGCCGTCTTGTTATTCCTTTTCTCTTTGTTGTAGACCGCAGACCGACTGCACGTTTGCCCGAATTCTGTTTGACTGCTGACAGACTGCTCGTTTGCCCGAATTCTGTGTTGCATTGTTTTTGGTTAAGTTTGCTTTTTATTATTTCCATTTGACTGTTTCAGGAAAAAAAAGAAAAAAAAAAAAAAAAAAAAAAAAAAAAAGTCCTTTTGATTTTTGCTTCTCTCCATTTTTTTTTACCCCCCTCTTTTAAATTCTGTTATTTTTCTTTTTATTTCAGTTTTCCAATTTTCCCCCTTTAATTTTTGTTTTCCTTTTAATTTTCTTTTTACCCCCGGTAATTCTTTGTTTTTTATTTTTTACCCCTTTTTTAATTTGCAGGCTTTTTCTTTTTATTCTAGTTTCTCGTTTTAATTTCCTTCCAACCTTTAATTTTTGTTTTTCGTTTCCACGCTTTTTCTTTTTAGCCTCCGTTAAAATTTTCATTTTCCTTTAATTTCTGATTTTCGCGTTTATTAATTTTAATTTCTGTTTTCTTTCCTAACCTTACGTTTTTCCGTGTTATTCGTTTTATAATTTGTTTGTACTAATTTCGTTTTGTAATCCTTGTATTGTATAATTTATTTGTTTATTTTTCCTTTGGTTATCGGTTCGACTCGCTTTTCTGTGGGTCGGCCATTTTGAATTTTTGTTTCTAGCTTTGGTTGTCGTCGAAAGTTACGTATTTTCTTTTGTTTATTCTTTTCGACTAGTGTCGGCCATTTTGTTTTTTTTTGTTAATAGCTCCGGCTATTTTCCGAAGTTTATTATTGTCTTTGTTTACCTTGTTTTGAACCGTTTTCTTTGTATTATTTAATTTTCCTCCTTGTGTTTTTTATTTTCGCCTTTAGGTGATATTTGTTTAAGTTTTTTACGTGTTATTTTTGTTGTGTTTGTAATTGTTTAATTTAGCTGTCTAGTCTCGCTTCTTAAAGTCGGCCATCTTTTATTTTATTTTTTTAACTAGCTTCGGCTAGAGTTTAATCTTAGTTTTTCTTATCTATCTTTTCTTTGAACTTTTTTGTCTAAATTTCCCCCCCCCTTTTTTATTTTTTTTTTGCGCCTTTTGGCGTTATTCGTTCTTTTTTGTTTCGCCTTTAGGCGAAATTTAGTAAATATCCCTCCCCCTATTCCTCCACTCCCGACCCTCCCCCTTACTTCATCATGGAGAAGAAGGAAAAAAAAGCCCCTTCTTTTCTGATCACAAAGAAAAAGACTTCGACCCTGGCTACCATCAAAAAATCGGTTAGGAAGCATCTTTTTAACCCGAAAAAAGACCCCCCAGACAAAGATAATCCCAATGAATATCCTGCCCTGCCACGAACCCCTACTAATGAGGAGATTGTGGACGTCCTTAAGCAGGCGGCCAAAGCCAGGATAGCTAATGAAATCCTGGAAAAGGAAAAAAACAATGAAAAGCCTAAAGTTAGTACCGAGGTCGGGGATTCGCCCTCTTGTTGGAAGTCCCCTCCGAATTGTATTATCGACATCGCGGAGTTCCTGGAGCGTGCCAAGAGTTACGCTCACCTCGTGGTGAAAGACGGGCTCTTGGAGGATCCAGTGGAACTGAAGAGAGTCGAGAAAAGAATAGTGTCTGTTTTTGTCGTCGACAAGCGTTCGCGCAAAATTTGTCGTTCGACTAAAGACACAGTGTTTAAAGCACTGGAGTCCCTGGGGTTCAAACCCCTAAGAATTGTCAAGGGCAAGGGTTTCTTCATGTGGGACGTGCTGCTGCCCACTGCAGAAGACTGCGTGAGAGCCACCCGGAGAGAATTAATCACCAAAGATCTCATCCTCCGAACAGAGTACGAGGGTCGGCGAAGGACCAGGGTGGCAGTGTACGAGGTCCCTCCTCAGGTTATCGGGGAACACCTCGCGGCTTTCCTGGCCCAATACGGGGAAATATTGGCCGCTTCCTGCGATAGCCTGACCGGGGGATGGAGCTTTGATATGATGCTCGATCGTAAGGCCTTCAGCTCCGTCCCCAACTGGATTGACGTCGGTGACCTGAAGCTGCCGGTCATCGTGACCGGTCGTAAACCAGCCTGCTGGAAGTGTGGAGTGACTGGTCATCTCTCCTCTTCCTGCCCAGAGAAGAAGGCCTCTGGAACTCAGGTCACAAAAGACCAAACTCCCCCTCTGACCGAGTCTGCAAAATCCGCCGCGCCTGTAATGGGCATGCCAGCTGCCGGGACCGGAGAGGTTGTTCCCCCGGTTGGGTCACCATCCAAGCCCCCATCCCCCGAAGAGCCCTCTTCCGCCGCTCCTGTGGCTAAGAAGGGGGAAGAAGGGGAATGGCAGGTAGTTGGCAGGGTCAGAGGGAAGCGTCAGCCAGCGGGTCCTCAGTCCCCTGAAGCCTCGGGGACTAAAGACACACACAGTCCCACTCCCTCTATCAACAGCAAGGGCGACGCCCCGACCTCCACTCTTTCAATTGAAGAGCAGAGGCTAAAATACGAGCCGAGCCACGAAAAAGCGGAGAAACTAAAAAAACTCAAAAAACATCTGGACGACCAAAAAAAAACCACAAAATCTCCTCCAAAAAAAAACATCCCCTTACAGTCACCTAAATTAATTTCCCCCATCAAATCTCCCCCGAAGAAGAAGGCCACCCTTTGTGTATCCTCCATCCCCATGCCTCCCACTTCAACCCCTCTCTCCAGAGTGAAGCCTTCTCCTGCTATGCCGTCCACCTCCCATGCCCAATCCCAAATCCCGCTCAGTAGAGATCCCAGTCCCTTTAGACAACCCTGCACTCCTTGCCACACTCCCAGTCCTTCTCCCACTAAAACCTCTCAGATGTTACCACCGGTCACCAAAAGGCCCCGAAGCCCCACTCAAGATCCCGGCGAAAAGAAAAAAAAAACCAAGGGCATTTTCAATCATGGATTGGACATTTGTAAGATCTCCCCTAGGCAGGCGGAAAAAGCTAGGGATTATGGGAACCGCATCCCTAATCTAAAGTTCCTCCTGTCCATCAAACAGTTCAGCGACAAAGACATCGACAACCCGTTGAACTTCCCAGATGCCCAGCGGGTTTTAACCGTGGTGGGAGTAGACACGGGAGCAAAACAGATTTGGGCCATGTTGGACGAGGCCATATCCTCGTTCAACATGAGCCCGCCCATTGCTATCATTCAGAGCGACAAGCTCCGGAAAATGAACTCATTTTGTGCAGGGAGGGTCCCAATTTTTGTTCACCCCTCCCTCTATAGGGCTCTTAAACTTACTTTCCCGTGGGATATCGGCGGGATCTCCCAGGACGGTAACGTCAACACTGAGATGGGCCATGGGTCTATGGGAGATGCTGTCGGTATCCTCACCCCGGCCATGTTCAAAACAGGTAAGCAACCCTAATCAGTTTTCACTATGGCTCTCTGGTTGGCTACTTTAAATGTCCGGGGCCTGAGGTCGGAGTCTCGCAGGGCGAGGCTCTCTCGCGACCTTCAGCGCCTCGGGGTTAATATCTGTTGTGTGCAAGAGACCCGGTTTTCTTCTCATGATCGTGAGGATGTGCTGTCTAAGGGGTTCGCCCTTTATTCAGCATGTTTTGATGGTCGTTCGAGGGGTGTCTCTTGGCTAGTGAGCAGGTCTTTAGACGCTGCATGTACTCTTGTTTTCGCAGATCCGGCGGGCAGGCTTTGTGTGCTGGACGTTACCATAAAAGGTAAGGCTTTACGTCTCATCGGCGTTTATGCGCCTAATACCCATGCTGAGCGACCTGGTCTGTTTCGGCAGATCGAGCCGTTTTTGACGACATCTCGTCGGGTAGTTTTAGCGGGCGATTGGAATGCCGTCCTTGAGCCCGATATAGATCGTATAGGAAAAAACGGGGTACTAACAATCCTGATGTGAAACCATTTCGGGACTTTATCGGCGGGTTTGATCTCGTCGATAAGTACCGGAATGAGCATCCTCGGGAGGTAGCATGGACTTGGACTAATAGTGGCAACTCGGCTCCTGGGACGCTTGCGAGCTACCTCGACCGGGTCTTAGTTAAGAGAGTCGATGTAGGGCTCTTAGGGTGTCCAAGTTTCCATTACATAGTTTATTCGGATCATAGGCTTGTCCGGGTCCGGGTAAACTTAGATAAGCCTAAGGTTAGGTTGGCTGGTTACTGGAAATTCAACTGTTCACTGTTTGGTGAGCAGGGATTTCGGGACCAGCTGGTACTAATGATACAACGGGAATTGTCGGGAGCGGTTTTCGGGAACGCCTGGTGGGGTAAACTTAAATCCAAAATTAGAACGTTTGCTGCCGATTTTAGTCGTCGACTCAATCGAGATAGATTAGCGGCGCAAACTGCTTTAGAAGAAAAAGTTGATCGGGCCGTGAAATCCCGTGTTAGCGGGGATGTAGCCTTAGCTAAGGCAGAGTTGGCCTCCTTGCTTATCAAGAAGGATCAAGCGCTGGTAGTTAGGGCTAGGTTAAAAAGAATGTCCTCTGAGGCGACGAATATGGCCGCTGAATTGCGTGCAGAGGAGAGTAGGAGTGCGTCTCGACGACATATCGCGTGCGTCACATTACCGGATAATCGGACCGTGACTACAAACGCGGGCATATGTGAGGTCTTTCGTGATTACTTTCAGGATCTTTTCACCAGGGAGCCCGGTCTGAGCTCTGCTCAGTTCGACTCCTATTTAGCCGACTTTCCCTGCCTCGAGGCAGCTGAAGCGGCTGGGTGCGAGGGTCCCATAACAGAGTCCGAGATCTGGGATGCGCTGAAGCAGGTTGGCCTGGATAAGTCTCCGGGACTCGATGGTCTTCCCTACGAAGTGTACTTGAGGCTGTCGCCCGTTTTTGTTCCTTTGCTGGAGCTGATTTTCAACCACTGGATGAAGCAGGGGTCTATACCCCAACGCTTCACCAGGGGTGTGATCAAGTTGCTGCGTAAGGACAAGAACGGTGGGGATGGGTTAGGGAACTTTCGCCCTTTAACAATGTTAAACACGGAGTTAAAGATTTTGGCGAAGATCTTAGCCAACCGTTTGCAGCTTGTCCTGTCTAGTCTGATTGGTCCCGAGCAGACTTGTGCTGTGAAGGGCAGGACTATTCAGGATAACTTGCATATGGTACGCTTGATCTTAGAACAAGTCGACGGTGAAGCCGCGCTGATCAATTTAGATCAGTCCAAGGCCTTCGATAGGGTTGACCATCGTTTTCTGGAGGCTGTCCTTTCGGCGGCCGGTTTCGGAGCCGACTTTCGCTCCTGGATCCGACTCTTGTATGCGACCCCCGGTGCGCTGGTGGAAGTGAATGGAGTAAGATCGAAGCCTTTCGTATTGTCTCGCTCTATTCGTCAGGGTTGTCCGCTCTCGCCTTTGCTGTACGTTCTTGCGTTGGAACCGTTCCTTCGCAAGTTAAAGGCGAATCCGGTCCTGCGTGGAATATCTCTGCCTGGGGCCACCACCTCAGCAAGGTATTCTGCCTATGCTGACGACGTTTCGGTTCTTGTGTCGAGCAGAACCGAGATTGACGAAGTCAGCAAAGTGGTCAGTGGTTATGAGATGGTGACAGGGGCCAAGATCAATCGCGATAAGTCTGTGGGCTTGCGATTGGGTGCGTGGAAGGGAGTTTCTCTTCCCGGACCTTTCCTCTGGACGGATGGGCCGATCAAGATACTCGGCGTCTGGTTCGGTCCGGATCTCCAGTTGGAAATGAATTGGTCGGAGGTACGAGGGAAGGCCGAGATCGCGGTTGGTCTGTGGTCTCGGAGGAGGCTTTCCCTGAAGGGAAGGGCGGAAGTATGTGTTTCTCACATATATCCTATTCTCGTGTACCGACTCTCTGTACTTCCACTTCCGTTTACCGCACTAAGTTTATTAGTAAGGCTCTTGTTCTCTTTCTTGTGGAGAGGCAAGGCCGCTATGGTATCTCGCAAGATCTGTTGCCTTCATACCGCTGAGGGCGGCCTGGGAATGCCAAGCATTGAGATTCGTCAACATATGCTTCGCATTGCATTCCTGGACCGATTGTGTCGCGAACCGGACGAGGTGGGAGCCTTCTGGAAGGAAGATGCCCGGAAAAATTTCCCGTCCCTGAGAAGTGTGCACTCGTGCGAGGGGGAGGCCCGCCGTAGACCCCGAGCCGAAAGCTCCTTCTATCACGAATGTCGTCGCGCTCTGAAATGCCTCTTACGGGCGTCGGAAGGCCTCTCCAACGTCCAGGCGTTGTCTCGTAGGGCATTGTATCAAGTGTTAGTTCGGGGGTCCGTTCAAGATGCTCTGATTAGCGAGCTCGGTCTTACGAAGCAGCAGGCTCGCTCAATATGGCCTTGGGCGACAGGGTTGAAATGCCTCACTAACGACGAGGCATCACTCACCTGGCAGGTGATTCGTGGAGCCCTCTGGGTCGGCAAAAGACTTTGTGCAGCGGGCTTGGAGAATTCTCCAAACTGCCGCCGCTGTGTTGGGGAAGTCGAGACCATTGGTCACGCCTTCTTTCAGTGCAGAGTGGTAGTGCCGTTGTGCAAGTTTGTTGAAGGTCTCATGGTTCGCGTCTTGCGGAGAAAGACCTTTGTCCTGGATGTCGTTTCTGTTTGCAGCAATGTGGTACCGCAGATGTCGAGGGCTGAGAATTATGTGTTCTGTTGCTTACTAGGCGTTATGAGAGTCGTGATTTGGACGACGCGTCAGAAGGAATTCTATGGTGGCGAGAAGTTTGCTTCTTCCGAACTGATCTTGTTCTTTAGGCATCTGCTTAAAGTCAAGATTAGGACGGAAAGGCGGCGACTCACATCTTCTGAATTTGGCGAAAGGTGGGTGACTCTTGCGCGTTTGTGCCGTGTGAAAGGGGCTGACCTTGAGTGGCATTTTGATGCCGGTTAGGCATAGGATATTGTTTACCTGGGTTGAACTTGGGCAACCCATCCATGCTTAGGCTAGATTAGGGTTTTTGGTGTTTTATTTTTAGTTTCTTAGGATTATGTAAACTTAGCTAAGGTATGTTTGCTCATTGGCCCCTTTTTTTCTGTCCCCTTTTCTTTTCCTTTAGTTTAACTCCCCATCCCTCCCCTCTTTAGGTGCTCAGTGATTTCAGTTCTCTGGATGATGCGGGACGCCTTTCGTTTTCGTGTGTGTGATCCTTTTCGTATGTTTGTGTGTGAATCAGTGCGTGTTTGTGCGAGTGGTTGGGATGGATAAATGTGTATTTTATATTGTCAAAGTCCCGTGTCGATTTCGCCCAGTTAATTGATTTTACTGGCACATTTAGGATTTGTCGGGGGGTTTTTAATTACTAACATGATTTTGTTTAGTTTTCTTGTACATATTTGTATGCATATTGTATATAGTCATTGGGGATTATTTTATTTAATTTTTATGCCCGCCCCCCAACAGACTTTATTGTATATATGGGGTTATTTAGGATTTTCATAGAGACAATGAGGTATTTTGGTGGTTGTAGAACGAATGGTATGTATGAATGTGGTGTTTTGGTGAAAGGAATATTGTTTTGTATGCTTGGGTCAGTGCGTGCGACTAGCTAAGTTTAATTTTAAGACAAGCGATGACCTTCCTTTCCCAATCCCCATTTTTGGCTTTGTGCCACATTTACCGTGTTTTGTATACGGTAATAAATATTATCACGAGATCCAACGGCCGTCTTGTTATTCCTTTTCTCTTTGTTGTAGACCGCAGACCGACTGCACGTTTGCCGGAATTCTGTTTGACTGCTGACAGACTGCTCGTTTGCCCGAATTCTGTGTTGCATTGTATTTAGCTAAGTTTGTTTTTTATTATTTCCATTTGACTGTTTCAGGAAAAAAAAAAAAAAAAAAAAAAAAAAGTCCTTTGGATTTTTGCTTCTCTCCATTTTTTTTTACCCCCCTCTTTTAATTTCTGTTATTTTTTCTTTTTATTTCAGTTTTCCAATTTTCCCCCTTTAATTTTTGTTTTCCTTTTAATTTTCTTTTTACCCCCGGTAATTCTTTGTTTTTTTATTTGTTACCCCTTTTTAATTTGCAGGCCTTTTTCTTTTTATTCTAGCTTCTCGTTTTAATTTCCTTCCAACCTTTAATTTTTGTTTTTCATTTTCACGCTTTTTCTTTTTAGCCTTCGTTAAAATTTTCATTTTCCTTTAATTTCTGATTTTCGCGTTTATTAATTTTAATTTCTGTTTTCTTTCCTAACCTTACGTTTTTCCGTGTTTTTCGTTGTATAATTTGTTTGTACTAAATTCGTTTTGTAATCCTTGTATTGTATAATTTAATTGTTTATTATTCTTTTGTTTATCGGTTCGACTCGCTTTTCTGTGGGTCGGCCATTTTGAATTTTTGTTTCTAGCTTTGGTTGTCGTCGAAAGTTACGTATTTTTTTTTGTTTATTGTTTTCGACTAGTGTCGGCCATTTTGTTTTTTTGTTAATAGCTCCGGCTATTTGCCGAAGTTTATTATTGTCTTTGTTTACCTTGTTTTGAACCGTTTTCTTTGTATTATTTAATTTTCCTCCTTGTGTTTTTTATTTTCGCCTTTAGTTGATATTTGTTTAAGTTTTTTACGTGTTATTTTTGTTGTGTTTGTAATTGTTTAATTTAGCTGTTAGTCTCGCTTCTTAAAGTCGGCCATCTTTTATTTTATTTTTAACTAGCTTCGGCTAGAGTTTAATCTTATTAGTTTTTATCTATCTTTTCTTTGAACTTTTTTGTCTAATCCCCCCCCTTTTTTATTTTTTTTTTTTTGCGCCTTTTGGCGTTATTCGTTCTTTTTTGTTTCGCCTTTAGGCGAAATTTAGTAAATATCCCTCCCCCTATTCCTCCACTCCCGACCCTCCCCCTTACTTCATTATGGAGAAGAAGGAAAAAAAAGCCCCTTCTTTCCTGATCACAAAGAAAAAAACTTCCACCCTGGCTACTATCAAAAAATCGGTTAGGAAGCATCTTTTTAACCCGAAAAAAGACCCCCCGGACAAAGATAATCCCAATGAATATCCTGCCCTGCCACGAACCCCTACTAATGAGGAGATTGTGGACGTCCTTAAGCAGGCGGCCAAAGCCAGGATAGCTAAGGAAATCCTGGAAAAGGAAAAAAACAATGAAAAGCCTAAAGTCAGTACCGAGGTCGGGGATTCGCCCTCTTGTTGGAAGTCCCCTCCGAATTGTATTATCGACATCGCGGAGTTCCTGGAGCGTGCCAAGAGTTACGCTCACCTCGTGGTGAAAGACGGGCTCTTGGAGGATCCAGTGGAACTGAAGAGAGTCGAAAAAAGAATAGTGTCTGTTTTTGTCGTCGACAAGCGTTCGCGCAAAATTTGTCGTTCGACTAAAGACACAGTGTTTAAAGCACTGGAGTCCCTGGGGTTCAAACCCCTAAGAATTGTCAAAGGCAAGGGTTTCTTCATGTGGGACGTGCTGCTGCCCACTGCAGAAGACTGCGTGAGAGCCACCCGGAGAGAATTAATCACCAAAGATCTCATCCTCCGAACAGAGTACGAGGGTCGGCGAAGGACCAGGGTGGCAGTGTACGAGGTCCCTCCTCAGGTTATCGGGGAACACCTCGCGGCTTTCCTGGCCCAATACGGGGAAATATTGGCCGCTTCCTGCGATAGCCTGACCGGGGGATGGAGCTTTGATATGATGCTCGATCGTAAGGCCTTCAGCTCCGTCCCCAACTGGATTGACGTCGGTGACCTGAAGCTGCCGGTCATCGTGACCGGTCGTAAACCAGCCTGCTGGAAGTGTGGAGTGACTGGTCATCTCTCCTCTTCCTGCCCAGAGAAGAAGGCCTCTGGAACTCAGGTCACAAAAGACCAAACTCCCCCTCTGACCGAGTCTGCAAAATCCGCCGCGCCTGTAATGGGCATGCCAGCTGCCGGGACCGGAGAGGTTGTTCCCCCGGTTGGGTCACCATCCAAGCCCCCATCCCCCGAAGAGCCCTCTTCCGCCGCTCCTGTGGCTAAGAAGGGGGAAGAAGGGGAATGGCAGGTAGTTGGCAGGGTCAGAGGGAAGCGTCAGCCAGCGGGTCCTCAGTCCCCTGAAGCCTCGGGGACTAAAGACACACACAGTCCCACTCCCTCTATCAACAGCAAGGGCGACGCCCCGACCTCCACTCTTTCAATTGAAGAGCAGAAGCTAAAATACGAGCCGAGCCACGAAAAAGCGGAGAAACTAAAAAAACTCAAAAAACATCTGGACGACCAAAAAAAAAACACAAAATCTCCTCCAAAGAAAACCATCCCCTTACAGTCACCTAAATTAATTTCCCCCATCAAATCTCCCCCGAAGAAGAAGGCCACCCTTTGTGTATCCTCCATCCCCATGCCTCCCACTTCAACCCCTCTCTCCAGAGTGAAGCCTTCGCCTGCTATGCCGTCCACCTCCCATGCCCAATCCCAAATCCCGCTCAGTAGAGATCCCAGTCCCTTTAGACAACCCTGCACTCCTTGCCACACTCCCAGTCCTTCTCCCACTAAAACCTCTCAGATGTTACCACCGGTCACCAAAAGGCCCCGAAGCCCCACTCAAGATCCCGGCGAAAAGAAAAAAAAACCAAAGGGCATTTTCAATCATGGATTGGACATTTGTAAGATCTCCCCTAGGCAGGCGGAAAAAGCTAGGGATTATGGGAACCGCATCCCTAATCTAAAGTTCCTCCTGTCCATCAAACAGTTCAGCGACAAAGACATCGACAACCCGTTGAACTTCCCAGATGCCCAGCGGGTTTTAACCGTGGTGGGAGTAGACACGGGAGCAAAACAGATTTGGGCCATGTTGGACGAGGCCATATCCTCGTTCAACATGAGCCCGCCCATTACTATCATTCAGAGCGACAAGCTCCGGAAAATGAACTCTTTTTGCGCAGGGAGGGTCCCAATTTTTGTTCACCCCTCCCTCTATAGGGCTCTTAAACTCACTTTCCCGTGGGATATCGGCGGGATCTCCCAGGACGGTAACATCAACACTGAGATGGGCCATGGGTCTATGGGAGATGCTGTCGGTATCCTCACCCCGGCCATGTTCAAAACAGGTAAGCAACCCTAATCAGTTTTCACTATGGCTCTCTGGTTGGCTACTTTAAATGTCCGGGGCCTGAGGTCGGAGTCTCGCAGGGCGAGGCTCTCTCGCGACCTTCAGCGCCTCGGGGTTAATATCTGTTGTGTGCAAGAGACCCGGTTTTCTTCTCATGATCGTGAGGATGTGCTGTCTAAGGGGTTCGCCCTTTATTCAGCATGTTTTGATGGTCGTTCGAGGGGTGTCTCTTGGCTAGTGAGCAGGTCTTTAGACGCTGCATGTACTCTTGTTTTCGCAGATCCGGCGGGCAGGCTTTGTGTGCTGGACGTTACCATAAAAGGTAAGGCTTTACGTCTCATCGGCGTTTATGCGCCTAATACCCATGCTGAGCGACCTGGTCTGTTTCGGCAGATCGAGCCGTTTTTGACGACATCTCGTCGGGTAGTTTTAGCGGGCGATTGGAATGCCGTCCTTGAGCCCGATATAGATCGTATAGGGAAAAAACGGGGTACTAACAATCCTGATGTGAAACCATTTCGGGACTTTATCGGCGGGTTTGATCTCGTCGATAAGTACCGGAATGAGCATCCTCGGGAGGTAGCATGGACTTGGACTAATAGTGGCAACTCGGCTCCTGGGACGCTTGCGAGCTACCTCGACCGGGTCTTAGTTAAGAGAGTCGATGTAGGGCTCTTAGGGTGTCCAAGTTTCCATTACATAGTTTATTCGGATCATAGGCTTGTCCGGGTCCGGGTAAACTTAGATAAGCCTAAGGTTAGGTTGGCTGGTTACTGGAAATTCAACTGTTCACTGTTTGGTGAGCAGGGATTTCGGGACCAGCTGGTACTAATGATACAACGGGAATTGTCGGGAGCGGTTTTCGGGAACGCCTGGTGGGGTAAACTTAAATCCAAAATTAGAACGTTTGCTGCCGATTTTAGTCGTCGACTCAATCGAGATAGATTAGCGGCGCAAACTGCTTTAGAAGAAAAAGTTGATCGGGCCGTGAAATCCCGTGTTAGTGGGGATGTAGCCTTAGCTAAGGCAGAGTTGGCCTCCTTGCTTATCAAGAAGGATCAAGCTCTGGTAGTTAGGGCTAGGTTAAAAAGAATGTCCTCTGAGGCGACGAATATGGCCGCTGAATTGCGTGCAGAGGAGAGTAGGAGTGCGTCTCGACGACATATCGCGTGCGTCACATTACCGGATAATCGGACCGTGACTACAAACGCGGGCATATGTGAGGTCTTTCGTGATTACTTTCAGGATCTTTTCACCAGGGAGCCCGGTCTGAGCTCTGCTCAGTTCGACTCCTATTTAGCCGACTTTCCCTGCCTCGAGGCAGCTGAAGCGGCTGGGTGCGAGGGTCCCATAACAGAGTCCGAGATCTGGGATGCGCTGAAGCAGGTTGGCCTGGATAAGTCTCCGGGACTCGATGGTCTTCCCTACGAAGTGTACTTGAGGCTGTCGCCCGTTTTTGTTCCTTTGCTGGAGCTGATTTTCAACCACTGGATGAAGCAGGGGTCTATACCCCAACGCTTCACCAGGGGTGTGATCAAGTTGCTGCGTAAGGACAAGAACGGTGGGGATGGGTTAGGGAACTTTCGCCCTTTAACAATGTTAAACACGGAGTTAAAGATTTTGGCGAAGATCTTAGCCAACCGTTTGCAGCTTGTCCTGTCTAGTCTGATTGGTCCCGAGCAGACTTGTGCTGTGAAGGGCAGGACTATTCAGGATAACCTGCATATGGTACGCTTGATCTTAGAACAAGTCGACGGTGAAGCCGCGCTGATCAATTTAGATCAGTCCAAGGCCTTCGATAGGGTTGACCATCGTTTTCTGGAGGCTGTCCTTTCGGCGGCCGGTTTCGGAGCCGACTTTCGCTCCTGGATCCGACTCTTGTATGCGACCCCCGGTGCGCTGGTGGAAGTGAATGGAGTAAGATCGAAGCCTTTCGTATTGTCTCGCTCTATTCGTCAGGGTTGTCCGCTCTCGCCTTTGCTGTACGTTCTTGCGTTGGAACCGTTCCTTCGCAAGTTAAAGGCGAATCCGGTCCTGCGTGGAATATCTCTGCCTGGGGCCACCACCTCAGCAAGGTATTCTGCCTATGCTGACGACGTTTCGGTTCTTGTGTCGAGCAGAGCCGAGATTGACGAAGTCAGCAAAGTGGTCAGTGGTTATGAGATGGTGACAGGGGCCAAGATCAATCGCGATAAGTCTGTGGGCTTGCGATTGGGTGCGTGGAAGGGAGTTTCTCTTCCCGGACCTTTCCTCTGGACGGATGGGCCGATCAAGATACTCGGCGTCTGGTTCGGTCCGGATCTCCAGTTGGAAATGAATTGGTCGGAGGTACGAGGGAAGGCCGAGATCGCGGTTGGTCTGTGGTCTCGGAGGAGGCTTTCCCTGAAGGGAAGGGCGGAAGTATGTGTTTCTCACATATATCCTATTCTCGTGTACCGACTCTCTGTACTTCCACTTCCGTTTACCGCACTAAGTTTATTAGTAAGGCTCTTGTTCTCTTTCTTGTGGAGAGGCAAGGCCGCTATGGTATCTCGCAAGATCTGTTGCCTTCATACCGCTGAGGGCGGCCTGGGAATGCCAAGCATTGAGATTCGTCAACATATGCTTCGCATTGCATTCCTGGACCGATTGTGTCGCGAACCGGACGAGGTGGGAGCCTTCTGGAAGGAAGATGCCCGGAAAAATTTCCCGTCCCTGAGAAGTGTGCACTCGTGCGAGGGGGAGGCCCGCCGTAGACCCCGAGCCGAAAGCTCCTTCTATCACGAATGTCGTCGCGCTCTGAAATGCCTCTTACGGGCGTCGGAAGGCCTCTCCAACGTCCAGGCGTTGTCTCGTAGGGCATTGTATCAAGTGTTAGTTCGGGGGTCCGTTCAAGATGTTCTGATTAGCGAGCTCGGTCTTACGAAGCAGCAGGCTCGCTCAATATGGCCTTGGGCGACAGGGTTGAAATGCCTCACTAACGACGAGGCATCACTCACCTGGCAGGTGATTCGTGGAGCCCTCTGGGTCGGCAAAAGACTTTGTGCAGCGGGCTTGGAGAATTCTCCAAACTGCCGCCGCTGTGTTGGGGAAGTCGAGACCATTGGTCACGCCTTCTTTCAGTGCAGAGTGGTAGTGCCGTTGTGCAAGTTTGTTGAAGGTCTCATGGTTCGCGTCTTGCGGAGAAAGACCTTTGTCCTGGATGTCGTTTCTGTTTGCAGCAATGTGGTACCGCAGATGTCGAGGGCTGAGAATTATGTGTTCTGTTGCTTACTAGGCGTTATGAGAGTCGTGATTTGGACGACGCGTCAGAAGGAATTCTATGGTGGCGAGAAGTTTGTTTCTTCCGAACTGATCTTGTTCTTTAGGCATCTGCTTAAAGTCAAGATTAGGACGGAAAGGCGGCGACTCACATCATCTGAATTTGGCGAAAGGTGGGTGACTCTTGCGCGTTTGTGCCGTGTGAAAGGGGCTGACCTTGAGTGGCATTTTGATGCCGGTTAGGCATAGGATATTGTTTACCTGGGTTGAACTTGGGCAACCCATCCATGCTTAGGCTAGATTAGGTTTTTTGGTGTTTTATTTTTTAGTTTCTTACGATTATGTAAACTTAGCTAAGGTATGTTTGCTCATTGGCCCCTTTTTTTTTCTGCCCCCCTTTTCTTTTCCTTTAGTTTAACTCCCCGTCCCTCCCCTCTTTAGGTGCTCAGTGATTTCAGTTCTCTGGATGATGCGGGACGCCTTTCGTTTTTCGTGTGTGTGATCCTTTTCGTATGTTTGTGTGTGAATCAGTGCGTGTTTGTGTGAATGGTTTGGGATGGATAAATGTGTATTTTATATTGTCAAAGTCCCGTGTCGATTTCGCCCAGTTAATTGATTTTACTGGCACATTTAGGATTTGTGGGGGGGTTTTTAATTACTAACATGATTTTGTTTAGTTTGCTTGTACATATTTGTATTCATATTGTATATTTTCATTGGGGATTATTTTATTTAATTTTTATGCCCGCCCCCCCAAACAGACTTTTATTGTACATATGGGGTTATTTAGGATTTTCATAGAGACAATGAGGTATTTTGGTGGTTGTAGAACGAATGGTATGTATGAATGTGGTGTTTTGGTGAAAGGAATATTGTTTTGTATGCTTGGGTCAGTGCGTGCGACTAGCTAAGTTTAATTTTAAGACAAGCGATGACCTTCCTTTCCCAATCCCCATTTTTGGCTTTGTGCCACATTTACCGTGTTTTGTATACGGTAATAAATATTATCACGAGACCCAACGGCCGTCTTGTTATTCCTTTTCTCTTTGTTGTAGACCGCAGACCGACTGCACGTTTGCCCGAATTCTGTTTGACTGCTGACAGACTGCTCGTTTGCCCGAATTCTGTGTTGCATTGTATTTAGCTAAGTTTGTTTTTTATTATTTCCATTTGACTGTTTCAGGAAAAAAAAAAAAAAAAAAAAAAAAAAGTCCTTTGGATTTTTGCTTCTCTCCATTTTTTTTTACCCCCCTCTTTTAATTTCTGTTATTTTTTCTTTTTATTTCAGTTTTCCAATTTTCCCCCTTTAATTTTTGTTTTCCTTTTAATTTTCTTTTTACCCCCGGTAATTCTTTGTTTTTTTATTTGTTACCCCTTTTTAATTTGCAGGCCTTTTTCTTTTTATTCTAGCTTCTCGTTTTAATTTCCTTCCAACCTTTAATTTTTGTTTTTCATTTTCACGCTTTTTCTTTTTAGCCTTCGTTAAAATTTTCATTTTCCTTTAATTTCTGATTTTCGCGTTTATTAATTTTAATTTCTGTTTTCTTTCCTAACCTTACGTTTTTCCGTGTTTTTCGTTGTATAATTTGTTTGTACTAAATTCGTTTTGTAATCCTTGTATTGTATAATTTAATTGTTTATTATTCTTTTGTTTATCGGTTCGACTCGCTTTTCTGTGGGTCGGCCATTTTGAATTTTTGTTTCTAGCTTTGGTTGTCGTCGAAAGTTACGTATTTTTTTTTGTTTATTGTTTTCGACTAGTGTCGGCCATTTTGTTTTTTTGTTAATAGCTCCGGCTATTTGCCGAAGTTTATTATTGTCTTTGTTTACCTTGTTTTGAACCGTTTTCTTTGTATTATTTAATTTTCCTCCTTGTGTTTTTTATTTTCGCCTTTAGTTGATATTTGTTTAAGTTTTTTACGTGTTATTTTTGTTGTGTTTGTAATTGTTTAATTTAGCTGTTAGTCTCGCTTCTTAAAGTCGGCCATCTTTTATTTTATTTTTAACTAGCTTCGGCTAGAGTTTAATCTTATTAGTTTTTATCTATCTTTTCTTTGAACTTTTTTGTCTAATCCCCCCCCCTTTTTTATTTTTTTTTTTTTTGCGCCTTTTGGCGTTATTCGTTCTTTTTTGTTTCGCCTTTAGGCGAAATTTAGTAAATATCCCTCCCCCTATTCCTCCACTCCCGACCCTCCCCCTTACTTCATTATGGAGAAGAAGGAAAAAAAAGCCCCTTCTTTCCTGATCACAAAGAAAAAAACTTCCACCCTGGCTACTATCAAAAAATCGGTTAGGAAGCATCTTTTTAACCCGAAAAAAGACCCCCCGGACAAAGATAATCCCAATGAATATCCTGCCCTGCCACGAACCCCTACTAATGAGGAGATTGTGGACGTCCTTAAGCAGGCGGCCAAAGCCAGGATAGCTAAGGAAATCCTGGAAAAGGAAAAAAACAATGAAAAGCCTAAAGTCAGTACCGAGGTCGGGGATTCGCCCTCTTGTTGGAAGTCCCCTCCGAATTGTATTATCGACATCGCGGAGTTCCTGGAGCGTGCCAAGAGTTACGCTCACCTCGTGGTGAAAGACGGGCTCTTGGAGGATCCAGTGGAACTGAAGAGAGTCGAGAAAAGAATAGTGTCTGTTTTTGTCGTCGACAAGCGTTCGCGCAAAATTTGTCGTTCGACTAAAGACACAGTGTTTAAAGCACTGGAGTCCCTGGGGTTCAAACCCCTAAGAATTGTCAAAGGCAAGGGTTTCTTCATGTGGGACGTGCTGCTGCCCACTGCAGAAGACTGCGTGAGAGCCACCCGGAGAGAATTAATCACCAAAGATCTCATCCTCCGAACAGAGTACGAGGGTCGGCGAAGGACCAGGGTGGCAGTGTACGAGGTCCCTCCTCAGGTTATCGGGGAACACCTCGCGGCTTTCCTGGCCCAATACGGGGAAATATTGGCCGCTTCCTGCGATAGCCTGACCGGGGGATGGAGCTTTGATATGATGCTCGATCGTAAGGCCTTCAGCTCCGTCCCCAACTGGATTGACGTCGGTGACCTGAAGCTGCCGGTCATCGTGACCGGTCGTAAACCAGCCTGCTGGAAGTGTGGAGTGACTGGTCATCTCTCCTCTTCCTGCCCAGAGAAGAAGGCCTCTGGAACTCAGGTCACAAAAGACCAAACTCCCCCTCTGACCGAGTCTGCAAAATCCGCCGCGCCTGTAATGGGCATGCCAGCTGCCGGGACCGGAGAGGTTGTTCCCCCGGTTGGGTCACCATCCAAGCCCCCATCCCCCGAAGAGCCCTCTTCCGCCGCTCCTGTGGCTAAGAAGGGGGAAGAAGGGGAATGGCAGGTAGTTGGCAGGGTCAGAGGGAAGCGTCAGCCAGCGGGTCCTCAGTCCCCTGAAGCCTCGGGGACTAAAGACACACACAGTCCCACTCCCTCTATCAACAGCAAGGGCGACGCCCCGACCTCCACTCTTTCAATTGAAGAGCAGAAGCTAAAATACGAGCCGAGCCACGAAAAAGCGGAGAAACTAAAAAAACTCAAAAAACATCTGGACGACCAAAAAAAAACCACAAAATCTCCTCCAAAGAAAACCATCCCCTTACAGTCACCTAAATTAATTTCCCCCATCAAATCTCCCCCGAAGAAGAAGGCCACCCTTTGTGTATCCTCCATCCCCATGCCTCCCACTTCAACCCCTCTCTCCAGAGTGAAGCCTTCGCCTGCTATGCCGTCCACCTCCCATGCCCAATCCCAAATCCCGCTCAGTAGAGATCCCAGTCCCTTTAGACAACCCTGCACTCCTTGCCACACTCCCAGTCCTTCTCCCACTAAAACCTCTCAGATGTTACCACCGGTCACCAAAAGGCCCCGAAGCCCCACTCAAGATCCCGGCGAAAAGAAAAAAAAACCAAAGGGCATTTTCAATCATGGATTGGACATTTGTAAGATCTCCCCTAGGCAGGCGGAAAAAGCTAGGGATTATGGGAACCGCATCCCTAATCTAAAGTTCCTCCTGTCCATCAAACAGTTCAGCGACAAAGACATCGACAACCCGTTGAACTTCCCAGATGCCCAGCGGGTTTTAACCGTGGTGGGAGTAGACACGGGAGCAAAACAGATTTGGGCCATGTTGGACGAGGCCATATCCTCGTTCAACATGAGCCCGCCCATTACTATCATTCAGAGCGACAAGCTCCGGAAAATGAACTCTTTTTGCGCAGGGAGGGTCCCAATTTTTGTTCACCCCTCCCTCTATAGGGCTCTTAAACTCACTTTCCCGTGGGATATCGGCGGGATCTCCCAGGACGGTAACATCAACACTGAGATGGGCCATGGGTCTATGGGAGATGCTGTCGGTATCCTCACCCCGGCCATGTTCAAAACAGGTAAGCAACCCTAATCAGTTTTCACTATGGCTCTCTGGTTGGCTACTTTAAATGTCCGGGGCCTGAGGTCGGAGTCTCGCAGGGCGAGGCTCTCTCGCGACCTTCAGCGCCTCGGGGTTAATATCTGTTGTGTGCAAGAGACCCGGTTTTCTTCTCATGATCGTGAGGATGTGCTGTCTAAGGGGTTCGCCCTTTATTCAGCATGTTTTGATGGTCGTTCGAGGGGTGTCTCTTGGCTAGTGAGCAGGTCTTTAGACGCTGCATGTACTCTTGTTTTCGCAGATCCGGCGGGCAGGCTTTGTGTGCTGGACGTTACCATAAAAGGTAAGGCTTTACGTCTCATCGGCGTTTATGCGCCTAATACCCATGCTGAGCGACCTGGTCTGTTTCGGCAGATCGAGCCGTTTTTGACGACATCTCGTCGGGTAGTTTTAGCGGGCGATTGGAATGCCGTCCTTGAGCCCGATATAGATCGTATAGGGAAAAAACGGGGTACTAACAATCCTGATGTGAAACCATTTCGGGACTTTATCGGCGGGTTTGATCTCGTCGATAAGTACCGGAATGAGCATCCTCGGGAGGTAGCATGGACTTGGACTAATAGTGGCAACTCGGCTCCTGGGACGCTTGCGAGCTACCTCGACCGGGTCTTAGTTAAGAGTCGATGTAGGGCTCTTAGGGTGTCCAAGTTTCCATTACATAGTTTATTCGGATCATAGGCTTGTCCGGGTCCGGGTAAACTTAGATAAGCCTAAGGTTAGGTTGGCTGGTTACTGGAAATTCAACTGTTCACTGTTTGGTGAGCAGGGATTTCGGGACCAGCTGGTACTAATGATACAACGGGAATTGTCGGGAGCGGTTTTCGGGAACGCCTGGTGGGGTAAACTTAAATCCAAAATTAGAACGTTTGCTGCCGATTTTAGTCGTCGACTCAATCGAGATAGATTAGCGGCGCAAACTGCTTTAGAAGAAAAAGTTGATCGGGCCGTGAAATCCCGTGTTAGTGGGGATGTAGCCTTAGCTAAGGCAGAGTTGGCCTCCTTGCTTATCAAGAAGGATCAAGCTCTGGTAGTTAGGGCTAGGTTAAAAAGAATGTCCTCTGAGGCGACGAATATGGCCGCTGAATTGCGTGCAGAGGAGAGTAGGAGTGCGTCTCGACGACATATCGCGTGCGTCACATTACCGGATAATCGGACCGTGACTACAAACGCGGGCATATGTGAGGTCTTTCGTGATTACTTTCAGGATCTTTTCACCAGGGAGCCCGGTCTGAGCTCTGCTCAGTTCGACTCCTATTTAGCCGACTTTCCCTGCCTCGAGGCAGCTGAAGCGGCTGGGTGCGAGGGTCCCATAACAGAGTCCGAGATCTGGGATGCGCTGAAGCAGGTTGGCCTGGATAAGTCTCCGGGACTCGATGGTCTTCCCTACGAAGTGTACTTGAGGCTGTCGCCCGTTTTTGTTCCTTTGCTGGAGCTGATTTTCAACCACTGGATGAAGCAGGGGTCTATACCCCAACGCTTCACCAGGGGTGTGATCAAGTTGCTGCGTAAGGACAAGAACGGTGGGGATGGGTTAGGGAACTTTCGCCCTTTAACAATGTTAAACACGGAGTTAAAGATTTTGGCGAAGATCTTAGCCAACCGTTTGCAGCTTGTCCTGTCTAGTCTGATTGGTCCCGAGCAGACTTGTGCTGTGAAGGGCAGGACTATTCAGGATAACCTGCATATGGTACGCTTGATCTTAGAACAAGTCGACGGTGAAGCCGCGCTGATCAATTTAGATCAGTCCAAGGCCTTCGATAGGGTTGACCATCGTTTTCTGGAGGCTGTCCTTTCGGCGGCCGGTTTCGGAGCCGACTTTCGCTCCTGGATCCGACTCTTGTATGCGACCCCCGGTGCGCTGGTGGAAGTGAATGGAGTAAGATCGAAGCCTTTCGTATTGTCTCGCTCTATTCGTCAGGGTTGTCCGCTCTCGCCTTTGCTGTACGTTCTTGCGTTGGAACCGTTCCTTCGCAAGTTAAAGGCGAATCCGGTCCTGCGTGGAATATCTCTGCCTGGGGCCACCACCTCAGCAAGGTATTCTGCCTATGCTGACGACGTTTCGGTTCTTGTGTCGAGCAGAGCCGAGATTGACGAAGTCAGCAAAGTGGTCAGTGGTTATGAGATGGTGACAGGGGCCAAGATCAATCGCGATAAGTCTGTGGGCTTGCGATTGGGTGCGTGGAAGGGAGTTTCTCTTCCCGGACCTTTCCTCTGGACGGATGGGCCGATCAAGATACTCGGCGTCTGGTTCGGTCCGGATCTCCAGTTGGAAATGAATTGGTCGGAGGTACGAGGGAAGGCCGAGATCGCGGTTGGTCTGTGGTCTCGGAGGAGGCTTTCCCTGAAGGGAAGGGCGGAAGTATGTGTTTCTCACATATATCCTATTCTCGTGTACCGACTCTCTGTACTTCCACTTCCGTTTACCGCACTAAGTTTATTAGTAAGGCTCTTGTTCTCTTTCTTGTGGAGAGGCAAGGCCGCTATGGTATCTCGCAAGATCTGTTGCCTTCATACCGCTGAGGGCGGCCTGGGAATGCCAAGCATTGAGATTCGTCAACATATGCTTCGCATTGCATTCCTGGACCGATTGTGTCGCGAACCGGACGAGGTGGGAGCCTTCTGGAAGGAAGATGCCCGGAAAAATTTCCCGTCCCTGAGAAGTGTGCACTCGTGCGAGGGGGAGGCCCGCCGTAGACCCCGAGCCGAAAGCTCCTTCTATCACGAATGTCGTCGCGCTCTGAAATGCCTCTTACGGGCGTCGGAAGGCCTCTCCAACGTCCAGGCGTTGTCTCGTAGGGCATTGTATCAAGTGTTAGTTCGGGGGTCCGTTCAAGATGTTCTGATTAGCGAGCTCGGTCTTACGAAGCAGCAGGCTCGCTCAATATGGCCTTGGGCGACAGGGTTGAAATGCCTCACTAACGACGAGGCATCACTCACCTGGCAGGTGATTCGTGGAGCCCTCTGGGTCGGCAAAAGACTTTGTGCAGCGGGCTTGGAGAATTCTCCAAACTGCCGCCGCTGTGTTGGGGAAGTCGAGACCATTGGTCACGCCTTCTTTCAGTGCAGAGTGGTAGTGCCGTTGTGCAAGTTTGTTGAAGGTCTCATGGTTCGCGTCTTGCGGAGAAAGACCTTTGTCCTGGATGTCGTTTCTGTTTGCAGCAATGTGGTACCGCAGATGTCGAGGGCTGAGAATTATGTGTTCTGTTGCTTACTAGGCGTTATGAGAGTCGTGATTTGGACGACGCGTCAGAAGGAATTCTATGGTGGCGAGAAGTTTGCTTCTTCCGAACTGATCTTGTTCTTTAGGCATCTGCTTAAAGTCAAGATTAGGACGGAAAGGCGGCGACTCACATCATCTGAATTTGGCGAAAGGTGGGTGACTCTTGCGCGTTTGTGCCGTGTGAAAGGGGCTGACCTTGAGTGGCATTTTGATGCCGGTTAGGCATAGGATATTGTTTTCCTGGGTTGAACTTGGGCAACCCATCCATGCTTAGGCTAGATTAGGGTATTTGGTGTTTTATTTTTAGTTTCTTAGGATTGTGTAAACTTAGCTAAGGTATGTTTGCTCATTGGCCCCTTTTTTTTCTGTCCCCTTTTCTTTTCCTTTAGTTTAACTCCCCATCCCTCCCCTCTTTAGGTGCTCAGTGATTTCAGTTCTCTGGATGATGCGGGACGCCTTTCGTTTTCGTGTGTGTGATCCTTTTCGTATGTTTGTGTGTGAATCAGTGCGTGTTTGTGCGAGTGGTTGGGATGGATAAATGTGTATTTTATATTGTCAAAGTCCCGTGTCGATTTCGCCCAGTTAATTGATTTTACTGGCACATTTAGGATTTGTCGGGGGGTTTTTAATTACTAACATGATTTTGTTTAGTTTTCTTGTACATATTTGTATGCATATTGTATATAGTCATTGGGGATTATTTTATTTAATTTTTATGCCCGCCCCCCAACAGACTTTATTGTATATATGGGGTTATTTAGGATTTTCATAGAGACAATGAGGTATTTTGGTGGTTGTAGAACGAATGGTATGTATGAATGTGGTGTTTTGGTGAAAGGAATATTGTTTTGTATGCTTGGGTCAGTGCGTGCGACTAGCTAAGTTTAATTTTAAGACAAGCGATGACCTTCCTTTCCCAATCCCCATTTTTGGCTTTGTGCCACATTTACTGTGTTTTGCATACAGTAATAAATATTATCACGAGACCCAACGGCCGTCTTGTTATTCCTTTTCTCTTTGTTGTAGACCGCAGACCGACTGCACGTTTGCCCGAATTCTGTTTGACTGCTGACAGACTGCTCGTTTGCCCGAATTCTGTGTTGCATTGTATTTAGCTAAGTTTGTTTTTTATTATTTCCATTTGACTGTTTCAGGAAAAAAAAAAAAAAAAAAAAAAAAAGTCCTTTGGATTTTTGCTTCTCTCCATTTTTTTTTTACCCCCCTCTTTTAATTTCTGTTATTTTTTCTTTTTATTTCAGTTTTCCAATTTTCCCCCTTTAATTTTTGTTTCCTTTTAATTTTCTTTTTACCCCCGGTAATTCTTTGTTTTTTATTTTTTACCCCTTTTTAATTTGCAGGCTTTCTCTTTTTATTCTAGTTTCCCGTTTTAATTTCCTTCCAACCTTTAATTTTTGTTTTTCATTTCCACGCTTTTTCTTTTTAGCCTCCGTTAAAATTTTCATTTTCCTTTAATTTCTGATTTTCGCGTTTATTAATTTTAATTTCTGTTTTCTTTCCTAACCTTACGTTTTTCCGTGTTTTTCGTTTTATAATTTGTTTGTACTAATTTCGTTTTGTAATCCTTGTATTGTATAATTTATTTGTTTATTTTTCCTTTATTTATCGGTTCGACTCGCTTTTCTGTGGGTCGGCCATTTTGAATTTTTGTTTCTAGCTTTGGTTGTCGTCGAAAGTTACGTATTTTCTTTTGTTTATTCTTTTCGACTAGTGTCGGCCATTTTGTTTTTTTGTTAATAGCTCCGGCTATTTGCCGAAGTTTATTATTGTCTTTGTTTACCTTGTTTTGAACCGTTTTCTTTGTATTATTTAATTTTCCTCCTTGTGTTTTTTATTTTCGCCTTTAGGTGATATTTGTTTAAGTTTTTTACGTGTTATTTTTGTTGTGTTTGTAATTGTTTAATTTAGCTGTCTAGTCTCGCTTCTTAAAGTCGGCCATCTTTTATTTTATTTTTTTTAACTAGCTTCGGCTAGAGTTTAATCTTAGTTTTTCTTATCTATCTTTTCTTTGAACTTTTTTGTCTAATTTCCCCCCCCCCTTTTTTTTATTTTTTTGCGCCTTTTGGCGTTATTCGTTCTTTTTTGTTTCGCCTTTAGGCGAAATTTAGTAAATATCCCTCCCCCTATTCCTCCACTCCCGACCCTCCCCCTTACTTCATCATGGAGAAGAAGGAAAAAAAAGCCCCTTCTTTTCTGATCACAAAGAAAAAGACATCGACCCTGGCTACCATAAAAAAATCGGTTAGGAAGCATCTTTTTAACCCGAAAAAAGACCCCCCAGACAAAGATAATCCCAATGAATATCCTGCCCTGCCACGAACCCCTACTAATGAGGAGATTGTGGACGTCCTTAAGCAGGCGGCCAAAGCCAGGATAGCTAAGGAAATCCTGGAAAAGGAAAAAAACAATGAAAAGCCTAAAGTTAGTACCGAGGTCGGGGATTCGCCCTCTTGTTGGAAGTCCCCTCCGAATTGTATTATCGACATCGCGGAGTTCCTGGAGCGTGCCAAGAGTTACGCTCACCTCGTGGTGAAAGACGGGCTCTTGGAGGATCCAGTGGAACTGAAGAGAGTCGAGAAAAGAATAGTGTCTGTTTTTGTCGTCGACAAGCGTTCGCGCAAAATTTGTCGTTCGACTAAAGACACAGTGTTTAAAGCACTGGAGTCCCTGGGGTTCAAACCCCTAAGAATTGTCAAAGGCAAGGGTTTCTTCATGTGGGACGTGCTGCTGCCCACTGCAGAAGACTGCGTGAGAGCCACCCGGAGAGAATTAATCACCAAAGATCTCATCCTCCGAACAGAGTACGAGGGTCGGCGAAGGACCAGGGTGGCAGTGTACGAGGTCCCTCCTCAGGTTATCGGGGAACACCTCGCGGCTTTCCTGGCCCAATACGGGGAAATATTGGCCGCTTCCTGCGATAGCCTGACCGGGGGATGGAGCTTTGATATGATGCTCGATCGTAAGGCCTTCAGCTCCGTCCCCAACTGGATTGACGTCGGTGACCTGAAGCTGCCGGTCATCGTGACCGGTCGTAAACCAGCCTGCTGGAAGTGTGGAGTGACTGGTCATCTCTCCTCTTCCTGCCCAGAGAAGAAGGCCTCTGGAACTCAGGTCACAAAAGACCAAACTCCCCCTCTGACCGAGTCTGCAAAATCCGCCGCGCCTGTAATGGGCATGCCAGCTGCCGGGACCGGAGAGGTTGTTCCCCCGGTTGGGTCACCATCCAAGCCCCCATCCCCCGAAGAGCCCTCTTCCGCCGCTCCTGTGGCTAAGAAGGGGGAAGAAGGGGAATGGCAGGTAGTTGGCAGGGTCAGAGGGAAGCGTCAGCCAGCGGGTCCTCAGTCCCCTGAAGCCTCGGGGACTAAAGACACACACAGTCCCACTCCCTCTATCAACAGCAAGGGCGACGCCCCGACCTCCACTCTTTCAATTGAAGAGCAGAGGCTAAAATACGAGCCGAGCCACGAAAAAGCGGAGAAACTAAAAAAACTCAAAAAACATCTGGACGACCAAAAAAAACCCACAAAATCTCCTCCAAAAAAAAACATCCCCTTACAGTCACCTAAATTAATTTCCCCCATCAAATCTCCCCCGAAGAAGAAGGCCACCCTTTGTGTATCCTCCATCCCCATGCCTCCCACTTCAACCCCTCTCTCCAGAGTGAAGCCTTCTCCTGCTATGCCGTCCACCTCCCATGCCCAATCCCAAATCCCGCTCAGTAGAGATCCCAGTCCCTTTAGACAACCCTGCACTCCTTGCCACACTCCCAGTCCTTCTCCCACTAAAACCTGTCAGATGTTACCACCGGTCACCAAAAGGCCCCGAAGCCCCACTCAAGATCCCGGCGAAAAGAAAAAAAAAACCAAAGGGCATTTTCAATCATGGATTGGACATTTGTAAGATCTCCCCTAGGCAGGCGGAAAAAGCTAGGGATTATGGGAACCGTATCCCTAATCTAAAGTTCCTCCTGTCCATCAAACAGTTCAGCGACAAAGACATCGACAACCCGTTGAACTTCCCAGATGCCCAGCGGGTTTTAACCGTGGTGGGCGTTGACACGGGAGCAAAACAGATTTGGGCCATGTTGGACGAGGCCATATCCTCGTTCAACATGAGCCCGCCCATTGCTATCATTCAGAGCGACAAGCTCCGGAAAATGAACTCTTTTTGCGCAGGGAGGGTCCCAATTTTTGTTCACCCCTCCCTCTATAGGGCTCTTAAACTCACTTTCCCGTGGGATATCGGCGGGATCTCCCAGGACGGTAACATCAACACTGAGATGGGCCATGGGTCTATGGGAGATGCTGTCGGTATCCTCACCCCGGCCATGTTCAAAACAGGTAAGCAACCCTAATCAGTTTTCACTATGGCTCTCTGGTTGGCTACTTTAAATGTCCGGGGCCTGAGGTCGGAGTCTCGCAGGGCGAGGCTCTCTCGCGACCTTCAGCGCCTCGGGGTTAATATCTGTTGTGTGCAAGAGACCCGGTTTTCTTCTCATGATCGTGAGGATGTGCTGTCTAAGGGGTTCGCCCTTTATTCAGCATGTTTTGATGGTCGTTCGAGGGGTGTCTCTTGGCTAGTGAGCAGGTCTTTAGACGCTGCATGTACTCTTGTTTTCGCAGATCCGGCGGGCAGGCTTTGTGTGCTGGACATTACCATAAAAGGTAAGGCTTTACGTCTCATCGGCGTTTATGCGCCTAATACCCATGCTGAGCGACCTGGTCTGTTTCGGCAGATCGAGCCGTTTTTGACGACATCTCGTCGGGTAGTTTTAGCGGGCGATTGGAATGCCGTCCTTGAGCCCGATATAGATCGTATAGGGAAAAAACGGGGTACTAACAATCCTGATGTGAAACCATTTCGGGACTTTATCGGCGGGTTTGATCTCGTCGATAAGTACCGGAATGAGCATCCTCGGGAGGTAGCATGGACTTGGACTAATAGTGGCAACTCGGCTCCTGGGACGCTTGCGAGCTACCTCGACCGGGTCTTAGTTAAGAGAGTCGATGTAGGGCTCTTAGGGTGTCCAAGTTTCCATTACATAGTTTATTCGGATCATAGGCTTGTCCGGGTCCGGGTAAACTTAGATAAGCCTAAGGTTAGGTTGGCTGGTTACTGGAAATTCAACTGTTCACTGTTTGGTGAGCAGGGATTTCGGGACCAGCTGGTACTAATGATACAACGGGAATTGTCGGGAGCGGTTTTCGGGAACGCCTGGTGGGGTAAACTTAAATCCAAAATTAGAACGTTTGCTGCCGATTTTAGTCGTCGACTCAATCGAGATAGATTAGCGGCGCAAACTGCTTTAGAAGAAAAAGTTGATCGGGCCGTGAAATCCCGTGTTAGTGGGGATGTAGCCTTAGCTAAGGCAGAGTTGGCCTCCTTGCTTATCAAGAAGGATCAAGCTCTGGTAGTTAGGGCTAGGTTAAAAAGAATGTCCTCTGAGGCGACGAATATGGCCGCTGAATTGCGTGCAGAGGAGAGTAGGAGTGCGTCTCGACGACATATCGCGTGCGTCACATTACCGGATAATCGGACCGTGACTACAAACGCGGGCATATGTGAGGTCTTTCGAGATTACTTTCAGGATCTTTTCACCAGGGAGCCCGGTCTGAGCTCTGCTCAGTTCGACTCCTATTTAGCCGACTTTCCCTGCCTCGAGGCAGCTGAAGCGGCTGGGTGCGAGGGTCCCATAACAGAGTCCGAGATCTGGGATGCGCTGAAGCAGGTTGGCCTGGATAAGTCTCCGGGACTCGATGGTCTTCCCTACGAAGTGTACTTGAGGCTGTCGCCCGTTTTTGTTCCTTTGCTGGAGCTGATTTTCAACCACTGGATGAAGCAGGGGTCTATACCCCAACGCTTCACCAGGGGTGTGATCAAGTTGCTGCGTAAGGACAAGAACGGTGGGGATGGGTTAGGGAACTTTCGCCCTTTAACAATGTTAAACACGGAGTTAAAGATTTTGGCGAAGATCTTAGCCAACCGTTTGCAGCTTGTCCTGTCTAGTCTGATTGGTCCCGAGCAGACTTGTGCTGTGAAGGGCAGGACTATTCAGGATAACCTGCATATGGTACGCTTGATCTTAGAACAAGTCGACGGTGAAGCCGCGCTGATCAATTTAGATCAGTCCAAGGCCTTCGATAGGGTTGACCATCGTTTTCTGGAGGCTGTCCTTTCGGCGGCCGGTTTCGGAGCCGACTTTCGCTCCTGGATCCGACTCTTGTATGCGACCCCCGGTGCGCTGGTGGAAGTGAATGGAGTAAGATCGAAGCCTTTCGTATTGTCTCGCTCTATTCGTCAGGGTTGTCCGCTCTCGCCTTTGCTGTACGTTCTTGCGTTGGAACCGTTCCTTCGCAAGTTAAAGGCGAATCCGGTCCTGCGTGGAATATCTCTGCCTGGGGCCACCACCTCAGCAAGGTATTCTGCCTATGCTGACGACGTTTCGGTTCTTGTGTCGAGCAGAACCGAGATTGACGAAGTCAGCAAAGTGGTCAGTGGTTATGAGATGGTGACAGGGGCCAAGATCAATCGCGATAAGTCTGTGGGCTTGCGATTGGGTGCGTGGAAGGGAGTTTCTCTTCCCGGACCTTTCCTCTGGACGGATGGGCCGATCAAGATACTCGGCGTCTGGTTCGGTCCGGATCTCCAGTTGGAAATGAATTGGTCGGAGGTACGAGGGAAGGCCGAGATCGCGGTTGGTCTGTGGTCTCGGAGGAGGCTTTCCCTGAAGGGAAGGGCGGAAGTATGTGTTTCTCACATATATCCTATTCTCGTGTACCGACTCTCTGTACTTCCACTTCCGTTTACCGCACTAAGTTTATTAGTAAGGCTCTTGTTCTCTTTCTTGTGGAGAGGCAAGGCCGCTATGGTATCTCGCAAGATCTGTTGCCTTCATACCGCTGAGGGCGGCCTGGGAATGCCAAGCATTGAGATTCGTCAACATATGCTTCGCATTGCATTCCTGGACCGATTGTGTCGCGAACCGGACGAGGTGGGAGCCTTCTGGAAGGAAGATGCCCGGAAAAATTTCCCGTCCCTGAGAAGTGTGCACTCGTGCGAGGGGGAGGCCCGCCGTAGACCCCGAGCCGAAAGCTCCTTCTATCACGAATGTCGTCGCGCTCTGAAATGCCTCTTACGGGCGTCGGAAGGCCTCTCCAACGTCCAGGCGTTGTCTCGTAGGGCATTGTATCAAGTGTTAGTTCGGGGGTCCGTTCAAGATGCTCTGATTAGCGAGCTCGGTCTTACGAAGCAGCAGGCTCGCTCAATATGGCCTTGGGCGACAGGGTTGAAATGCCTCACTAACGACGAGGCATCACTCACCTGGCAGGTGATTCGTGGAGCCCTCTGGGTCGGCAAAAGACTTTGTGCAGCGGGCTTGGAGAATTCTCCAAACTGCCGCCGCTGTGTTGGGGAAGTCGAGACCATTGGTCACGCCTTCTTTCAGTGCAGAGTGGTAGTGCCGTTGTGCAAGTTTGTTGAAGGTCTCATGGTTCGCGTCTTGCGGAGAAAGACCTTTGTCCTGGATGTCGTTTCTGTTTGCAGCAATGTGGTACCGCAGATGTCGAGGGCTGAGAATTATGTGTTCTGTTGCTTACTAGGCGTTATGAGAGTCGTGATTTGGACGACGCGTCAGAAGGAATTCTATGGTGGCGAGAAGTTTGCTTCTTCCGAACTGATCTTGTTCTTTAGGCATCTGCTTAAAGTCAAGATTAGGACGGAAAGGCGGCGACTCACATCATCTGAATTTGGCGAAAGGTGGGTGACTCTTGCGCGTTTGTGCCGTGTGAAAGGGGCTGACCTTGAGTGGCATTTTGATGCCGGTTAGGCATAGGATATTGTTTACCTGGGTTGAACTTGGGCAACCCATCCATGCTTAGGCTAGATTAGGTTTTTTGGTGTTTTATTTTTTTAGTTTCTTACGATTATGTAAACTTAGCTAAGGTATGTTTGCTCATTGGCCCCTTTTTTTTCTGTCCCCCTTTTCTTTTCCTTTAGTTTAACTCCCCGTCCCTCCCCTCTTTAGGTGCTCAGTGATTTCAGTTCTCTGGATGATGCGGGACGCCTTTCGTTTTTCGTGTGTGTGATCCTTTTCGTATGTTTGTGTGTGAATCAGTGCGTGTTTGTGTGAATGGTTGGGATGGATAAATGTGTATTTTATATTGTCAAAGTCCCGTGTCGATTTCGCCCAGTTAATTGATTTTACTGGCACATTTAGGATTTGTGGGGGGGGTTTTAATTACTAACATGATTTTGTTTAGTTTTCTTGTACATATTTGTATTCATATTGTATATTTTCATTGGGGATTATTTTATTTAATTTTTATGCCCGCCCCCCCAACAGACTTTATTGTACATATGGGGTTATTTAGGATTTTCATAGAGACAATGAGGTATTTTGGTGGTTGTAGAACGAATGGTATGTATGAATGTGGTGTTTTGGTGAAAGGAATATTGTTTTGTATGCTTGGGTCAGTGCGTGCGACTAGCTAAGTTTAATTTTAAGACAAGCGATGACCTTCCTTTCCCAATCCCCATTTTTGGCTTTGTGCCACATTTACTGTGTTTTGCATACAGTAATAAATATTATCACGAGATCCAACTAGAGACTCTGATCGACTGCGACTAGTCAACACATTCTCCAGGAACGTCTTCCCAGAAATATACAGAAATACTATATGTACTTATTGTGTACACTTTCTTGTTATAATACATTCTTGTTCCAAGTACATTTTGTGTTGCATTATTATTCCATGCAATAGGCGAGATTCAACATTGAGTCAAGACTCAACAATTTTGTAAACAAATGTTATTAACACCTGCTTACTTTGCGTTTTATCATCTATTGTACTGAATGTATTTGCAATCTTGCTGTTTCAAATAAGATGTCTTTTAAGCTAAAAACTTCTAAAATCATGTAGTGTATAATACAACCTCGTCTTTTTGCATTTAAGTTTTGTTCAAAATTTCTCGTATTATACACAAGGAAATACGGTACGTTAAAGATGCATAGTAAAGACGCAAAGAAAATTTAGACAAATATTAATAATAGAACTGTAGTTGTGTAAACACTCAACGCAGCTCCACTTTCATTCTTTCCCCCACCAGGACAAATCGTCCCACGTTGTGTTTCACAGAAACAGAAGGTGAAAAAACGTCACGACAAGAAATGTAAAATACAAATCTTGTTTTTAGTTATTTGGTTATTTATTCACCAGCCGAATTCCGAATCGGACCAAGTATTCTTTCTTTGGGTGGGGTATGTAGGTGGCATATAGGACTCTTATTCTTTCACCGATCAGCTACGACCACATGTCTGGTTGGACAGGCAGATTTTCTCTTCTCTGCTACTGTAAACGGGACTCCGACTATATAAGGCTGTAAACAGAAATTTTCAACTTCCGGTTTGTTGTCACTTGTTCCCAAAATATTTCATTTATTTATCTGTTCTTTTATTCTGTTTTGAGTAAGTGGATGGCAGGTTTTGAAGATCCCATTTCACAGACTTTACTGTCAGCTATAAGACAATTCATATTCGTGTGTGTCCAATAGGTCGTATGTGAGACCTATTATGTCATAGTATTATGTTAAAAGAATTTGAAATTACTATTTTGGAGTTAAATAAAACAAAATAACATAATTAGTTATGACTTTTGTTCCTTGATCATATCAAGTATTCTTGCTAAAATAATATAGAACAAGATCTTTTGTTTGTGGAGCTGAAATTGAATTGAGTTGAGCATTTTAGTGTATCTTGTAATGCAGTTCTTCGATATGCGAAACACAGAATCGATAGGATGTCGTCAGATAAAAAAAAACGAGTTAAAAACAATATGATATTATAAAGTTATCATTAATGTATCATGATACTTATTTCGTCGATGAAATATATTAGAAAATGTAACAACCATTACGAGACAATGGTAGTATAATAATATTGGGAACAGCTGTCTATTTCGGCAGCAACCCCTCTCTAATACATGCTTCATTAAAAATGACTGATAAGGCACTTATACTAAATTTTTCTTTATTGAGTTTTCCTTTTATACGAACAAGAGAATATTTTTTTAAAAATGAGGGTATGTAGAAATTCTTTTTAAAATGTATTAAAATGTATTTTTAAAATGTATTTTAAAAGGTATGTAGCAATTTTTTTTAAAATGAGGGTATGTAGAAATTCGTTCCACGGATTTTGGTTGAACTTTTGCAAATGGTGTGTAAGTTGCTGAAAGGTAGACATTTTAATTCCCGAATACAGTCAGCACATTCTGTTCGTAGTTGATGTTGTTAGGGATTTTTTTTGTCATTGGACATACAGACAATCTTTATATATATATATTTTTAATCATTTAACACCAAGAAAGGCAGGAATGTCACTAGTACGCAGGGTGTTACAGAGAGTGAAACTGAGAGAAAACACTGGCTACAGGAGGGATAAACGATGAACGGGATTCAAGAAGATAGAAGATGGCGATTGGCGTTGCATTTAAATTTTTGAAAATTGTAGTTATCACAGGTGGGAAGTGCTAGAAAAGGAACTTTTGGAGTAGAAGTGGCGGTTATATTTAATTATTTCAACAATAAAAGGGTGGGATCTAGATGCCACTCTTAGTAGCACATGATTTTCTGTATAATTATGACTAGCAGCATGGCGTTGCCCGTGCTTGATTCAAAAATCGTACGACTCATACAGCAATCGCTATCACTTGACTTAAAATATTTTTGCCCTTCCTTGCCTTTAAAGGAGTGCCCTTTGCCGTGCTGATGTTGCTACATGCCGTACTTCTTGCCTATCTCACACTGCGAATTGTTTCTAAGCTCTATACTAAACATTAAATCTATTACGAAAAAAGGACTAAAAAAAATGAACACAAAACGATCAGCTTTAAAAACGGACTCGTAACAGGAAAAACCGAACGAAAAAAAGAATTTTAACAACAAATACTTTTTCACACCCAACACAGTTCTGCGGAATCAGAATCAACATTGAGTTTAAGCAAGCGAATGAGCCAATTGGAGTAAAGTGCCATGCAGAGTTAAATTTTTCCCACTTGTGACGAATGCAGCTATCGATTTTTTTGCATGCTAGCATGCTAGTTAACATTCGTGTCAGTCAGCTGTTGGCTCTCACGCTGGCCAATATAATCTTCCTGCCTATTCGTGTCAGCCAGCCATAGGCCCTCACTCTGGCCAGTAGAAAATGGCAGCAAACTACATGAAAACTGCCATAGAAGCATGAAAAAATCGATTATTTCCACTATCGATGGGAGTTGGGAAATGCAAAGTCGGTCATGGCCTTCTCACTAACTTGGAGCATGTGCATGTAAATTTTGGTGCAAATCCGTCGAAAATTGCGGCCGTGCATTCGTTACACACACACACACACACACACAAGTTACAAGAAGAACAGTGAATTCGGAGGGTCCTACTTTGAAGTGGATTGGTGATTTGTGTTGTTTTAAAATATATAAAAGCCTTTCTTGAAAATTTCTCAAAACTTATGGCGTACACCTTTTAAGACCAGTGCAATTTCAAAATTACTTAAATTACATTTATTAATTAAATTACTTAACTTTTTTCGACGACACGGGTAAAGCTAGTGATATAATCATATAGAGGGTCATAATATAGTATATAAAGCTTAAAATTTGTTTGTGTGTCCACTCAAAGAAAGTTAATTACATTCCTATAAATAGCTTTCAGACACGCATGTTTTTGTGTATGTAAATATTTGATAAAGTATTAAATAGGTTTTATCATCTATATCTGTGTCTTACGTGTTTCCAATGTGACGATTTGGGCTTAACGAAGATGCTGCAGATTGAATAAAAATAAGTGTGTTTTGTTGTTCCTTGGCAATCAGGTCTTTTGTAAATTTTTAAAGTAAAAGATTTTCTTGTAGACAGCTTTTGTTAAGTTATGCAAATAAAGTCATTGTCTGGACTGAAAGTAGTAACCAACTTAACATTTACATCACAGCTTGGAAGTAAAGGGAAGTAAGCAATGTATATGAAAAAGTAAGCAGCTCTAAGCCCTTTTAATAGATTATTTAGAAAATACAACAAATATTATATAATATTACACAAACACACACACACACACACACACACAAAAAAACACTCACTTACGCACACACTCTCACACACATATATATATACACTACAGTTCAAAAGTTTGAGGTACTGCTGGTAATTTTTTCAAACTGGCTCAGAATGTAGTTGTTTTGTAATTTAAATATGAGAAGATAATTATACATAGTTAAAAAGGACAAAAAGAAGAAAAAGAATTTTATGAGTAAATTTTGCTCTCGTCAAAATAGCCTCCTTTAGCCTTGATTACTACTGCACAAATTTCTAGCATTCGTTGCAAAAGTTTCTCAAAGTATAAGTATAAGTTTGATAATTGATTCCATTCTTTTTTCAATGACTTCAAGATCTCCTTTTGACTTTTTGGATGGAAAGGTTTCGCTCTTCTGTCAAGTTCATCCCATGCTAGTTGTGGGGTTGGCTTCAAACTTTCAAACTGTAGTGTATATGTTTATTTCAAATTCATGTGTGAATTCCATAGTAGCTTCGACCTTCTTACATGTTATTATTATGTTTAATAGATTTATATTATGAGGATAAAATAAAAGAACGTCACCTATGTATCTTAGGTAAGTGGATTTTATAAAAAAATTTTTTTTTTACACTAATAGGTGATCTCATAGGTAAGCCGAATTTCTAATTGAGTTAATTATTAATCACTGTTTTTTCTCTTTCAATAAAATTTCTATAAGCAAAAATTCGGATTAATCAATCTTGTTTACACACACACACACACACACACACACACACATTGCAATGTTATTTTTTAGATCTTATTAAAATATGTAATGGATGCATGCAAGTAAATGTTTCACAGAAACATTGTGTAAGCACTATAATCCATGTGTACTTCGATAGAACCGATCGCCAAATAGTCTTAAAAATTATCTCTCGCTCTGTATATATATATATATATATATATATATATATATATATATATACTAGCGGGCTTCGCAAAGTAAGATATATTCAATACTTGAAATCTTTGAAACAAAAATTTTAAATGAACATTTCATTCATAAATTGGTTTGTTATAGTTAAGGAAAGTTTTACAAATAGATGCCAATTTGTTGACGGCCAAGTAAAATGCAAATTTCAAACACTTTTCTGCAATATATAAGACGCTATTCCTAAACAGAACTATTTTTTATATGAAAATCAAAACAATTCTCGAATAAAAGAACAATAATGAAGGACATTTAATGAAATAAACTTTTTTAAAATCAATATGCAAATTAGTTAAACCTGAAGATTGATATTGCCGAGAAGTAGACAATATATAATATAGATATTGAGCTTTCGGTGCATAAATTGCAATAATGTAGAGCTGGGGATTTTTAATCTCAGAATACGTGTGAGAATTGAGTTTTTATATTGTATTTATTCATATAGATTTAATAATATAGATTTTACTTAATTAGCTATATATGTTCTCTAACTCTTCAAATGCTGAATGTATGACTAATAATAATTTCTATTGTCCCATCTTTACACTATTTTAATTTTATCTTATAAATTGTTTCCTGTTCTCTCACCCATGCAATAAAAATAATGGTTTGTATGGAAAATAAGGACCTACGTACATCAAATCGTCTTTAAATTGAGTGGCAGCAGAAGAATTATCGGTGGACTTTTAAAAGGTAAGCTTAAACATTAATTCAATACTTAAATGAAGCGATCAATTTTGAGTTTTTTTGTAGCTTATTGATGCCTATCGCATCTACTTCTCGAGTTATTACGATTATGGCCAAAGCAAGAGTTAAATACTTAAATACTGCCCGATAAGGCGGATTTTAAGCTAGCTGCCATTTTGGATACAAAAGGCAAATAAGAGTTACTCCCCTTGAACCATGAAAGCAACGATTATGGCTATTATAATATATTAATATATATTTTTAACCTCGCATGATCTGGCAAGCCTTAATCTGAGCTCAAAGAAAATTGTTCCTTGCGCTTAACTTTTCTGGGGCTTTTGAATGAGCTATGAATCATTGAAATTGGACCACTGGAAGCGGAGGAGTTGCTTGGACACACACACGCGCAAATGCACGCACATACACTGTACTTTATATATAAGATATATAATTTATATTTTGAAATTATATATATATATATATATATATATATATATATATATATATATATGTTTAAAATTCCATATAATTTATATTTTAAAATTGTATATATATATATATGTATATATAGCCCCGCGCGCCCGCACACATACGAGCGCAGACACATACACTATGAAAGTAATCTTGCACCAATTAAAAAAGCATATATAAAAGGAACATCGAGAAATATAAACAGTCAATTGCTGATAACCCCTGACGAGTGGACGATGTAATTCCCGGAGGCTCCGTCTACGAAACTCTGGAGCCCGGATGCTGAAGTTAACATCAATCACCTAGGTGTTAAACCTTTTATTTGTATTAATTCTCTCTCTCTCTCTCTCTCTCTCTCTCTGTATATATATATATATATATATATGTGTGTGTGTGTGTGTGTGTGTGTGTGTGTGTGTGTGAGTGTTTGTGTGTGTATGTATGTATATGTATTTATATTAAGCATCGTGTATCAATTGCTCTCAGCTAGTCGTCGAACCAAAGAGTCGATCGAATGCGAGGAAAGAAGAAAACTAGTCGTTCGAGTGTTTTGTTTATATGGCTATCAGATTACATGATAGCTATATCAATCATGAAAGCAGTGAAACGAATGCTCGCACGCTCTGATAAATACTCCGCAATACTCAATTCAATAGATCGATATCTGGTATTCCTAAATTGCATAGTACGAGGTGTTAACCCCAAAGTTTGAAGACTTTGAACAGTTTGTACGAAACGTAGTCCGGATTTTGCCGCTACTCTTTGCGAGTGGTCAATCTTGACAAAGGGAAACAGCGTAGGACTCTACCTGGTTTCACTTTTAATTTTGTTTCATATTCAGAAAATATTGGACACAAACAAAAAACATGCATAGCATCAGAAAATTGTTGAAAATAAGTAAAAATAGTGATTTTCTAAGCATAGATTAGATGGGACATAAGGCCGAAAGTATAGGGCACTCAGTGAGGATCGAACTCACTATTCACTCGTAAGCGAAGCAAGATTGCTAACCATTACACAACACCGAAGTGCCCTGAAATTACGTTAATATGTTACTATTTTCTTGAGACACGATTAAACTTTTTCTATGTGCCGTGACCTTTCAGGGTGTTGGTTATTATGGATCTCTACAACTTCCTGTCCTTTCTAGCACTTGATAAATTTTTTTGTTTTTTTTTATCGCTCCTAAACCCTGGTCTGCAACCCATTTATACAAGCTCGTTAGGTAGGTTATGCGCTGGTTTTCCGTTGTCCCTCTTGTCTTCAATATATACTGTGCGTGTCAGTTATTCCGAACCCTCTGTCCTCATTATATGCCCTAGGAATTTCAAATATCTCTTTCTGGCACAAGTGTCCTTTTCGCTTCAATTTTCATAAAAACCTCGTCGTTGCTCACGCGATCGGTTCATGGTATTCTCAGTGTCCTTGTGCAAACCCATCTTTCTGTTGCCTCGTCTCCTCTTCATCAATGAGGAAATTGTCCAGCATTCACTGATATATAGGAGGAATTTATGTTATATATGAGATCAGCACTCTTTTCTTTGCCGGATGAAAAAAGAGCGACGTATACCTCGGTCGGAACGTTGTAGATAAAAGGATAGCATGTTATTGATTTGCAAATATCGAACATCTAAGACAGTGATATTCCAATTATTTTAAGAACCATAATATGGCATAGAAGGCTTAACCTTTATTTGTACGTTCACTCGAAGAAAATTAATTAAATACATATATGTTGTTTTTCTGCCTACGTCTGTTAATATTTCGTAAAATATTTTGATTGATTGACAAGCGCTTGGAGAGAAATCGCCCATGAACGGATCCTGATAGACGTTGTGCTACCGTGGGAAAAGAACTTCGTAAAGGCGAAGCACACCAATATATAGAGATGCCAAGACATGGCAGGGAAAATAATTATATATCATATATTTAATCCGATATTTATATTATTACTTCAAACATTATTATAGTGGACACCTCGTATTTAAAATTAGTTCTTTTTATTTTTTAAAGTCTATTGGCCTGCGCATTCGAGAAATCTTTGTAAAGGAAATTTGTTCTCCGCTAGGGATCGAACCTGCGTCCCCCTTTGTAGGGGAAATCACCTTTCTATCCGGCGTGCTTTACAGCTCCGCTATGAAGAACGTCACGGCGTACAAGACACTATATTCGTGTTTTAAGGAAAGAACATACTCTACACTCAGATTATTCATAAAAAGGGGTTTCTACTTCAATTACGAGTATCCACTTTAATAAAGTTTGAATAATAATTATATTATTGATTATAAATGATGGATTAAAAATAAATCCGTTAATTCTTTAGAAATTGCTTTGTTTACGCCGAGGATACGAAACTGAGCAGATATGAAACCCCCAGAAAAATAATCTGAGTGAAGAGGATGTGCTTCCCTTAAAAAGAGAAAATAGAGTCTTGCGTACTGTGATGTTCTTCGTGACCGAGCGGTAAAGCACATCGGATCGAATGGTGGTTTCCCCTACAAAGGGGGACTATCTCTGGCGGGGAACACATTTCTTTTACCAATGGTTTACCGATAGATGTAATAGACTCTGTTTGATCAATAAAAATGGGGCGTCTGTTTCAAATACGAAGGGCCGCGTGTAATAACATTTGAAGTAATATGACATTGTTGCATTATCTTTGACACTCAGAATCGAAAAGAGAAAAAAGGAAACAGAAACGGAAAAGGAAGAGAGAATAAGGGGACAAGAAAATGATGAAAAAGAGAAATATCCACACACCCAAAGAAACAGACATACACGAACACACATACCCGCAGAAACACATACAGACACACACACATGAACACACGCACACAGACAAAAAAAGGGAGAAAAAACAATGTAAGATCAATAATAAGCGAGTCCCAACTACATGAAACTCAGTATAAAGATAACGAAAAATGAGAAAAACTGCAGTCAATTGCTGAAACCTCCTGACGAGTGAACTGAACAATTACAAATAGGTCCGTCTACGAAACTCTAGAGTCGAAGTGCTGAATATAGCCATCAATCAGCTAAGTAAGAAATTTTATATATATTAATCCTATATATATATATATGTGTGTGTGTGTTTGTGTGTGTATGTGTGTATGTGAGATTATGTGCGTGTGTATGGGTGTGTCTGTGTGCAGTAAGTGTAGCCGTTTCGGTCATGATAAAATCAATTGGATGCGGAAAGACTCGTTCGGGCATTTATATACGTTAAACAAAGCAAACCAATTTACACTGAGCGCAGTATCATTAATATTGACAATGCTTCAGTTGCCTCTCACCGCAGTTAGAATCCAATTTATAAACAGCATCTTCGTTGCTGTTTAACTTCAGCTGTTAATTGGAGGAGAAACAACAACATCAACAACAAAAACTCTCCTGGGGAAAGAAATGTAACTGACTCTCCCTCTCTCCCTCACACTCTTCCACACACGCATACATACATACACACACACACACACATATATATATATATATATATATATATATATATATATATGTATGTATGTATGTATGTATATTCACAAAGAACAGTGTAAGATGATGTACTAATGCACTTTATGGGTTATAAACACAACTGAACGTTCAGTTACAGATGCAGATACATTAAGAGTGTTATTCATGGATAATAAAGCCCAGGCAATTTACGATAAATAACCAAAAGGTTTTGAGCCCGAATATAATCTGTTTTACAGGGATTCTAAATTATTCTTTTTTTGATTGCCTTATTATAATATATTGCTTATATATATTCTTTACATAAAAAATATCTTTATAGAAATATACATGTGATATATTTACGATGGCTGTTTCAAAAGTTTTGAATCTTAATAGGATGCAATAAAAAGAGATAATTAAAAGGAAAACTTCAAATGTTGTAGTTAGTTAGTAATACAAAACGAAAAAAAAATTAAAAAAAGTAAAAAGAAGGCGAGATACAACAGAATTAACTAACCGGTTATCGCACCCCAGTCAACAGAACTCGATCGGAGAAATTAAATTCAATTCTTTTGTTCGCGTGGTTGTCTTGCTTTAATAAAAATTGTCTCGTGCACTTTTAAGTGATAGTTGGAATTAAATTCACTGATAACCTGAGAACATATCCTCAGGAAGGATGATGTACATTCCCAATTGTTAACTCATGGAGAGTTGCCACGTTTTTTTCGAAGCTCCAAAGCAGTAACGGATTTTAAGTTTAATTGAAAAAACGTAAATATTACTTAAAAGTACTAAAAAAATTTAATATAATTCACATTTATTATTTTTTGTTTCATTTATACTAGTGTGCCCGTGCCGTCAAAAATGACGGCAATTGTTAAAAAGTTTTAAAAATTAGATGCAATGAAACAAAAATTTTGAAACCATTTATTGAGATTCAATAAAGTGGCGGGAGATAAAGAATTCACAACTAAAATAAACCGCTATTAATCGTTCCTTTTATATGTTTTAGGCGTTCAATGGTATCTATAATTCATTGATCGCTTATGGTATTATATTAATCGCTTTTTTCTCAATCTCTTTTCATGTTAAAAAATCTTGTGTGTTTAATATGACAGCGAAGGAGAAACATTTCCCGGAAGAAAAATATTAGCAACAGAACGACAAAGACGGTGACGATAAAGCCTATTTCAAGACCAAGTTGAAGCAAGACGGTTACTTAATAGACAAAAGCATCTGCGTGCCTCACATGAAAAGCTTGAACAAATAAAACTGCAACCTAAGAAATGTAGGAGAAAAGGAACGGATTTTTTAACGGTTCATTCTGATCGGAAAGTAATATTATCTAAACACAGAAGAATATTTTATTTGTATAGATTATTAAAACGACCAATGAAAGTAATCACTCATACATGTACTAACTTAAATCGATTCACCTCTCTTCCTACATTAGATGGGATAAAAGTATATAAGTAATTACACATTGGTAATTATTATATGTTTTGATTTATTTTTATAGAAACATATATTGCGTATAGCCATGACAGTTGCTCCAAAAGTTTCAAGCTCGAATAAAATCACTTTTGCAAGGATTACAGATAATCGTTTTATTTGATTGCTTTCTCTCTCTCTCTCTCTCTCTCTCTCTCTCTCTCTCTCTATATATATATATATATATATATATATATATATGTAAGCAAATATGTGGATGTAGATCCGACGGTATGATGAAAATGTGGGAAAGACAAAGCAAAATCCGAATATGTGATTTTACAGTTTTTTATTTTGTTTTTGTTTTTTGTTTTTCTGTCGACGTCAGACGTTTCGGTCAAATAGACCTTCTTCAGGACATGGTTAATGGAGACATATTTATATTAAATTTAAGTTAAATGAAGAGACGATATATACAGGACTAGTCAGAAACAGAAAAACTGAAATTCAGTTTTTCTGTTTCTGACTAGTCCTGTATATATAGTCTACAAAATCAAAAACAGACAGAAAAAAATAATTATAATATATATATATATATATATATATATATATATATATATATATATATATATAATTATTTAAAAAAAATATAATTCAATCGCGGCACAGAAATTATTATGTTTTGAAACTGGTCAGCAGTATTCAGGTTTAATTCCAATGTTAAACCCTAACTAGCGGATGGCAATCTCATCCTCAGCCGATGTTTGGAATAACTATGCTACTAAATGTTTTACTCATTTATAGTTTTGAAATGGGGGTGTGATCTAGGGTTTGTTTTTCATTATCAAGAGGTCACAGCTTTGATTGAAGTAGGGGTGTTTGTTATATGCCAAGTTTTTGGAGTCGTGTAAGATTTGGTTGGGTTTTTTGGTCTGGCAACAATGACTATCTGACTCTCTGCTAAAACTCTCATTGATGTTGTAGTTCTGTTTTTTTTTATTACTGTATGCTAAAACTTAACTGATTTATGTTGTAGCTCCTGTAGATTTTGGTGTTTATTTATTTGTTTTTTTTTGAAGGGGCTTTAAGATTATGATTGGGTTGTGTTTTTAGACCTATTGTTTTAATTGAACTTGTTAATAGATTTTGAATTTTTATTATTATTATTATTATTATTATTATTATTATTATTATTATTATTATTATTTTTGTCCATTTGTAAAATGCTAATTATTTAAGGCAAATATTTGGTGGTGTCTGCAAAAAAAACGTTATCTCATTTCTGTGATTTAATAAATTTTCGTTTTTTAGAAATAATGTGTAGTTTTTCATGTAGGCATAAAGGGCATAAGGGGCATGGGTCATCCCAGGATTTACAAGTTCTTGTTCTATTTCGAGCGGTGTTTTAAAAATAAAAACAAAACATACTAAAGAACTTCGGATCATCAATCTAACAGTTCTTTCCTATTATATCAATACACACACACGCACTCACTCACTCACACACACACATATATATGAGTCCTGATTCAAAAATATTTGGACTGTTGCTATCGTAACGCACCTAAAGTAAGTAGAGTGAATCCGTTTAGCACAGGTAGAGGTTGTATACTGTCGCGCATAGACACTAATTTATAACGTTCTCGTTCACTTCTGTTGTTTATAGCAGTGCTTGAAAGGAAAGTATGTAGAATGTGGTCGTTCACCACACCACAGAGGTTACCTCGATGACCATGGCTTATGCAGCAGTTTTTGGCCATGCACAGCTTTCCTCAGGTTCAGCAAACACCATATTTCCCAGATGTCATCTCTTACAACGTTTTCATCTTAAAAAAATCAAATCCTATTGAAAGGAACAAGATTTCAAGACGCCGAGGAAATCCAAAAGGATGGGTTGAGGCATCTGCTCGTTATCCCACAAAAAGGAGTTTCATGAATGCTTATATCAACGGAAACGGCGCTGGATAAAGTGTGTGGCCTCAAAAGGGGACTATTTCGAACGAGATTAAATGCTGAATTGATTTGTGCTGGAGTTTTCTTTTTATAGCACTAATCCCGATACTTTTGGATCAGAATTCGTATATATATATATATATATATATATATAGGACGCATATTTTTCTAACAAGATTTCTGGAATATTCTGGCCGGTAGATGTAAGTAAATATACTGTAAAAACAGAGCATCTACTCAAATATGAATATCCATTAAAAATAACTTTTAAACAAATAAATTAATATATATATATATATATATATATATATATATGTGTGTGTGTGTGTGTGCATGTACACAAACACACACACACACATATATATATATATATACAAGATATATACAGGGATAAGTAAAAATTATACGCACTTTCGCCATAATATATCTTTAGGTTTGTTACACTGGCTTCTGCTTATGTGTGCTTATAGTTGGCATTATTGTGCTCACGTGATCAGAGTTTGAGTTTGATCACGTGGGTTTTCTTGCTGCTTTTACAGTGTAGTCATACTCGCTCCGCTAGCAATGTAGGGACAAAGAGCATTTCCTCTAAAACGTTGTCCACATATTCGGTCCATCGTATCTTCAGCATCCTTCTGTAGAACCAAATTTCTGTTGCTTCATCATTGAGGAGATTGTCCAGCATTCACTGCCATATAGGAGGTCATATATAACGTAATAGTTCAGTACTCTTTTCTCTGTTTCTAACGAAGTTTGTCGATTTCTTATTACTCTGCTTAATTTTTGGAATGCATCTTTGACTATCCCGATGTACCTTCGGATTTCAGTGTCGCATTTTGCCTCCTCCCTGAAAACACTTCCCAGATATTTAAATTTTTGTACTTGTTTGATTTTGACCCCCCCATTTGCAATTTGCATTTTTGACTGTTTCTTTTGTTAACAACCATGAATTCTTTCTTCTAGCAGTTGATGTTTAATTTTTCTTCACGCTTTCCTTCACTAATTCTGTAGAGATTTTTGTAGTTTTCCTTCCGTGTCTGTCATCAACACTGTGCCATCAACATATCTTCTGATTCTCTCAGAATCGCCTCGCACCACCCTCAAAACTAACGGCCTCATTGACAGATAGCATGCATTTTAAAAAACAGACTAGGCAACAAAGCTGGTTAGGTGTTCTACCCATCATATTATTTGGAATATATCACTAAAAATCTCATATTGAATTATTAAAGGCTTATTAACGTTTTACAGGTTACTTAAAGCCAGAAAATATTTTTAGATTGTAAGAATTTTTCGAGATAATAAGTAATATTAATTAAACAATAGCTGTTGGGAGAAGAAAGAGATTCATAACTTTCGAAATGGTATTTGCGCGTAAATAAATATAACCTATTCGACTGGAATTGGAACTCGGTTCTCCGATTATCAATTCCGAGTCGCTAAACCTCTCGCACATCTAAGTTTACAGCAACTGGTATTCAAAGCGGTCACCCATCTAGGTACAAACCAGGCTCGACATTGCTTAACTTCGGTGATCATACGAGAACCGGTGTTTCAACGTGACTTGCACATCTAAGCTTACAGCAACTGGTATTCCCAAGCGGTCACCCATCTAGGTACTGACCAGACTCGACATTGCTCAACTTCGGTGATCATACGAGAACCTGGTGTTTCAACGTGACTTGCACATCTAAGCTTACAGCATCTAGGTACTGACCAGGCTCGACATTGCTTAACTTCGGTGATCATACGAGAACCGGTGTTTCAACGTGATATTGCCGTAAGCCGAAAACGTTTTCCCTGAAAACGTTAATAAAACAAAATCTATAAAAAAACCCTCTGAACATTGGTATTAAAAATGGAGAGAAAACAAGAAGAAACAGACAAAGAAACAAGGAAAAACAAAATGGAAACTGCCGACTGTATATATAAACCGACCTTCGTCTTGGCGAAACGTCTTAACGATTGCATCTGATTTGCGCCACTTCCTGTTCTAAACAATGGGACAGTACTTGTGGTCCTAAGCACGTCACCATCTCGCTCTCTTGGATTGAAATGTCTGACGAGTATAAACAGTCTCTTCACTGAAAGCAGTAATAGCAGTGTAGTTCATTGATTCCTTCCGCCAATAAAACAAGTCCCTTATACACAGCTGAAAAGGAGAGCGTTGAGAAAAGGAGAGGTTGATTCAAATTCAAATCAAGCAGATCAAAAAGATATACGAAATCATTTTCAATTGGTAGAAGATGAAAACCGGACAACGGTTTAATGAAATGCCCGGTAGACATTGATTAGTTTGTTGGAGACTGATGGAGCGTAAGTGTGTGTCGGAGAGTGATTAATGTGAGGATGTCATTCTTGTAGGCTAAAAAGAGTGAGGTACTCGCTCATCCAAATTTCTTTGCTTTGAATATTGGATTACTTATTTATTCTTTCTTTTTATCTTGTACTGTCTATTCATATCTATTTTCTTTTACTCTGTTCATATCTATCTATCTATCTATCTATCTATCTATCTATCTATCTATCTATCTATCTATCTATCTATCTATCTATCTAAGTGAAGTATTGGGATGAGGAATTATACACTGATTTACTCCGCCTAGCCTCTTCATCCCGCTTGTTATCGTCATAACGTCGTACCCTCCTGCTTTCTTCAGGTTTCTGTCGTAAATGGTAACCTTCTGGAAATCGCGAATTGAAAGCTGTACTCAACCCACGAAGAGTAGCTTAAGTGTTCACATTCCGCTTTACATGCTAGAGGATATACCACGTTACATAATTCTTACTAATTTATTAAAAAGTTCGAAAACTGAAATGCCTTAAAGTGAAGAATCAACTGCCATCATTTTATATGGGAATATTTTTTGAGTGTTACAAGACTTGAAAACTGAAATAACCTTCAGAATTTCTGAATATTTGCAATGTTAATGAATTTTCACAGAATTATAGACAAAATATTTTTTTCTGAATGAAATTCTTTTTTTTTTATTATCTCTTGGGAGTTTGGTACCAAGGTTGTAGGGTTTTCGTTGGTATTTCCTCTTTTAAGGCAGTTAACCGAGACATCTTTAGAGGTCTACCAGAGCGTTGACAGTGCTACAATCATTCAGTAACTATATGAGAGGGGGATAGCAGATTTTGTAATCCCACCTTAATGGTCCTTATACTTGTCTCGATGCCTGGAACACTGCCTAGGTATGATATTTCTGACACAAGGAGAAGTTCTACAGCCTTGATTCCTGAGTAAGCGTCATGGTTTCACTTCGGGTGGTATGCCTGTAATTTCATCCCGAACCTGGATTGTCTCTCTTCCCCATCAAGGCAACTAAGGATAAACGCTTTTGTAGGCTCGAAACGTTGATAGTCTCTCAATAGTTTATCTCAGTTTTCAAGGCAAATGTCCAAACTGTTACAATTTTTGTGTATCATTATGTAACTAGGAGATTTATTCCGTACAATTGTACAAAATTGTGGCACAAGGCCGAAAAAGGGGAGGGGTGAAGGCTGGTCATAACTTACTATCCTATACCTAGCTAATCAGATTCGCGACCCATTCATACATTAAAATTAACCCATTCACCACAAGAAATCATCCGTCACCATTCAAACCTTCATCCACCATAATACCACATCCACACCAGGGGAACCTACAAAAAACGCGCCCCACACCATAAAAATTTGATGATAATAAAATACATTAAAATTCTAATAATGAAAAGATGAAAGGGGAGGGAGATGAACCCAATAACAAACTAAAAAATTCAACAAATATTTAAACTAAACATAATTTATGTTAGTAGGGCCCGTCCAACCCTCAAAATAGAGAGGCCGCTGTATTCTGCCCAGAGGACAAAATCAAGAAGCACTCTCGCTAAGGGAGTGGGAAAGAGATAAAATAACACGGACATGGGGAAATAAAAGGCTGACTCAGTCGAGATGAAAGCGGGGCCAAAACAAACTAGGGAGGTTGAGAATCTCGACTTGGATCATAACTGAAGAGATAGCCGGGAAACAGGCCGGGAACGACACTTACTCACATTAACTAGGTACACTTAAGCTTGTCTAACCTAATCAGGGGGAGGGTTCCACAGGAAACCACCCCGATGTGACTTAGGTTGACCTAGAAAAGAAAATCAAGGCTAGCCCCGTTCAAACGAACCAAGCTAGCCTCTTTTACCCACTTTTCGTTGAAGACTGTCGAATACAATCGTTTTCTATCAGTTCTAATCTTCATCCTGAGCTGATGCTCAAAGAATCGGATTAGATCCTGATGCGAAAGACGATTGCCTCGCAAGACTTCCTACATGCGTGTCGTCCATATCACCATTCGAGCCGTGGCTAGCAGCGTCAGAAACACCATTCGTTTCACCCCGGAATACGGGGGCGACACATTGTCACACGCGTATGCGCGATCAATGGACACGAGTTCTTCGGGAGCGAGACGAGCCGTCAGCTCGCCGACATGGTCCCATAAGGGGCGGACCCGGGGGAAATGGTAGAAGGCGTGCGAAGCCGTTTTGTTCTAAACCAAGGCCACACCGTTCACAGTCTGGCAAATCCGCCAAGCCCCATATGAAAGCCTTGTCGTTGAGAGGCAGCCGATTCCGAGCCAATCTCCAGGTAAGCGAAAACTCAGGGTTACTGAGATAATCCGCCGCTGGTGCCCAAGACCAGTAGGAGCGATACTCCTCCTCCGAAAAGCAGAGCGTATCACGTAGGGAATCCTTCGCGCGCCCCTCCACTAGTCCCCGATAGAAGACTTTCCTAGGCCGTGACAGGTCACTGGACCGCGGAATAACATTCAAGGCTGACCGACACTCGCGGAGGAAAAGCGATTGATCCCGGGGTTTACGACGGCGCTCAACCCTCGAGATGGGGGGACTGATGGTAAGGCCAGGGAACGCGTCTCTAACAATCCCCTCCAGAATCGGATCTCCTCTAGTCAATGCGCGGCGTAGGAAAGCCAACCGAGAGGCACGGATGTGACTCATCAAGTGTGGCATTCCCAGCCCACCATGACACGGACGTTTAGTGCAGACTCGTCTGTCGACCCTGTTCAAGCTGAAATCAGTGGTGAAAGACCTAATTCTATCCTTAAGTCGCTCCCACCACTTATTCCCGATAACCGCCCCCACTAGCTCCTGCTGCACTACACTAGTTAGCTGCTCCTGGAAGTCCCGCCTGTCCAGTAAAGACAGATTGAACTTCCAGTAACCAACCATTCTAGGCCTTTGTTCTAACGCCACACGGGCACAAACGAGTTTGTGATCCGTGTAGCCTACCCAGTGGAACGTGGGACAATCTAACAAGTCTATGTCGGCTCTAAGAACTAACATTCTGTCAATGTAGCTAACTACCTTGACAGACGGTCAGCTAAGAGCCCACGTCCACATTTTCCCCCCGGGATGATCGACCCGGTATCTATCGACGAGACCATAATCGTCGATCAGATTGACCAGGCTACGATGGCCCCTACTCCCGCTAGCGCCCCGCCCCGCCCCCTTCTAACTTGGGGTCCAGGATGGCATTCCAGTCCCCCCATTAAAACTAGGCGCGATGAATCAACTAGGAACGGCCCCAACCGCCGAAAAAAGGAACCCCGCTCCTCCTAGTAGTTGGGCGCATAAACCGCAACGACCCGAAACGAACCACTTTTCACGGCAATATCGACCACGATTAACCGGCCCTCGGCATCGGTATGCACATGGTCCACCTTCGCATCGAGAGTACGTCTGACCAACAAAGAAACTCCTCTGGCAAACCGGTCCCCATATGCTGAATAGACGACAGTCATCCTCCAGCACACACGCATCGGAAGTGCAAACAAAGTGGGTCTCTTCGATCGCGGCAACATCCACGCCGAAGGACAAGAGATCCCGAAGCAGGCGGGCAGCCTTACCCCGATCTCTCAAGCCCCTCGCATTCAAACTGGCTATCTTTATTTCCATTTTCTAGGCCTGCAAATAAAAAGGAGAGTTAATGCAACAACCATTAACCAGCTCCGACGTCATCCGTCTTTCCGAGACAATCCCGCCGACGTCCGTAGGGTATGTTATTTTTAAGGCCCTGTATAGTGAGGGGTGGAGACGCACCGGGACCCTCCCTGCACAGAAGTCGTGCATCTTAGTGAGGTCAGGAGACCCAAACTCCACCATTCTCAGATTTGGGAATGCTTCTTTTGCTTCAAACATGTGGGTCCACACTTTGAGATGCTTCCTGGAAAGTTCTGCGGGTCTTCCACCGACATATTGTCAATGGAGGAGAGTTTACAGAGTGAACCCAGAAGGGATTTTTTTCTGGAAGAAAAGTTTTTTTCCAGTTCCTTCCTATCCACTCTGCATATGTCTTCCGCTCTTTTAAAGAGTCTTTTTTTTTTTTCTTAACACTAATCTGGGTCTGGTGGGGAGGGAATGGATGGGAGAGTGGGTGTAGGTTGGGTAGGGGACGCATCCGATGACATGGGGGTGGGTGATTGTGTGTGAGTGTGAGTGGGGGTGTGAGTGGGAGGAGAGAGTGGCAAACGTGAGAGTGATGGGGGGAGACTCCTAGGTACAGGCTCAGCAATTAACCTTTCTGGAGATGCCGGGGTGGAGGCGCATTTGGATTTTTCCCGGCTCCTCCCCGTTCTGTTTTGTGCTGTATGTTTTTTGGTAGGAGCTTCTTCTTCGTCCTCTTCCCTGTTCCTCTTCAAAGAGGAGGACCACATTGTAGGTAGTTCTTCTACCTCCATTTGGACTTCTTGTTGCTTTGGTTGGGGCTGCTTATTTTTTCTTCTTTCTTCAGATTCTCTTTCTCTTTGTCAGTTTGCTGCTGCTTTTTTGGAGTAGCCTCCTCTATGGGGGACGGGAGGCTTATTTTCGATTTCCGTCCCTTTGCAACCACTTCCTTCCAGCCGTCACTTGAAGCCTTGCCAGTTTCGGCTGTTTTGGTAGCGGTCGCTGCTGTTGTTACTGTTGTTACCGTGGATTTAACTGGAGTGGGTTCTGGTTGTGGTGGCACCTTCTTGCTGGGGCACGCCTTTGCCATATGGCCCGGCTGTCCGCACGACCAATAACATGGTTTCCTCCCCTCCACCACCACCAGCATTCTTCTCATGCGGCAGAGCAAAATGTTGGGAATCTCTTGGAAATTATCCCTGTCAAGGGTAATTTGTACTTCCATGTCCCCAGTGTCAATTCCTGCCTTACTGCAGATGGCCTTTACCTCGTTCACTTCCCCATATTTAGAGAAGAACGCCCCCATTCTGTCTTCTGATATATCTATCGGCACTCCGTGGACGGTTATTTTTGTTCTGCGGGTGCCCATATATTCCGTTTGCAGTCGCAATGCTTTTGTATTTAAAACACTTCCCGCTAATCTTCGGGCCTGATCTTCCGTCTGGAGAAGGACATCCCAAAGAGCATTAGTCCTTCTGGCCAAAATTTTTGGACAAATATTCAGCGATTTCAGAGCTTCCTCCATACATTCTCTGCTTAACCCCCATTAATCTATGGCTCTTCACGTCTGAAGTAAGCAGAGAAATGGTTCGCACTTTAACGGCATCGAAGGCATCCTTTATTGTGAGGAATTCATTACCGTTGAAACTGCTTTCCAATTTCTTTCTCTCACTGGCATAAAATTCCCCATCTTTCTTCAGCGGCCTATCTTGAGCCCAGGCCGATTTTGCTGGCGACACCGGATTTGACACCGGTGTATCAGGCACTTTTTGATTGTTTATGTCGACCATGGTGGAGACGAAAAAACCACCACGGTCGACGTAAGATATTTATTTTTCTTTGCTCCTTTTTTTTAAAATAGTGTTTTTAAACACAGTCATTTATCATTTCAAACAAAATAAAATGGAACAAGAACAGGACAAACCAAGGCAATAAACAATTCAACCAAAGAGCAAATGCAAATCAAAATAGGGGGAGGGTAGTAAATACAACAGAAAAGAAATGAAAGGCAAATGTAAAATATTACAATATACACTAAAACGAAAAACAAGAAACTTCAAAAAACAATGTTGGAAACTGAAAAAGTAACAAAATAAACACTTATCAATCAGTTGTTCTTCAAAATTGTCTCAAATAGCAATAATAACAACGTATTCCCAGCGAGCAAACTCAAATGACTGGACTCACTTGATAGTTCCCCCAAATGAAGGTTAACCAATCAGAAGGTGTAAAATATTCAATCCGTCTTATATAACAGCGGCCATTTTGGTTACTCTCTACGAATGTCCAATGCGAACCTGTCAGAACCAAAGATGACCAGAACAGAAGAAAGAACTACGCTCTGCTACTGAAACGAGATATCCACTGCTAACCTGAACTACGCTTTCCTACTGTCTTCGAAATATTCACTGCCAACCTCTGGATTCTATACTCAAAGACTACCGTCATCATGGACAACACAAATAACCTCCATTCTTTGGTACCGCAGTTCAGACCTTCAAAGCCAGGACCCATCATGCCACGTACACAGGATCGGTCATCGATATTCGCTTTGTATTCCATTGGTAAGGAGAAAGTTCCACTCAGACATCTTCTTCATACAAGGACCACTTGTAGAACAAACTCCCGAGAGGATGCTTCCTCGATCACTATAATCTTAATATATTCATGTCTTGGTTTTAACTGTTATCTATTCTACATATCCTTATAATATGCACTTACTTCCCCTGTTTACGCCCTTACAACAACAACAAACAAAACAACAAAAACAAAACAAAAAAAAAACAACTAATTCAGTAACGATCTACCTTGAGTGTTTCTTGGGGTTTGTATTGCGAGAAAGATAGTTTTAAAAGATTTTTAAAACTGATAATGATGAAGATACCTTTAAACAACTGTCATACCTATAATAATTGGAGCACTAGGTACGATAAATAAAAGGTCCAGACAAGAGCATTAACAAGAGTTCTTGCAGTGAATGTTTTACAAAAGATTAGACATGACCTTTCTGACCTGGATTTTTTGTCTCTTCATCAAGTGTGCTGTAGTCTAACGCTTTTCTTGTCATTTTACATATACCACTTGGGTTGTTGCAGTCTCGCCACGCCCTTATAACAACTTCATTCAGTGGCTCTCGGGGGTCATTGTATTCTGTGAACTATAGGAAATGGGGGTGGATTTATATATTTATATTTAAGTAATGAAAATCTTGGTAATTCGTATGGAAAATCCCAAAGAGGATGAAATCCGGAGAGCTCAATGTTAAGTCATAGCGATTAATTTAATTTAATGAAAAAAGACAACTTTATGGGTCCATGGTTATAATTTATTTCCCCAGGGAATTTCTTTTTCCATGGCTCATCAGACCACACTTCCAAGGGTGAAAAATGAATTTAAATTTACATATAATTTTTTACACTTGTGAGGGGTAGTATTAAGTTGATGTAAGGTGATATAGACAGTGGTGAGAGATAGTGTGACAGACATGGTCGAAATTATATATATTGTGGGTTAGTGAACAAAAAATTGAAAAAAACAAAACTCTCGCGTTTCATTCCAAGAAAAAACTATTCAGACTAATAACATTTTTATTGATGGAATCGATTTTACTGGAGACTCATCTATAAATTTAAATTTTGACGTCCGTTATATGTTGATGTTTAATTTAGGTTGTCTTATTCAACTATTGTTTTCAATTATCCAACATTGTAACAGCTGCAAGTTTGGGAGAAATGGAGGTATGTATTATGATTCTGGAGACTAAATTTACCAAAGGGAATGCCGAAATTCATTTTATGGTACCTACGGGTGGTACTGAAAAGCTCTTGGCTCAATCAAAAATAAACTGAAAATAATATTTGATTTGCCTAGATTTGGGTAAGTGGGTTGGATCTAAAAATTTTCAGCACCTCCTTGTGCATATCTTAGTGAAGTGCATTAATTTTTATCTCTGTTGTACGGTTTTTCTTTTTATGTATTTTTCTTTTTGATCATTTGTTCTGTTCAATTGGCGCGTACTTTATAGTTTCTGTTGTGCGCAAAACGTTTGTGAGTCACATTTAGTCGAAGTGTTAATTAATTTGCAAATAACGCCAAACGACTTTGTCGCAAATTCAATAAGGCCTAAATATATTTCAGATTACCTCCCTTCGTAACTTCACCGCCAGCCAACCAGCAATTGCCTTTGTCGCAAATTCATTTTCCGAGCGCAAAGTATTTCTATTTATTTCTTCGTAATTAGGTCTTTTCGGAAGGATTTCTGGTTAAATTGGAGAGAAAAGAGTGAACGAACCGAAGTGCTCAAGGCTAAAAATTAAAAGAAAAGCGATAATAGTTTGATAGATAGTTACGAACAGAATGTGATATATTAGGACAAGAACGATAGACGTGAAATAAACGTATTACAAACAGACGCGGGTAAAAAACGAGCGCGCGCACACAAACTCTCACAAACATACACACATACATGCACACACACACATGCACACACACACACATATATTATATAGATGCGAAGAGTATTAGATAGATAAGATATATATATATATATATATATATATATATATATATATATATATATATATATATATTGGGAAAGAGGGAAATCAGATCAGACCGGAATTGATAGATAATAGGATAGATATAAAAAAAACGAGAAAGAGTGATATGAACAGAATAACATACATATATAGACACATCAGAACATGCTAGCTAATATATAGATTAGAACAAACAGGAATAGATAGACATACAGATAGACAGATAGATCGGTCAGAATAGACTGTAATATATATATATATATATATATATATATATATATATATATATGTGTGTGTGTCTGTGTGCGTATAGAGAATGAGAGTGAGAGAGAAAAATAGATATGAGCAAACTAAGATAAATATGAACAGATTGAGATATAGATAGAGGGATAAGTCAGAATACACTTTAATATATCGCTCAAAATAGACAGGGATATATATGTATATATATATATATATATATATATATATAGATAGATAGATATGAGCAGACTGGGATAGATTGATAAATATATATGAACATAGATAGATTTATAGATATGAACACACAGAGATAGCTAGCTAGCTAGCTAGATAGATATGAACAGAGTAAATACATACATACATACATATATATATACATATATATATATATATATATATATATATATATATATATATATATATAGTTCAATCAGAATACACTATAATATATCGGTCAGAACAATCTAGGACAGATAGATAAGAGTTTTGAAGAGATAGATAGATAGATCTATCTATCTATCTATCTATCTATCTATCTATCTATCTATCTATCTATCTATGTTTAACTTTTTATTATTCCAACGAGTTTACACATATTCCACCTCACATACTTTGTCAAGATACTGCATATCAGGCAATTTATCATATATTTCTGTGTGTGTCCGTGTGTTTGTGTATATGTGTGTGTGCCTGTATTCACACGTTTGCTTGTGTATGTGCATGCGTGTACGCTTACATTATCAGTAAAATACTATGATTAACTTATATTTTGTTTTAGTAAGTTCTGAACTCATAAAATGTTTTCTAGAATTTCCTCATTGTATTTGGTTTGTGAGATTTTGCGGAATATTTTTCATTTTGAAACAAATCTTTCATGAGTTTATTGTCCATGGTTAATATTGTTGATAATTACTTTATTAAATTTATAGCGACAGTTTCCAAACATTCTGAACGGTTAATCTGATATTTCTAAAGAATATTCCAGTAATGTTATCAGTAGTTATTTTTAGCCTAAACAATACGAACCCAACATTCTGTAAGTTATATTCGTGCAAGGTTATCATCATGGAATGAGGTAAAGAATTGACAAATTGGTACTACCCCCCAAAAAAGATTGTTAAGCATTCGAAAGAAGGTAAAAGTCACAGGAAAATCTCAGATAACATGAATATTTCATTTACTACCATTAGTTCATTCATTGCAAGGTATAAAAAACAAGTTGACCACGGAAGGTTTCTTCAAGATCTTCGAGGAAATTAATGTGTCAAATTAAACAAAATCCAATGGTTACGCGTCAAGAGTTGCAGGATGATTTGCTTTCATCAGGAATCTGTGTCACTAAACAGACAATAGGCAATGAAATTCATAGGAACAATCTAAAGTCACGCTTCCCCCTTCAGAAAACTCCACTGCTTTTGGAAAGACACAGTCATGCCAGGTTGAAATTCGTTCGTATAAGGATAAGGAGAAATCGTATTGGGAAAGAGTATTATGGACAGCCGAAACCAAAATTGAGTTATTTGAGCGTAATTCTAGAAATCATGTATGGAGGAAAAGATGGCGACGCCTTCAAACAAAAGAACACAGTTCCAACAGTGAAATTTCATGGTGGCAGCATCGTGGTTTGGGGATGTTTTTCTGCAGAAGGTACTGGTAAAATATCAGTAACAGATGGTAGAATGAATGCTGCAGCATATCAACATATTTTGGAAGCCACTTTAATGATTTCAGTTGAAAACCTTGAATTTCTTCCTGACTGGAACTTTCAACATAATGCACATCATATTGCAAAATCTACGAAGAAATGGCTTGCTGAAAAATAATGTAAATATACCAAAATGGTTAAGCTAGTCCCCAGATTTAAACCCAATCTAGAATCTGTGGTCTTATTTGAAAATTCAAATCCAATCATCTCGGATCTGAAGACCATATGCGAAGAGTAATGGAACAAAATACCAACTAAAATTTGCAAATCCTTAATTGAGAACTACAAGAAGAGGTTGGTTTCTGTAGAAGTGAATAATGGCGATTCTACAAAGTATTAAATGAAGATTATGTATTCTTTTTGTATTGTACGAATACTTTTTTCCCACCGATTACAATGGATAAATGGAATTTATTGCTATTAAATCAATTTTTTTCTATTTCCACTGCATATTTAGTTATTATGCATCTGTGTACAGTTAATTATATGAAAAGTAGGTTTATTCATTAGTTGGAAATACAATAAATTAAAAATTTGTATGTGTACGAATATTTGTTTACCCACTGTATATGTGGTGATGCTGAAAAGTTACCGACCCAAGCAAGTAGCCAGTCCTCTAAAAAATTCTGATTTTTGAAAATTTGGTTGGTCTTAGACTTTATTATCACTCCTTCACGCACAAAAACAGACTTTCTCCCTCTCACTATCTCACGCCCACTCACAGACATATATATATATATATATATATATATATATATATATATATATATATATATATATATATATATATATATATATATATATATATATATATATGTATATATAAATAAAAAGAAAGAACAGTAAGATATAAAATCCGGTGTTCTTATAGATATTTTTATTTTTACACAATAGTGCTCTATGTAAATTTACAGAGCATTAATATTATAAATTAATTGATTTAAAATATGTTTTTTCGCTACACAGTGATAACTATGTTTCAGAAATGGAAGCTAAAGCCCCTGAATTTAATTTTGTTATTAAACCAAAGACATTAGTTCCATTTCCTCGTCAAGCGAATTTTGGAACTCCAAAATTCGCTTGACGAGGAAATGGAACTAATGTCTAATCGATATATATAGTTCTCTAAAAATCTGTTTTTGTAGGGACTGTTTTCGATTTGTTATATTTCTTCAAAGCTTTGTCGAGATTCTATGTCTTATTTTACGCACACACACACAAAACACACACACACACACACACACACATATATATATATATATATATATATATATATATATATATATATATATATAAATAAATATATATATATGCAGTTGTACCGTGACTTGTCACAATTAACGAGTTTTTCGAGATACGAGTCGTTTCTCGGCCGATTTTTTGCTTTGAGTTGAGAGCTAAAATTCTGGTTACCAGCCAGATTCAGATATCCCACCGCTAGTTGGCGCAGCGAACTCCACTGTGAACGCCGCAACACCCGCTCCGCATCCCGTGTCTCACTCGTACACTTGAAGCGGTTAGCTCGCAGTTAAAGCATCAGTGTTGTGCTCGCATTTGTGCTTGCAGTTATTTGGCAAAACTTCGTTTTTTTCAACCATGAGTGCGAAGAACAGTGTTGAGAAGAAGAAGCAGATGATATGCATTGGATTAAAGGAAGAAATTATCGAAAAACATGACCAAGATTTGGCGAAGCACTAAGAGCGTCGCACTTCGACAATCTGCACCACTTCAATCTGAAGCAGAAGGAGTCGATAATGGCTATAATACCAGCCAATGGCGTTAAAATAGTTTCTAAACAGAGGACATTAATCCGTGAAAATATGGAGAAACTACTAATGGTGTGAGAACGGAGAATCAGTCCGCGGGTGATACCGTGACGGAACCTATAATCTGCAAGAAGGCATGATCTACTGACGCTGATTTACTGCAGTAGACCCAGGCACTTCCACAGACGAAGCATCGGGCGAGCCTTTTAAAGCCAGCCGGCGCTGGTTCGAGAATTTTAAAAATCGGACCGGCATTTTCTCCGTTGCCAGGCATGGTGAGTCAGCGAACGTGGATATGAAGGCAGCTGAGGATTACCTCAAAACTTTTTGCCAATGCGAATAGAGACTGCAAAATTAAGCCGCTGCACGTTTATCATTCCGAAAAGCCTTTAAGACACATAAGATTCTGAAAGAAAAACTACAGGTTATGTGGAGGGTAAACCCGAGGGCGTGGGTCACCAGGCAGTTGTAGATTGGGTGAATTTGGTCTTTGGTGCTGACGTAAAGAAAATATCTCAAGGAAAATAACCTACCCCTGCAAACCCTTCTCGTTTTGCACAATGCACTTGCTCACCCACCTAACCTTGAAGATGACATCCTCGAAGAGTTTGTTTATAAAGTGTCTCTACCTTCCACCCCTATCCTGTAGCCCATGGACCAGCAGGTGATTTCTAATTTCAAGAAGCTCTTCCCCAAGCAACTGTTTCGCCGCTACTTTGAGGTGACGGACAGCACAAACTTCACCATTCAAATGTTCTGGAAGGACCACTATAATATCGTGATATGCCTCAGAATTATAGATATGGCCTGGCAGGTTGTTACAAAGATGACCTTGACCTCTGCATGGAAGAAGCTGTAGACTGAGGTTTTGTCTAAAACGAATTTTGAAAAGACTCCAAAACGCAGTGTTGGAGGAGATTGTATCCCTTGGCAAGTCCATGAGCTTGGACATGGATGAAGGTGACATTAACGAGCTGGTTGAGAAGCACTCCGAGGAACTGACAACGGAGGAACTAAAGAAAGGTTTTTGCAGGAAAGAAGTGACGCGGAGGAGGCGAAGAGGTTATCTGTACAAATGCGATAAAGGAAATGTTGGTAATGTGGGGGACTTTATTCAATTGAAACACCCAGAAAAAGTTGCAACTGGGCGTGCGACGGCGCTATTTAATGGCACTTGCCTAACTGATCCCAGAAACATTCTGAAAGGGAGGATGAAACAGGCCTCATTGGACAGGTTTTTATCAAAAACTCCTGCAGATGAAAGTGAAGAAAGAATGGGGAAAAGGGCAAAAATCAGCGAATCAGATTCAGTTATTCAGTTTAACCTTTCTACTCTACCTCCATTAGCACCTTCAAGTCGTCTGATATTCAAGATGTACAAAAGATGGCGTACAATATTCTTAATAAAACCAGTTTATTGCAGTATATTTTATTGTATTGTCTTTTTATACAATATTCGTCATTTGTAAGTACATTTTTCTAATTTAAAAACATGTAACAAAAAAAAAAAAATTACGGCGTTTTTTGGGAGTCCGGAACGGATTAATGACATTTCAGTTCACTTCAACGGGGAAATTTGAGTACGGGCTATGTCACAGAACGAATTAAACCCGTAAATGAAGGAACAACTGTGTATATATATATATATATATATATATATATATATATATATATATATATATATATATATATATAATCCTATAATTATTGCACATTTTATTTTTTGCTGCAATGTTGGTAATGCATTATTTTACCACTAGCTACTTTTGCCTGGCATGAAAGTTTAGTAATTTTTCTTCTTAGTTTAAATGTGAGAAGGCGCCCAGACCCGAGGATTCCAATCTTGCGCAGCGTGACAATGGTCGCGTGGACGAGGCAATTGTTGTCCTTAGTTCGTATGTGTATTCATGCATATGGACATACCACGGAAAATAAGACCTTGTATCACATTCTTACTTAGTTGGGAGGTCAGTTAAATATCTTCTCAGCACTGCAGCCTGCATCAGAATAAGATATATATATATATATATATATATATATATATATATATATATGTGTGTGTGTGTGTCTGTGTGTGTGTCCGTGTGTGTGTGTGTGGGTGTGTGTGTATCCAAATAAAGAGAAACAACAGTCAGATTAGGAATACACAGTTCTTTAGTATTTATTTTTTTATAAAGTAACAGGATATTTATCCGTTCTTTGATGCAAGAGACATCGTCCACCGTGAGTTCTGGTTACAAAGAGATCCCACGGCGTCTACTTCGCTCAGTGCGCAAGTCCTGTTACTTTTCAAACAGACCTCGTTTATATATATATATATATATATATATATATATATATATATATATATATATATATATATATATATATATATATATATATACAATGTATTGAGGCAGCAGATCATTATTCAAATATTTCGAAATGAAAGCAACTATCCGAAGCTTAGAACAACTCATGATGAAACATAGAACATTCGTTGTCTCGTTGTCTGTTATATTTAACAATATTTATATATGTTTGAATATATATATATATATATATATATATATATATATATATATATATATATATATATATATATATATATATAATCAGAATTTCTAGGACTCGTGCTCAATTTTAGGCATTTAAAATTTTATTTTGAAATAATGTTTTATTAATAATTAATAAATTATTAATAATCAAAAATTTAATTTAATTTTTTTATTAATTTAAATTTAATTTTAATTTATTCTTTTTATTTGTTATCTTGAAATAATTAATTTTAAAACTTATTTGCTTTTGCTGTCGATGGCATATGTATTAGAACATTTGCATACTTTTTGCCCGATTACAAAATTAAAAACAATGTAAATCTGGCAGCAACTTTTGAAATCATCTGATAGTCGAGAAATGGGTATAATATCGAAGGTGTTCAAGAAAAAAAAATCCATTTGCTGTTAACACAGAAAAAATGCTGTGTTCAAAATGAATGCTATTCTCTTTTAATAGTCAATACCAAATCTCTTGATTTTATAGTACTTACACCCCACAGTTTTTGTTAATGTTTATAAGTTTTTGGTAATGTTTATACGTTTTTGGTAATGTTTATACGTTTTTGGTATCTCTCTACTGAGATCTTTCATCATTCCTCCTCTGCAAAGATTTCCATAGCTTTGATTTTGGAAGTTTCTCTACCATAACGCCGAACAAGTGTTCACCCCGAAGACGTTGGATATGATTCTAGTCCAGTCTTCAACTGGACCAATCCAAAACATTGACATTTTTTTAAACCTACAAGGGTACGCCTAGGTTTCATGTACCTGGATCTCTGCTAAAGATTAGATTTTTTTTTAAATAATTTGGATAAAAACAATTAAGTGAATACTTGTTAGCTAATGAAGCCAAGAATGTTGTACAATGCTCAAGATTACATGAAAATTTAACAGAATAATTTTTCATGGATTTTGTTTTATTTCAGGGTCTGAGGTACCCAGGTGTAACTTCTCCATGTACTAAGATTAAAGCACCAACTCTTGACCAATTATTTCGTATCATTAACAGAAATATAATTATACTTAGGTACCTCCACGAGACCGCTAAAAAAAGAGCATAACATGATGAAAAAGACGCCAAACTTGACGAAAACAAAATTTTATCGTCTAAATGTTTATGTTATTATTAAGAGGAAAGATCAAAGTATTTTTGCAGTATTTTTTTACATTTTTTAATCGTTCCTAACACGTCCGAAAATTTCGTTAAAAATCTTGTTTTTTTTTGAGTCAGCAAAATTGACAGATGGCAATCATTTTTTTCCATTTTATAAAATCAATGAAAATCTCAGTTTGAAATTCTTTTAAATATCAATTATCATTTTTTCAAAACTTATTTTAAGAAAATAAGAAATTATAATGTTCATTTAAAATATTTTGAACCAAGCTTAACTTAGCTTCTGCGCCGAAAAGATGTAATTTGAAAATAAAACAAAGGAGGTCATAAACTTTCGCGTCACTTGACAGGTGATGAATGGCATATTGATGGATTCCGTGAGGATAATTTGTTCTACGGAAGGAGAAAAGTGAAATATTTTACATTTAAGTGAACAAATTATTTGCCTCGTTATTTTTAAGGAAAACTTTCAGCGCTCTAATTTTTTTTTGCACTTAGCTTTCACCTTTACGTTTGCGATGCTTTATGGAAAATATATTATAAAGAAATGAAAAAAATAAGACTGTTAAGAGTGAGATTAAATTTCATAAGAAAGGTATCTAATTAATTTATAGTTACCTTTCATATGAAATTTTATCAGAAGTGTACATAAAATACTATAATTTTATGTACATTTACTACATTTTACTGTGTTATTTGTATTTTCATTCATTTTATTATTAATTTTGATATTTCATTTATGGAAAAATGTCATAACTGAGATTAATATAAAAATAAGATCATATAAATTTCATAAGATGATACTGATACTTTTAGGTATCCTTCTCAGTTGAAATTTAAAAATCAAATAAACTTCTCCACACGTGTTTCGCAAAAGTAAAGGTCTTAACAGCGGAGAACAATGCTTAACTCAAATAACGCAACTTAATTGTATTCTGGTTGGTCTTCCATACTTTATAATTAGAGCCCGATTATAAACACAATATTACATTTCTTAATTACTGCGGATCATCTGATTAGTCAAAACGATACAATTTACAACGCACTATCTCATAAGGACACTTAACAAAACCCGATGCGACTTTTAACTAATTTTATATTTTAACAACTTAAATGTAAAAATTTATTATAATTAAAAAATAACAAAAATTGTATTAAAAATTCATTTTTCATCGAAAAATTTTTTTGCTTTCAGAAAATATTGTCCATATTCATAAAACAACTAAAAGCAAATAAAAGCATTTGAAATTAAATAATATATTTGTTTTATTGAGTTTTGTATGTTACAATTCAGAGCTAATTTTCAGGTAGGGGAGATCCAATAAAAAAAAAAAAAGCATGATTTGCATTCTTCAAAGCCTTGTGCTTTTAACTTGTAATCACTAAACCTGACGCGATCGAATTGCTAGCGTTTTCATAAAATTAGTTATGGGGGGTAATAAATATAAAAAAATATTTATGCCATGACTTTAATAAAAGAAAACATATTTATAATAATTTCGATCATCTGTGAATACTTTCTGAAAGTTTCATTAACATCTGGCAATTATTTTTATTTTTGCAAATTTTCAAAATTAATGTGTGTCATACAAAAAAACGCGCTAAAAATTGTATGTTATTTTACTAGATCCGGTGATACAAAGAGAAACAAGGATTTTTAAATGAAAATTCAGATTGTTCTAAAAAGAAGAAAAATTTAAAAAATAATTAAAATAAACTTTGATCTTTCCTCTTAATAATAACATAAATATTTAGACGATAAAATTTGGTTTTCGTCAAATTTGACGTCTTTTTCATCATGTGATGCTCTTTTTTTTAGTGATCTCGTGGAGGTACCTAATTATACTGAACTGTTATGTAATATCAGTCCTTAAAGATGAAGAGAAGACACTGGAAGTGACAGATGTGTAGTTCTATTGTCGGATGCTGAAAATACGGTGACGTGAATTATTGGAGAAAGTAACATGGCGGATGCGAGATGGAGGTGATAAATTTCCTAAATTGTGGGGACAATCTTCGGTCTACGGTTTCATGTGTGCAGCAGGAATAGCTGATGAAAAGCATTACCACCAACCGTGGACAGCGCAGTGGCCGACCACATGTCCTTAATTATTGTGACCAAAAGTAACTCGCTAGATTTGTTTATGATAGCAGAGAAGCGACACTTGTTCAAATAACATTCCCGTTTGAGAGCGGAAGGTGTCAAATACACATCCAGTAGCTAAGTTCCACGTATCTTAGTTTCCATGAATTATAGGAGCAGAAGACTTACCAGGACTTGTTACGCCATTAATTGAACCTTTGAGGACTGGTAATGTGTGTCCTGGTCGGATGAGTCGTGGTTCCATTTGTTTCTGGAGGCTGGTGGTGGCCCCACAATTGTGTGGGGTATGTTCACGTAACATGGGTTGAGTTCGCTTTTTCGTCTGAACACCTTTTGTTGATCATTATTTTTGGTGATCATTATATTGCACTGTTTCCAAAGCACCTAATCATGGACACCAAATTTCACAACATATACAGATTGACAAACATAAACCTTAATGTCTGCAATAAGACGGAATGTCAAAATGACGGTTTTTCTCAGGAAATAAATACAGGGTGACCACCAAAAACGGGAATTTTTTAAGTGCCTATTGCCAGACATGAGCAAATGGCAACACTGCGAGACAATGACCTTGAGCAAGTAAACATTTCGCCATTTTAGTAACGAGAATGAAATTCACTGTATCCCAGCTGAGATGTTGCAGCAGTCAATGAGGAAGCTCAACAGCAGATTTCAAGAATGCATTCGTGCAGGAGGACGCCATCTACAGGACGTCATTTTTAAAAAATGAAAATTCCATCATTGTTTCTTAAATGGTATGTTTTAAGGTTTCAATTACTATGAATTAAATATTTTTCTTCCATCACTCTTGGTTTTATTGGATTGTTAAAAAGTTCCCGTTTTTTTTTGGTCACCCTGTAGTATTTATTATTTTTGTTGTAGATGTATAAATTCCCTTTCATATGTTTAAGTTTTATTAAAATTCTTATCATCGCTTTTTAAAACAATTAACATTGCCGATGAGTGAAGCTCGTTAAAAAAAGGGAAAAAACTCCTTTTGATACTTCGCCTTATTACGGGCACAAAGGTCCATGTTTGCCGATGGCTTATTTCACTAGAATAATACACCGAGTCACCGGACCCCAGTTGCAGGGAATTAGTTTGACAAACATTCTGGAAGATTTCAGTATATCTTGTTGCCAGCACTTTCGTCCAATATCAAGGATTTACTGACATAGTGATCCTAAACTTACAAATATCTGGGGGTTGTGAACATTTATATTGGCAGTTAGGTCTCATCGTTTTACTGTTTAAATAATTAGATTCAACCGTAAGTTCTATTCTTATAGTTTCTTTTCTCTTACTTTTCGCCTTTGGAACCTTTTTTCCGGCTTCTTGCTTCCCTGTCACCTACGATATTCAAAAATTTAAGTGCGACGTCAAATGCTATCTTCTGTTTTTCTTAATTCTATTCTTTTATTGTACTTCCTCCTCACTAATTTCTTTTCTCATTTTTTTCACTCCCAGTAAACCTCCTTTCGTGTCTTAGTGTCACTGTCACCTTGCTTGCGGTGAAACGCATAAAAAAAAAATACAACTGCACATCATCAGACCGATTGCGAAAGAGTTGCCGATTTCGCTGTGATAAATGATGATGATTCATCAGCATCCGTCGACCTCCCAAGAGTTGGTTGGAACTCCATTGACAATCCCTTTCCACACTGTTCGGTTTTGTATTGTTGTCCCCAGATCCCCAATGTACAGCTCGAGCTATGGTGTCTGGTAAAGTCAATTTTCGTGTGAAGACACTTCCAGAAGGATATGATATAGGAGTAAGGACGAGACGATTTCCCTGGACGCTCCATGATGGGATGCGTGTAACAAGCTTCACAAGATTTGGCGCGCGAACCTTATATCCTCCTTATAAGTCCAAACCTTTGGAACGTTAATTGAACCAGTCCTGCTGTATGGATCAGAAACTTGGACATCATCGGTTCGTCTTGAAAGACGACTGGATGGAAAATATACAAATCTACTTAGTGAAATCCAGAACATCAGCTGGAGATCCCATGCAACGCGTAACACAATTTACGGAGAACTGAGACCTATCTCTCTTAAGCTCAAACAAAAACAAAGCTAAATGATACAAGATACGAAGTCATTATTTTTGGCACTTTCAAGCACAGGAAAAACATTATATATCAGGTGCCGTACTTGGGTACCTCGAGGCGGTGTAATGGTTAGCAAGCTTGTCTCGCTAAAACAATTACGAATGAGTAGTGAGTTCGATCCTCACTGGGTGCCCCATACTTTCGACCTTGTGTCACATCTAAGCTTCGCTTGGAAAATACCTATATCAGGTGCCGTACTATCTGTAGTTTCAGGGGTCCGCTGAAAGTTTTGGAACATATATTCCAAGACTCGGTTACCTTCTTGGAACATGGCTATGGTACCTAGACTTTATAAAACGGTTTCTTCTCTCTTGCTTCTCGCTTGTGGAACTTTCTTCCGGCTTCTTGCTTCCCAGAAAACTTTGATCTTCCAAAAGTTGAATGCAATGTCAATCGTTATCTTCTGTCTTCATAATTATTGTTGTTTTATTGTCCTCTCTAATTAATAGTAGTTTTCTTTCATATTCTCTAACACCCAGTAACCCCTTGCACCCTAGTGGCTTTATTGCATTGCTTGGGGTGAAATAAAAGCGGACTGCAACAATCCAGCATTTAAATATCAGCGCTCTGACTTTTGTGGATTATAATAATGTTAAGCATATGCAACCAGAATAATTAGTTTTTTTTCCTCTTTCACATATGTCTTTTTTAGGCATTCCATCTAGGGGGAGGAAATCTCGGATTTTAAACCCCTGCTGCCTTGCGACCATCTATAAACACGAATATATCTATGGATATAAATCCATATATATAAATCCGGAGTGGACACCTGAAGGTGGTTGGCTGCCAACAGACAAACTTCCGGCAACTCCTGCGGGCAAGCCGGCACCAAACATAATATCCTGTACTCCTTTGGATCATTTCAGTTCAGCCAATCTGAGGAGAGGGTGGCATGTGGTCTAGGAAAATCACGGCCTCCTTATAAAGCCGCCTCGTCCTGCGCCCTGGATAGGACACCCCTTGGTGAGAGCACAAAGGGACTGAATTTTGACCAACGTGAACGATCATGATTCTCCACAATTTCCTGTCTTTTGACACTATAAATAACTCTTGTGCTACAATCCTTCATTGTTCATGTTCTGACATAAATGGGTTACTCGCAGTTTCTTTCTGACTCTCTTGCCTTTAATAAGTGAGTATTCATTTCTTCAAGCCTTCTTTCCTCATTATGTGTACAATATATTTCAGCTGTCTCTTGTTAGTTTCGATTTTCCTGAAAACTTCCTCGTTATTCATATGTTATGTCCGTGGTATTCTTAGCATATGTCTATAGAACTATTTAAGGGATGTAATCACAGTAATAGATTGGTGGCAAGGTATCATGATTTTAAATAGTTCTATGCTAACAGTTTATTCTTTCGCATTTCACCCTTGTGAAACTCTCTTCCAGATTCTTGCTTTCCAGTTTCCTTTGATTTTCTAAAATTCCAAAGCCAATAGTAACCTTCTGTCTTATTAATTCCTGTTCTTTTATTGTTCTCTCTCTAAAAATGTTTATTTCCCTCATATTTTATCACATACAGTAACACATTGTGCCTTAGTGACATTGTTGCCTTCCTTGAGGTGAAATGTAACCCCCCCAAAACAAACCAAAAAACAACAAAAAAACCCCCAAAACAAACAAAAAAACACAAAAAAACACAGTCTCTGTCGTTTCGATTCTCTTCTTCATTTTTGATTTACCATAGAGGATTAGATATTACACAGCAGTTCAGCACATTTTTCTTGGTTTGTAACTACATTTTCCTGTCTCTTAATACTTTGCTTAGTTTCTATGACGAGGTTGTCAGTATTCACTACCATATAGGGGATTAGATATTACATAGAAGTTCAGCATATTTATATTTATCTCTAACAGGATTTTTCCTGTCTCTTAATACTTTACTTAGTTTCTGAAAGGCATGATAAGGTTGTCAACATTCGCTATCAAATATGGAATTAGATATTACATATCAGTTCAGCACATATTTCTTTGTTTCTAACAACATTTTCCTGTCTCTTAATACTTTGATTAGTTTCCGAAAGGCATGACGAAGTTGCCAGCATTCACTATGATATAGGACATAGGTATTACATAGCAGTTCAGCATATACTTTTTTTGTTTCTAACATTTTCATGTTCCATAATACTTTGCTTAGTTTCTGAAAAGCATGACGAGGTTGTTAACATTAACTACCAAATACGGAATTAGATATTGTATAGCAGTTCAGCACATATTTCTTTGCTTCTAACGACATTTTCCAGTTTCTTAATACTTTGCTTAGTTTCTAAAAGCATGACGAGATTGTCAGTATTCACTACCATATAGGGGATTAGATATTACATAGAAGTTCAGCATATTCTTATTTGTCTCTAACATGATTTTTCCTGTCTGAAAGGCAACTTCAGTCTTTCATATGTGCCTTCGGATTTCTGTGCCACATATTCTATCGTCCATTACTACAGTACCCAGATACTTAGATATCTATACCTGCTTGATTTGGATTCCCCAATATCCTCGGCTTTCTCTTTTGCTGACAACCATGCATGAATCTTTTTACAGTTAATAGTTAGTCCTTTCTTCTTACTCTCTTCTAACTAGCCTAATGTTTCTTTCAGTTATCACTTTGAGTCTGTCAATGATACAGTATCATCTGCGTATCTTATATCGTTATGGTCATGTCCACTATTAATGAATCCCGGTAGGACGCCGTATTCATTTAGAATCGTCTCGCTACAGAGATTTAAATAAATTCGGTGAAAAAAAAAATGAAAAAAAAAGAAGAAAAGAAACAATAAAAACCACATCATTATTGTACGCTTCTTTTTGTGTATTTACTGAACTTTTTCTTTGTTCGTATGCATGTTGTTTGTTCCCAGTAGCGGTTAGAGATTTGGTACTTCACATCACGTCAATTCACGTCACGATTCCTTTAACCAACCACGGTCAAAGGGACAGTCAAAGCAACTGTGTTGCTCCCAAGGGAAGATAGAATCAGTCCCTCTTCTGCTTTCTTCTTTCTAGACTGGTCGTCACCTCAAGAAAATAGAGACCATTCCTCTGCAGAGCTTTCACACTCCGAGACTGATTGCTATCTTAAGGGAAGAGAGCTTGTCTCTTTTCAGTATTTCAGAATTTTTTCTCCAAGATATGTTGCCACTTCAATGCAAGAGAGCCTATCCCTTTTGAGGGTTTTCCTTCTCCTATACTGGTTGCTATCACAAGGCAAGAGAGTCCACCCTTCTTCAGAGTTTTCCTCCTTCTATACTGGTTGTCACCTCAAGGCAAGGGAGCCTCTCCCTCTTCAGAGTTTCCCTTCTTTTAGACTGGTTCTCACCTCAAACCAGGGAGCCCAATCCTCTTCAGAGTTTTCCTTCTTTTAGACTGGTTCTCACCTCAAGGCAAGAGAGCCCAATCCTCTTCAGAGTTTCCCTTCTTTTAGACTGGTTCTCACCTCAAGGCAAGAGAGCCCAATCCTCTTCAGAGTTTTCCTTCTTTTAGACTGGTTCTCACCTCAAGGCAAGAGAGCCCAATCCTCTTCAGAGTTTTCCTTTTCCTAGACTGGTTGCCACATCAAGGCAAAAGCACCCAACTCTCTTCTGAATATACCTTCTCTTATTGTTATAACCTCAAAGCAAGAGTGCTCATCCCTCTTCAGAGATTTCCTTTTCCTAGACTGGTTGCTATCCCAAGGAAAGAGACACCCAACTCTCTTCAGAGTATTTTTTCTGCTAAACTGGTTTCCAGCTTGAAGCAAGAGACCTTATCCGTTCTCGGTATTTCAGAATTCCCCTTATGAAATCCAGGTTACCAGCTCAAGGCAAGAGAACTGATCTCTTTTCAGCGTAGACTGGTTGTCACCTTAAGGCAAGAGAGCCCAATCCTCTGCCGAGTTTTCCTTTTCCTAGACTGGTTGTCACCTTAAAGCAAAAGAGCATATGCATCCTTTGTATTTCAATGTTTTTCCAAATGCAATCAGCCGGCCTACGGACAAAATCAGCAAATACGTATTTTTCCGTCGAATTCTATAGGCCATCTCAATTTCAGAGTTTCAAAGTTTTCCTTCTCCTCAGATGGTTTCCGCTTCAAGGTAAAAGTGTCCACCTCCCTTCAGAGTTTTCCATATCCTCGACTCGTTGCCACTTTAAGCCTATCCTTCCTCAGAGTTTCAGAGATTTCCTTCGCCACGACAGATTGACATCACAATACATGAGAGCCTATATTAATCTTCATAATTTTCCTTCTCCTAGACTAGTTGTCAGCAGAGCCCATCCCTCCTCAGAGTTTCAGCGTTTTCCCCCTCCTAGATCTGGTTGCTACCTTAAGGGAAGAGAGCTTGTCCTTCTTCCAGAGTTTCAGATTTTTCCTTCGCCAAGATAGGTTGCCACTTCGATCTTCCGAGTTTTTCTTCTAGATTGGTTGCCACCTGAAGTATATGCATATAAAAAGACTAAAATCTTGGGTTGAGTCATAAATAGTTTCCGTTTTTGTCTATCAACTTTCAGTCACTTATGTGCCATGCGTGATACACGCTTAGGCAATCATATATCTTTCGATACATGACTGACGAGGCAGATTTTTCCCGCAGTAGGTTGCCATTTCTTTCTGCGGTAGACCAGTTGCCATCCAAGGATATATAATCCAGCCTGTCCTGCTAATTACCCATAGCCGGGGGAGAAGAAGAGGATTCATACCTTTCCCAAGGATATTAGCACGTAAGTGAAATGTAACGGATTCGACTGTAATTCGAACTCGGCTCTCCGATTCCTCAATCCGAGCCGCTTATCCATTACTCCACCGTCTTTAAAAAAATAAAATTTAATTACATTTTATCAAGTATACAGGGTGTCCCCCAAAGTTGACATCATTTAAAATATGAATATCTGAGTAACTACACGTCTCAGGCAAACGAAATTAAATAGGCTTCATGTTGAACAATAAGAGATTTATTTATCAAAATACGAATAAGATATTCAAAAGGGTGTAGATTTTATAATCGATTTCACAAAGCTTCACAAATGTTCAATATGCGCACCACATGTGATACGATACACGTCAAATCGGGAGTCCAGCTCCTGCCAAACACGCTGTAGCATGTCTTGCGTAACATTCTCCATCGCCTAAGGCTGAAGTTCCTTTAAGCTTGTTGGAAGAAGAGGGGATATAGATCTGTCCTTTCAGATATCCCCACAGAAAACAATCACAAGGTGTCAAGTCAGGTGAACATGGTAGCTATTTCAAGAGCAAATCGTCATTATCACTGGCACGTCCGATCCATTTTTCTGGTAGATTCTTATTGGGATAAGTTCGAACTGGCACCGTGTATATTCAATATTCTTTGCCACTTATCTGACAGCTCTTCGATACCTTTTGAGTAAAATAAAAGCTTTTCGACGAACACTTGAATCTGTTTCGCATCACAGAAAGTTTACCCCATCAAACCGTTTTGCAGCGACCAGAAAATGTAATAATCGGTTGGGGTGTAAAGTCAGTTGAATATGACAGGTGGGTTAGAAGAGAACCAAATGAGATCCGAAATCTTTTTTCTTCATTAGTCTTGCTATATGCGAACTTGCATTGTCATGGAGAACACTATTTTCCGATTGATGAGTGCAGGGAGATTTTCAACCAAACATTTATGGGAATGTTTCAGCTAGCTGCTGGACGTGCATTTATTCTTTCAGTGCTTCAAAGAAAAACTAAGAACTTCAAATGAAAAAGCATAACCATAAACTTATTTCTCTGGAGCTCAGGTTGTTGGAGGTTTGGTTGTGGTGATTTAACCTTGTCAATCAAATAATGCCTTCTGCGATGAACATTGTCGTATGTAAAACACACACACACACACACACACACACACACACACACACATATATATATGATAAACAAATGCACATCAGTGCATGTGTATTATGTGTATGAGGTTGAGTCATAAATAATTTCCGATTTCGTTTATAAAATTTATTCTTAAAAACATTCTGCAGGTTTTGATTTGAAAAAGGTTTTAGACAAATTCTTGAATCCTGTTTCCATTAGGGAAAGCCCCCCTCCCATCAGAAGCTTTTGCAGCGATTGTAAAAGGTAAATATTTCGGCTACTGCAAGATCAGATATATATGGTGGGTGGTGTTAGAACAGACCAACCGAGTTCCAAATTATTTTCCTGTATTATTCTTGCTTTAAGCGGCATTCTATTACTGATGAGTCCAGGTAGCTTTTCGAACAAACTTATATGGACATATTGCAGTTGCTGGATGTATAAACGTGCATTTATCGTTTCATTCCATACTAATAACATTAAATAAATAACACCACGATGATCCCACCCCATGCCAAACTTTAATTTTCTTTTATGAAACTCATTTTTTTTTGTTGTGGTGGTGGTGTGGGGGTCGGTTTTGGAGATTTAACCATGTCAATATACTGCCTTTTGCGATGAACATTGTTGTATACCACCCACTTTTCGTCATCTTTTATGATATATTTTAGGAACGGTTAGTCAGGATGGTACATTCCCCGAAACGGAAATTACTTGTGACTCAATATAATGAATAAAGCGATAAGATAAACACGATATTGAATAACATGCGAACTTTATTTCACAACATTTTTGATTTCGGAAAAAAGAAGAAAAGAGAAAAGCTCATTTAAAAATGGACAAGAAAGGCAGATAAAGAAGAAAATAAAAATGGGGAACACTTCTCTATCTTATTTTCTTTTTTGCCTTAGGAAATGATATCTTAGGTAAAGATATGAGGTTAAATATAATAGATAAACCATTGATTTGCAAGTACCTTCAAGTACTGACCTTTTATTTAAAGGAAAAAAAAAATCGCCGCTCAGTGACCCGAATTCGAGCCAACTATGTTTCCACAGTCTTTGAAAGAGCTAGTATCTTTTCCAGATGAGCCACGCCCTGTGCTCGCCCACGAGTAACAACAAATTTTGAGATTATTTAAAGGGGGAAAGTATTTGGTAGTAAAAAATATTTTTTTTTTGCCGCTTACGGTAATCTTTTGGTAGATATAGAGATATAGTTACCGTAAAGCTATATATATATATTTATATATATATATATATATATATTGAGGCTTTAGAAAATTCGAAAGATTGATGTTCGTAAATTTAGAGTACAATCGAAAAATTATTTTTTTGTTATGAAAATTGGAGCAAAAACGTACCGTACGTCACAGAAATATAGCAGCCATTTTAAATAGATATTGAACTTCATATATTAAAATTATTTTGGGACCTTTGTCTGGCGCATAAATAAGCACTGTATGATATATATATATATATATATATATATATATATATATATATATATATGTATGTATGTGTGTGTGTGTGTGTGTGTGTGTGTGTGTGTGTGTATACGAGGTCTATCTGAAAATTAACGGGACTGGTGTAACAATTTATTTCAATTCCAAACTACTAGCTTTTCTCTCGTGTTTACTGCCCTTTTCCATCCTTCTCTACCACGCTTCTATGCACTGCTGGAAGGATTTTTTTGGAGGCCCCTCAGCTCCGTCGTTACGGCCCTCTTGAAGGCCTCGACGCCTTCAAAACGGGTCCCCTTGATCATCCATTTGAGCTTGAACAAAAGAAAAAAAGTCACGCGAAGCAAGGTCAGTTGAATATGGAGGGTGTCCTAGTACGGTGATGTTCTTCTTGGCCAGGAACAGCCAGTTGCTCAGGGCATTGTGAACAGGTGCCTTGTCGTGGTGAAGAAGCAACGATTTGTCCAGCCACAAAAACATGTGGAAAAAAATGCAATGGTCACAGAAAGCTAAGGT
>OZ038485.1:90275064-90280064 GCA_964036315.1 Acanthosepion esculentum
ACCTATCCAAAATATAGAAGGAAAAAGCCAGAAAATGGAGGTCACATCGGCAAGATCATTGAGTAATACTGAAATACATCATTTTTCTCCACAAATTATAACAATGATTTTAAATCAATCATCATCATTTTCTTACAAAAAAATTGTGACACGCAGCAAGGCGCGGATAATTCGGCTAGTATATATATATATATATATATATATATATATATATATATATATATATATATATATATATATATATATATATATATTCGTCTGTGTGTGTGCGTCTGTGTATGTATGTACAGTGAATATAGGATATACAAGATGTTTGAAGAAAATAATTTCCAATATAATCTTGCTTGTCCCTCCTTTAGTTAGCATGACCGTTATGCTCTGCCGATACTTTATAAACAATGAACTAGCCCTTTTTGATCCCGTGGAAAGTCGGAAAAGTGATGCCAGAGATGCTACTTGGTTTCAGTGAGAAAAAGAAAGAAAGAAAGAAAAAAGAAAAAGATCTTTGCATTTGTACACCCTTACTTCTTTAAATGGTGACTAGCATTAATGTACGGTGATCTTATTATTGTAAAAGTTGTCATGAATTTATTCAGTCATTAACTTCAGAATTACGATTCATCAGAAAAATGAAAATAGGAAAATTGTGACATTTTCACGGGTATTTTTAGTTTCTAACATTGTTACTAACCTAAAATTGGTATTCAATATACTAAATACTTAGAATATACGTTGTCTAAGGCGAAATATGCAATCATTTGCAAAGACTTAAATTTATTAAAAAATACAGCCAAAAGTAACTAAAATATAGGGTGTCCCGCAAAATGTACTCTTTAAATGACAATAAATGCAGTGAAAAATATGAACAAAGTTAATCAGGGTTGTCTTCGAAGCATTTTGAACATCAGTTGGGAAGACAGAAGAACTAACATTAGCAAGTAAGAAGCCAAAATGATCATCATTGAAGCAATTGTTATCAAAAAAAAAAAAAAAAAATCAACTTTGATGAAGCGGGTATCTGGTGCAAATGGATGACAACCGGCTACCAAAGCAAATCTTTTGTTCCTAACTCAAAGAAGGAAATCAGAAAAGAGGAGGTCAAAAAAGAAATTCAAGGACGTTCTAGAACAAAACATGAAGAAATGTAACATCGACATCAACAACTGGGAATCTAGTGCAATGATCTGGGATCTTTGGAGATCCATTGTCAGAGACGGAAAAACGATCAGCCGAACTAATAATTTTTAGAAAAAAAAAGACGTCGAAAAGAAGGACAACAGCAACCAAAGCCTAATCCACCATCCGGAACAACCTGTTCTCAATGTCGAAGGACTTTTGAAGCAAAAGTCGGTCTCATTAGGCATTTCAGAGTCCACAAACCCAACTGAATGAGGCAGACAGAACTTTTCCATCATGCTCAGTTTCGAGCGATAGCCACGACGTAATACAGTGTTTATTAACTTGCAAACAAGATTAGAGGTTAAAATTAAGAAATATTAATGCTTATTGAGTTACAAAGAAAAGTAAATTTTAAAGTTTAAATTTTAAACTTTACATTAAATGAAATTAAATAGATAAATCTTGAAAATAATTCAAGGCGTTATAGGAAGTTAAAAAGTGAATATATTCTTTGGGACACCCTGTATAAGTTGGTTGGTTTGTTTGTTTTTGTTTAGCAGCATATCAACACCTCAATGGGTTACTTAATACCGAAATCTAAATATTTTGTACGAACTTTTATTTTTTTTGTAGATAATAATAGTTTTATTCATACAAGGCTTACTAATTAATCCATTGCAGGAGGGAGAAGAGGTGGATTTATATCTTTACCAAGAGTATCTTCGCGTAAGTGAATATAACAAACCCAACTGGAATTGGAACTCGGCTCTCCGATTAACAATTCCGAACTATTATCCACTGAACTACCTGCACATCCAAGATTATAGAACCTGGTATTCCTAAGCTGTCTCCCATCTAGGTACTGACCAAACTCGACGTTGCTTAACTTCGGTGTTCGTACAGGAACCGGTATATCAACGTGATGTCATTGTAAATTTTATTCAAATTTTTAACCTACCATTTTCCACCAATCAATCAAAACATGCCACTCATCATGAGCTATAACTTACAACGCTTATATGTACTTTGAATGAGTTCGTGAGACGGTTTTCACAATGGCGAAGAAAAAAAAGAAAAAAAGAAAGAACCTTTTTCAAGAATTTGGGGAGGTGATAAATTGCCATCATCATCATCATCATCATCATCATCATCATCATCATCATCATCATCATCATCATCATCATCGTGGAATGGTATATCAAAAGATCTCCACCGATTAGAACCATATGAAAATGGAAGTAACATGTCCTGATTACCGAGTAACCTCTAAAAGGACGCACTCATAAAGTAAGTGAACGAGCAGATAGATCCATATGACGGAAAATAAGGCACAAGCCATTCAGATCTCGAGGAGAACTTCAGGATGACCTGCAGGCAGCTGCCACTTAAGGGGGCATGGTCGTAATTACTCGGACACTCCACCGGGTATGACAGCACTCTTGGATTTCTAGAAAGATCCCATCGTTGAAACATAATCGCGTGGAGGTCTGTCTACATTTTGCTCATCATCATCTCGAGGAGCCCGCTTTGTTCTGGGCAAAATGTTATGATCTGGACGAGACTAAAAATCGAACTCTTAGATGAAGACGGTTGGAATGCGCATCTATAAAAAGAAAGATTTCATATGACCCATAAAATAACAAATTTAAAAACAGTGGTGGAAGTGGAACTATTAAGGGTTGGTTTTCCTTTCGTGTTGCATCATCGCGGGAAGGGTGGAGAGTGCTGTCTATCATGAAATTCTGCTTCCATCAGTGAAATACCCAAAAGGTTGGATTTTTCAGAAAGATAACGATCCCAAGAATCATCATCATCATCTATGTTCCTTGTCCCTTCAGGTCATTATCAAGCATGGCTCTCCACAACTTCTTATGTAGCTCTTAGTAAGGTTTGCCTTTAAATCATCCATTCCAGTCCCTGTTCTTCCATTCATTTGTACAAGCTCTCTATGTAGGTTACTCGTTGTTTCCTCTGACTCCTTTGCCTTCAATAGGTCCTGCGAGTGTCAAATTCTCTAAACTCTATTTCCTTATTATGTGATTAGAAATTTCGGCAAATATTATGTGACCTAGAAATTTCGGCAAAAGTGCCCGCAATAAGACGTAATATCAAAAGGATCATTTTTCCCATGACACCGCTTTTCTTTTTTTTTTTAAACTGCTTTCACTCTTCGGCGATTTTTAAGCGATTATTAGAATTTGAATAAAACCTAAACACATGATGAAAGTGAATTTATACATTTTTTTTTGTTCCTGATAATTTACAACAAAAATATTAAACACTATTTGTTTATTAGATTGTTTATTTTCAAGAATAATTTTATATTGAAAGCATTCTAAAAACTAATACAATTAGAATTCAATGGAGTGCAATGCTTATCAGTTACCAATTTATAAAGAAATAAAATTGAAAGCAATTTTTTATGCATAAATTATTAAAATATGTGAACCAACTATAAGGAATTTTTTTTTATTTACCATTTTATGAATTTTGAATCAATTGGCAATTAGTCGATCCAATAAATAATATAATCAATAGTGTCAATAAAAAAATCTAATAAGTTGTGTTTATTATTTTTGTTGTCAATTCTCAAGAACAAAGAAAATATTCTAGAAACTAATACAATTAATTAGAACTAATGCAATACAACATTTATCATTTATCAATTTATAAAGAAATAAATGTGAAAGAATTTCTTAATTCATAAATTTATAAAAATTTACTAAATGATTAAAATGTGTGAACCAACTATAAGGAAGTCTTTATTATTTACCATTTTATAAAGTTTGAGTCAATTGGCAATTAGCCAATGTTTTGCCAACCTTTCCAATAAATAATAAATAAATAGTGTAAATAGACAATCTAATAAATAAATAAATATCATTTATTATTTTTGTTGTAAATTCTCAAGAACAAAGAAAATGCAAGAATTGACTTTTATATGTTTAGGTTTTATTAAATTCTAATAATCACTTTTTAAAACAATATCATGGCCACAGAGTGAAAGTAGTTAAAACAAAAGTGGTGTCAAGGGGAAAACCGTCCTTTTGCAGGCATGAACATCCATGTTTGCCAACTGTGGCATCAGCTGCAGATATATTTACTAATTATGTATCAAATACAGAATAAATATATATATAAATTGGTAAATGATAAATATTGCATTGCATTAGTTCTAATTAATTGTATTAGTTTCTAGAATATTTTAAATATAAAATTATTATCTAACAAATAAATAGTGTTTAATATTTTTGTTGTAAATACTAAAAGAAACATATAAATTCACTTTCATCATATTTTTAGGTTTTATTACAATTCTAATGATCGCTTTTTAAATCAATAAACCTTGCTGAAGAATGAAGTTAGATAAAAAATAGATATGATGGAAAAAAAACGTCCTTTTGCCATTACGTCTTATTGCGGACACGTTTATCCATGTTTGCCGAAATTTCAAGTGTCTTTCTTTCCGATTCTAAATACAAATGCCTTTTTCGTTTCCTTTTTTTTTAAAAAACCTCGTTGCACGCATATTAAGTCCATGGTATTCGCGTCCCAAGAATTCTTAAACGAAAACGAAAGACTTGTTTTTGGAGTGGTCACGTTAGTTTCCTTAACTTAAATTTTTATCGAAAATTGTGGAAGGAGCTTAAACTTTGAATGTTTCATGGGAATCTGAAAAAGCAAATCCTTTTATTTGTTAACTAGAGTGGAATAAAATTAGTGTTGACTTTTGCAAGAAATCAATTCTGATTATTGCAAACGTCTGACATATGTCACATCAAATAATGGATACCCCATTAAATACTGAACGTTGTTTATTGATAGGCGTTCAAAACTATTTTGCATGTCAAAATTCACGACGGTGTCTGAAATTTCGACAC
>OZ038485.1:90285064-90290064 GCA_964036315.1 Acanthosepion esculentum
TATATTATTCGGCAATCCAGAAATGATTCTATAACTGTAAAGTTAAGCCTTATTTTATTCAGTAATTTCTGTCTGAATTTCGGGGTTGAGGAGTTATGATTATTCACATGTGGACTATTATTCTTCATCTTTATCGTTATTATCACAATGCTTCAGTCGTTGTGCCCTCCAGCCTTCATCAGGTGCATGTTGCTACGAGTAACGTACAGAGAATTCCGAACTGAACCCTTTATTTAATTTACAGAGGTAGACTGTTCACGTCCCACTAGGAATCATCATCTAGTTCTTATTTTTAGTACTGCCCGGTTATTGCTTGCCCTGAATCCAAGTACGTCCTGCCCGGCCCAAGGATTGAATTCATAATTACTTTGTCACCAGATTAACGAACTAAAGCTTGAATCCATTGGGGGACACAAGCGTTGCTTTAGTCCGCATGTAAGTAGAGTAAATTATTTTATTCAGTCAATAAGATCCATCAGGACTTCTCAGAAGTCGAGGAAGCCAGGAAACAACTTCAAAAGACCTCAATTCGAGATGGGTGGGAACGAGACAGAGAAAATCAGGTCTAGCGCTTGCAAATTGAACCGCGAGACCCCAAACATAATAAATATTTTATTTTTGTTTTATTTAACACAAGTACCATTAATTACAATTAGCAAGACGATTACGTTAATCAGTGGGCTTGGCAGGGAAAGACTTCATTGACGTCAAGGACTTAAGGACCTTGACTGCAAAAGTATTGAATAAGACAAATTTTGTCTTCTTTACCAACACGTACGCATACATACGCCACGCATTAGACTTAAAGACCTGCTCCCACATTCACGTGTGTGTGTGTGTGTGCGAAACATTTTTTTTAAAGATTCCGGCGTGGGTTCAAACTCCAATAATTCGTCGATAATCTCAGTTGTTTTATTAATGATTAATATTCGCTTCACATAACAGAATATTCATTAACGTTAGAGATATAAATATTAAAGAAGGCAATTTTGTTAGAAATTTAAAAACAAAACAAAACATAAAACAGAGAAACAAAATAACAACAAACAACAAAACATCTTGACTAGAATTCCCTCCAATAACCCGAGATACACAATTTGTTTGCATTGTATTATATTTCGTATGGTGTCTACATTGACTTTTTCTCAGATTATAGAAGTTCCAGAATAAGACGCCCAGAGATAAAGGTAGCGATTTCCTAAGTTAATATCCGGGGTTAAAAAAAAAAAAAACTTGTATGAGAAGACAGATTCATTTTCACTGACATGAAAAAAATTTAATTGATATATATTGCTAACAAAACAAAAATAAAATCAAGAATAAGAAAAAATTACTCTGTGTATTTAAAAAAAATAAAATCATTAAATTCTGATCTATCTATCTATCTTTCTATTTTATATATTATATATAATTTATGTATTATATATATATATATATAATTTATAATATAATAATTATTATGTACCAATTTATGTACTTGGCAATTGATGGATATTTATTATTAGTATAAATTAAACTAATAATAATTAGTATAAAAATTATTATACTAAATTTAAATAATATCACTGTTATTGTTACCACCAGCATTCATTGTGCGCTATCAATTAATTAAATGTTCAGTTATCGTGTATTTATTCACGGAATTACATTCACTCTCCCGTCACCCGAAGAAAAATGAATATGAAATAATAATAATAATAATAATAATACTTAATATTAATGATCTATCTCTTAATATCGAGCACTTTAATAACAAAGATCTTATTTTCCAGAAATTTCTTGGTTAAAAAAAACCCGTTAGGTACAGAGAAACTCTGGTCGAGTGCTTGTTGCATGTTGAACGAACAAGACACCACAGGTGATAAATATTTTAGTTGTGTGTTTTTATTTTAAAGCACAAATGCTATAAATTTAAATTTGCAAGACTGTTACGTTGGTTAGTGGGGGCTTGACAGGGAAGTTTTCATTAGCGCCAAGGACTTCATAAAGTGACCTCAGCCGAAAAGGGATATGGACACTGTCCACTGGGCTAAACGTTTATATATAAGCAAATATCACTTTTAAAGACGGGTAATTTTTATTTTTTTCCAAGACATTTGATGAGCCCATTTAAGTCTTACAGACCGCATCATTAATACCATATGTATGTATGTATGTATGTATGTATATATATATATATATATATATATATATATATATATATATATATACATACATGTATATATTTATGTATGTATGTATGTATATATATACATACATACATACATATATATATATATATATATATATATATATATATATATATATATATATATATATATATATATATGTGTGTGTGTGTGTGTGTGCAGGTGTGCGTAGTTATACGGGTTTATGGATGTAGTTACAAAGTTAGAATATACGTATGATTATGGTTATATTTAAGATAATTTAAAACCTGACATATTCACGAATAGAATATAAAACTGAAGTCAATTGGGGTATGGATTAGGTTACAATGTTTAGTTCCAAATATCAATCAGTGTTATTACCATCGCTTTAGTGAACAGAATCGTTTATGGCCTTATGGGGGCGGCCATATTTCCGTAAAGTATATTTATACATACACATAAGCAAGTACACACAAATATATGTGTGTTGTTTTTTTTTTTAAATGTTTCACCCCAAGCGATAGTGGCACTAAAACGCAGGGGGGTACAGGTAGTGAAAGTGAAAGAGAATGAGAAGACTGAGAATGGGAGAGGATTGAAGAAAGGACAAGAAAGGAACAGGGTTCAAGAAGACAGAAAATGGCCATTGACGTTGCATTTAAATTGTTGAAGATTCTAGTTATCAAGGAAGCGAGAAATCAGAAAATAGTTCCACAGTTGGTAAGTGCGAGAAAAGAAACTGTTAGAGTCGAAATGATGGTTGCATCTAGCTAGTTGAACAGGAAAAAGGTGAGACCGAATTGCCAATCTAGTAGCACGATTAAATTCATGTATTAGGAGAACCAGGGGTAAAATCTCATAAGAGTAGTTGCCATGAAAATATTTATAGAACAAAACAGAGGGAGGCCATGTCATGTGAGAAAGTGACTAGTCGAGATGCCTGGTCACGATCGACCACATTAACAGAGACTTCTCTGAATTTTTTTTCAAGCATAGCGAGATGTACAGCAGGAGCACCAGACCAGATACGGCAGCAGTATTCAATGCACGGACGAATGGTAGATTTATAAATGTGCAAGATGGATTCTGAGACGAAAAAATGCCACGACACAGTGAACCAACTTTACTTGCAGTAGACGAAGCAAATGATTCGATATAGTCACTCCACTTTACGTCAGTGAAAAATGTATATATATATATATATATATATATATATATATATATATATATATATATATATATCAGTGAACATTGAAGTCAATACTTAGAGGCAACAGGGTATTTCATGCTAGACGCAAGCGTCATGCTAGATTCGTGGTCTGACGATTGCGTCTATCATGAAACAGCCTGTCGCTTCTAAGTGTCGACCTCAATGTTCACTTTTATATTTAAACACGCTCTGTCGCTGATATTGAGCACTTTATCCCATAAATATAGCACACCTTAAGAGTATATTTCTTCATATATATATATATATATATATATATATATATATATATATATATATATATATATATATATATATATATATATGTATACATCAAAGAAAAACAAAGAAAAAATCTTCATGCATCTCTAAAAATCCGTTAATAAATTTATTTCAGCTGGTAGGTTTTTAATACCTGCCTTATCAGACCATACAATTTTAAAAATCTGTTAAGTTTTCCTTTGATGTATGTCATATTGTTCTGTATACAGTGTTTTGAGCTCTCTTCAGGGACCTATTTTTTAATATTTTACATTAAAAGCACCTACTTGGATTATCCTTTCCACTTACGGATTTGATATTACACACACACACACACATATATATATATTAGGATATGACACCGAAAACTTGTCAAAATCGATTAACAATTGCAATTGTTTCGATGCGTATCAATGCATCTTATTACCCTCGATATATATATATATATATATATATATATATATATATATATATATATATATATATATATATATATATATATATATATATGTGTATATATATATATATATATATATATATATATATATATATATATATATGTTATATTCAGTACCTCTGCTCCAGAGTTTCGTAGACGAATCTTTGTGTAATTGTTCAGTCTGATCGTCAGGAGGTATCAGTAAATGTCTGTCAATTTTCTAGTATTTTTATTTTTATATAAAGTTACAAAATAATTTATACTCTTTTTTTTTATTGGTGTTCGGCTGCTTTTTCTTCTTTTTACCGAATTTTTCTTGTAAATGTTTTCTTTTCTGGACATAAAGTGTGGAAAAACTGTCGAAATATTCTATATATCCGAGCATTTTCTCCTATTCTGTTAATCATTATCAAAGATGTTGTTTTATTTATTTTTAACTGAATGTGTATGTTTCATATGTTTCTAGAATTCAGTTAGGACTCATTTAAACACACGGAAACTTATCAAACTCCACTCTCAACATACTAGTAGAAAATACAAGTATAATCGCCTCATCCACGTATAAAAATACTAATAATGGAAACACTAATAGTAAAAAAAGAAGTAAACACTCAAAACATCAACTAAGAACACGGCAAGAACGTGCTGACCGTGTTTGGAAAAAAAATCTCATCACTCTAGAAACATATATACAGATCTACACTTTCCGTTAAAAGTAAAAAAAAATAAATAAAAAAGCATCCTTGATAAAGGCTAATAATTTAGACGGACGTTCTCTTGTACACAGAATGTTTGTACAATTTTTTGCTCACTTTACGTCCAGAAAAGAAAACACTTATAAGAACATGAGAAAAATTAAATAAAAACTTAATCGCAGTATCCTGTCAGTATTCTTTAAGAAAACTTAATATATATATATATATATATATATATATATATATAT
>OZ038485.1:90300064-90420064 GCA_964036315.1 Acanthosepion esculentum
TGGTTTGGTTTTTTAGGATAGATTCGTATGAATAGAATGTGTATTCTTTGGTTTAGATTGGTTTGGTTTATTTTGTTTTACGGCATATCAACCTCAATGGGTTATTTAATGCCGACAACATTTTTAGGATAGATTCGTATGAATAGAATGTGTATTCTTTGGTTTAGATTGGTTTGGTTTATTTTGTTTTACGGCATATCAACCTCAATGGGTTATTTAATACTGACAAAATTTTTTATTGCTGGTAATATTTTGTTTTATCAAAAATCTGTTTCTGGTAATATCTTTCCTTCAAAATTGTATTGCTGGTTATAATTTGTTTCAAAAAAGCATTGCTGGTAATAGTTAATTATTTGCCCATAGCTGGGACCCTAACAGGTGCTACCACCCCGGGTTGACCTGGAAACACCAGCAATTAAGAGGTGGTTCCACACTCCTCAAAACCACCTGATCAGAGGCCTTGCTGCTGGACGTAGTTTAACGTCTTACCCAGGACGGGACACTTTGTTCCTATATAACAAGGGACAAAATTCCTCAGTATCAGGGATACAACGTATGTAAATAATATAATCACCTTCCTAGACTAACAGAAGTTATCTCAAAATGCAAACACGGAAGCAAATTTTTATTACGTTACTTAAAAATCGAAAACTAAAAACCAATACCTTGTGAAGATTGTAGGTGACAGAGAAGCAAGAAAACGAAAAAGAGTTTCACTGGCAAGAAGTGCGAGAAAAGAAACTATCAAAGTAGAACCTATAGTTATATCTAGCTATTTCAATAGCAAAACGGTGAGACCTAGTTTCCAATCCAGTTGTACGTTTAAATTCATGCGGTGGAGAGCTCATTAGAACTATCATGAAAATATATATAGAAAAGACAGGGAAGCTACTTCACGGCGGTGGGAAATTGACTGGTGCCGAGATGCTAGGTCAGGTCCAATATAAACAATTCTTTGAATTTTTTCAAGAATTTTCCCAAAGATATTTGTATTTTCAATGCAAGTTTTTTGGATAACCCCTAAATAAGGATAACAAAGCTGATAAATTCAGTGTCATTTAAATGCAACAAGGTTGTCGTAGCATAATAAATATTATATATATATATATATATATGTATAGTCGCCTCCTCAAAATTGTATTTTACGGAGAGCTCGAGACCGGCAGTCGCCTAGGTGGGGGCCCAAAGAAACAGTTTCGGGACTATCTTAAGCGTGCTCTTCTCTCCTGCATTATTGACCCAACACAATTGGAGAACCTCGCAAGGGATCGGATCGGTTGGCGGTCTCTCTGCGTCGCTGGAGTGACGCACTTCGAGGAGGAGAGACGAAGAGCACTCGAGGGGAGGCGACGCCAGCGTCATCTACAGCCTGCCAATTCCGCACCGGACATGTCCGAGAATTTGTCGTTCGTGGATTGAGCTGCTGTCTCATTTGGAAGTCCACAGAAGATGGACGGACATGGATGGACAGCACCGTCGTCAGCAATGACGGACAGCCTAAGAAAGAGAAGATTATATATATATATATATATATATATATATATATATATATATATATATATATATGATAATAAATGGGAGAAAACAAAAAACATTTGCAACCTAAAAACGTAATAAGCAAAAACGCTCAATGGAATATATGAAATGCGACCTGGCATGATATATATATATATATATATATATATATATATATATATATATATATATATATATATACTTTTGCATGTAATAAATTCTATCGCTGCTGTGCAATGTGGGACAAGAGCTTATAAATCTATGTATACCCGTTTGTGTGTCTAAGAAAGAAAAGATATATATATATATATATATATATATATATATATATATATATATATATATATCAGGCCTGACGATTGCATCTAGCAGGAAACAGACTGTCGCCTCTAAGTGTTGACTTCTATGTTCACTTTTATATTTACACATGCTCTATCTCTGATATTTAGCACTTTATCCCATAAATATAGCACACCTTAAGACTATATTTCTTCATATATATATATATATATATATATATATATATATATATATATATATATATATATATATTGCCAGATCGCATATTCATATATTCCATTGTGCGTTTTTGCTTATTACGTATTTAGGTTGCGAATGTTTTGTTTTCTCCCATTTATTATCATCTCGTATATCTATAACCGCAATAGAAGCGATTACTTACCCCCCCCCCCCACACACACATATGAATTTCTTTCGCTTTTTTCCCTACTTAGTAACAATTCGTTTACAATTTGAAAAGCGTACAGAATTAAAAGTTCAAAGTTATCTTAATTCTCTCGTCTCTAGGCGATACGGTTTTGAAAAATGGAGATTTTGATAAGTATTTATTTAATCTCTCCAATGTCTCTCTTACTGAAATTGAACGATTGATTTTTTCCAGAGTGTTGAACTTTTTGTTTTTGGATCACCCCCTTCTACAGTAAGAAAGGAGAATATCTTTTCTGAGTTTGAATAATTATTCTCTCAGTTAAACTTGCGCAAATCGTTCTCTCTTGACAAATTCTGTTCGTGCCAAACTAGATTATTCGAATTATCTCGTTTCTCTCTGTTGATCATGACTTCCTTGCGTGGCAGAGTGTTCACTACAGGAATTATGGAAAATAAAACATAATATATAGTTTTAAAAAAAATCCACATTACAACAAAAAACGTTTGCGGTTTCTCTCCTCTTTTTAATATCTACAGCACTTTTCTCTCGTTGGAACAACTATAACCTCTTCCCTTTCTTTCTCTCTCTCTCTCTCCCTCTCTCTCTCTCGCTCTCTCTCTCTCTCTATATATATATATATATCACTAAAACAGACAAAGGCTCTGGAGTGGTTATTTTAAATCGTCAGGATTATGTCAGTAAAATGGAAACCATTTTATATGATTCCTCAGAATTTAAGAAGATTGGACCTACTAGTACTTATGACAAAACCAATAAAATAGAACCGAAGTTACAAAGGTGGTTACTTTCTGTTTTTAAAAGTAATTTAATTTTCAAAGAAGTGTATAACCGTATCAGACTGCGGGGCCTCATCGTCCAAGATCGTACGATTTACCTAAACTTAAAAACAATAATGTGCCTCTTTGGCTCATCCTATCTATGATAGGATCCGTACAATATGAAATGGCTATATGGTTGGCAGAAGAACCACAACCTGTTTCCGATTCGTTTTCTACCGACTGTAATTCTGATTCTTTCAAGTTTTTTTAATTTTATGATTTGATCTGATAACAAGCTTTTAGTATCGTTTGACATTGCAACCTTGTACACGAACGCGCTTCTTCAAGACACGTTGCAAATTTGTACTGATGCTCTCTATAGAGGTCATCTGGATCCTGCATTAATTCCTGAAGCTCTGTTTTTAGAGTTCATGCACTTAGCAAAAGAGGGAGTTGAGTTTAGTTTTGATGACAATATGTACGCCCAGATCGATGTGGTTTCGATGGGTAGTTCCCTAGGTCCGGTTCTAGCCAACATTTTTGTGGGTTATTATGAGAGCTTTCATTTTGAAAAAAAAAAGCTGTACGCCCTATGTTTCTTTGCGTTACGTTGATGATTCATTCGCCATCTTCAATTATATCAATGACGCCACAGCTTTTTCAAATCTATCTCGATTCCCTTCACCCATCGCTGCAATTTACTGTGGAGCTGGAGAGTGACGGCCCTTTGCAGTTTTGGGACGTTTTGGTTGACTGTAAAGATGGTTTGTTTATTACCAACATTTATCGTAAACCTACGTTCACCGATTTGTATACAAATTGGAATTACTTTGTTCTAAGTCCCGAAAAATCAATTTGATTTCTACTTCTAGTCCATCGTGTGTTGATGACCTGTTCCTCATGTACCCTTAACCCGGAACTAGTGAAAATACGTTGTATTTTTATTGGTTTGTTTTACGGCGTATTAACCTCAATGCCGAAAAAGAATTTTTATTTCTGGTAATATTTTTTCTTCAAGAATGTATAGCTGGTAACGTCTTTTTTCCTAAAAAATGTATAGCTGGTAATATTATTTTTTTCAAAAACGTATAGTTGGTAATATTATTTTTCCAAAACATACAGCTGTTAATATTATTTTTCCAAAATGTATAGCTGGCAATATTATTTTTTCCCAAAAACGTATGGCTGGCAATATTATTTTTTCCCAAAAACGTATGGCTGGCAATATTATTTTTTCCCAAAAACGTATGGCTGGCAATATTATTTTTTCCCAAAAACGTATGGCTGGCAATATTATTTTTCCAAAAATGTATGGCTGGTCAATTTTTTCAAATATGTATATCCGGCAACACTATTCTTTCAAAAAAAAAAAATATAGCCGGTAATATTTTTTCCAAAATTGTACAACTGGCAACATTATTTTCCAAAAATGTATTATCAGAGGCCCTGCTGTTGGACGTAGTTTATCGTCATACCCAGGACACGTATGTAGTTTATCGTCAAATCCAGGACGCGGATGTAGTTTATCGTCATACCCAGGACGTGGCCACACCTATTTGCCCATAGCCTGGACCCTAAGAGGTGCTACCATCCTGGGTCAGGGTGAACCTGGGAACACCAGCAATTAAGAGGTGGTTCCACGCTCCTCAAAACCTCCTGATCAGAGGACTTGCTGTTGGATGTAGTTTATCGTCTTGCCCAGGACTCGGATGCAGTTTAACGTCATACTCAGGACGGTGTATATTTATTGATAATGGTTTTCCTATCAATGTCATCAAACATACTATTGAACGCAAAGTTAAGCAATTTAAGGAACTGGTAGATTTTTTGTCTTTCCTTGTGTTCCCTCTATTTAAAACTACCGTAGTTGGGTAGAAACAGTCAAATACTCGCTGACAAGGTCTCGGCTTGTGTTACATCAAGTTTTTCGACTGTAAAGTTACGTGTTATTTTTGAGACCCGTTCGGTGTTTCCCGTTTTCATCAAGGATGGTATGTCCTATTTACAAATTAGTTTCGTGTTATATAAATTTAAATGTCAGTGTGATGCTGAATACATAGGACGGACCAATCAGAGACTGGAGGCCCGTATTGGCTAACACATTCTTGCAAGTACAAGATGAGGTAGCTTCAGTCGATCTTTTAGGACGACCAAAGCAGTACACGATTCAGCCACAGGCCAGCACCTTTTGGACAACCCTAATTGTGCACATCAGTATAAAGATGATTGGTTCAGTATCTGATATAGAGCTTAGTCCGCTCATCATTTGAAGATTACAGAAGCAGTTTATATTAAAATACACAAACCGAGCATATTCAAACAAAAAGAGCAGTTTATTAGTTCATTGGATGGCGTGAATAAAATTTCTTACTTTTTGTCCTCACTCGGAACATCTATCATTTTATTCGTTTTTTTATACTAATAAATTGGTTTTACTCGTTGTGAATATCGTCTTGTGTCTCGTCCCGCTTAAACCTACGTATCCTTCTGAAGAAGCGTTGTTCGCAAGAATTCTTAAAGAAAAAATATCTACAGTTCTTTTCAAGTCATTATATATATATATATATATATATATATATATATATATATATATATATATATATATATATATATATGGTGTTCCAATAAATTGGACCGATTTTAAATGTGAATTAAGTTTAAACGTTTAAAGATTTTTTTTCTTTTATTTTCAGATTTGGCGGACATTTGGGCGATATTATTTTTCACACATAATTGCCATGACTTAGATAACATGATCCGATAGAGAAATACAAAAGTTTCACCAATAACACTGATTTATTTACTGCTGAATTTGATCCGTCTTAATGAAACACCATATATATATATATATAGTTGTAAAAATGTCGTTAGGTTTCTAAAATTTTTCAATTTATCAACTCTCATAAATATTATTTAAATGAACAATAAAAGTCAATGGAAACTATGGAAGATGCTAAGTGATATAATTTAATACCTAATAAACGAAAGTGAGTAAATGTGGATATTGTTGTTGCTGTTTTTTTAATATTTATAATGTAATTATTATTTAATATTTTATTTAAATTTGATCAAAGATTTATGTATTTATTTATTTATTTATCTATTTTAAATAATGAAAGATTTTGAATGTTATCGTTTTGATATTTGAATAAAAGTCAGCGGTGCAGAATTGATAGTTGCACACTCAATAATTTTCCGTCTAAGTTACTTTGTCTTTTAATAAGTGTGGCATTCTCTAGACATTTAACTGAAGAAGAAATATAGATAGAAAACACTTGTAAAAACCTCCAATATCATAATTATTTCATCCACAACTCTAAGAGAAATGCATATAAAATATACAATTGCAAAAAAAGATAATGATATTAATAATAACAACAACAAAAGCAATGCCAATAAACTAGATCAAGTGGAAGCTTTGTTTCAAGGGTCGGTGTTGAGGTGACACAGATTTTTTTCTTTACTTGTCCATCAAGTCAGCTCTGCGTTCATTTTCGCAGGAAACGACAGTTCGGTGGACAGTGAGCCACCAGGTTTTCCGATTGGATGCTAGATCAGACCACTGACGCCGGTCGATGTGACCGGTTCTGAGATAGGAATGTAGACATTAATTTTGATTACTGTTTCATTTTTCCTGACCGCCTTGCGCTTATTGCTATGTCATGATCACTAGATTAGCGAAAGATTCTCTTTTATGCTATTGTCTACCGAATATAAAAGCTCTAAGAGCCAGTCAAGGTAGAGGATTAATGAATGAAATGGTTGTAAGCGTACAAGGAAGGAGTAATAGCTGCATATTATAAGGATATGTAGTTTAGGTAAGGGTTCACCCTAGACCTGAAGAGGTTCAGATTGAAGTGATTAAGAAAGCATTCTCGCTGGAGTTTGTTCCACAATGGGAGTAGTTCTATGGAATAAAATGTCTGGGTAGAATTTCTTCCTTACCGATGAAATACAAAGAGAATGAAAATGACTCGGTGTACGTGGTTTGGCGGGCTGTAACTGTGAAGGCCTGAACAGATGGAACAAAGAAATTTAGTAGCACGAGGCTAGCAACGTTTCGTCTGTGAGAAAACGGGGTGAGAAATATAAAAAGGGTACAACTAAGTTGAAAGTAGTACAAGATATTAATAATTGTGTATTATTTATCGAATAATTGAAAAGTTTCTTGACGCATCACTTGTCTTGCATTGTTCAAAGCGTAGTATATATCCCACCCTAGTTGATTCCATAACAGACTTAGCATTTTGTGTATCAGTGAAGTCAGGTGTAGAGTTCACCTGAGAGATTACCTCCTAGCTACCAGGTGGAGATCCATGATTCAACGTATGTTTTTTTCTTTTAATATTGTTCAATAAATACGAAGCCCAAGAGACACTCAAGGTAGTGGGTAATAAATGAGGTTGTTACAAGGGCGTGCAGAGAGGTAGCAAGAGGTGTATATTAAGTAGATATTTAGGATACATTACGGCCGACCCATAACTTGAGGTTAATATTGTAGTTGTTGGGAAGCATCCTTTCAAGAGCCTGTTCCACAAAGCAACAGTTCTAGAAAAGAAACTGCTTGAGTGGAGCTTCCTCCCCAACAGTAGAATAGGAAGGGAATGAGGATGGGTCGACATGGTGTATGTGGCCTAGTGAGTCCGAGCTGTGAAGGTCTGAACTGGTGGAACAAAGGAATGTAGTGCGACGGAGCATCTACCATGAAAATAGCGACAGAGTAGCGAGAGGCGAGCAACATTTCACCAGAAAGATGGTGCACATTTATCAAATTTGATATATATATATATATATATATATATATATATATATATATATATATATATATAATTCTCAAAATGTGTGTGTGTGTGTGTGTATGTATATGTGTGTGATCGGATGTTGTTTATGCGTTTCCATCCGATGTCGATGAATTTTTTTTGTTTGATATATAATTCTTCAGTGCCGTTTTTGAGTCCAAATTGGCTGGAAAAAATTAAAACCTTGAAAGTGAAAAATCGAAAAAACTGATTTTTTACACTTAGCGCAAAAATCAAAGGCAAAATTTAATGTCTGTAAAAAACAGCGTACAATCAATTTAGAGAGTTGAAATCTAACGCAAAAAATTATTAGAATTATAAAAAAATTATATTATAAATAAAAATTGTATTATTATTATGACGATTCATGGAAGAGGTTCCTTCTTTGCAAGATTGAGAACGCAAAAAAGTCCCGACATTCAGTTGTAGAGAAGTATAAAGAAACATTTGAATTTGAGTGTCGCAGACTGTGTCATCGACAGTTGTTATGGAAAATATGAACTTGCACTTTCAGAAACGGATAACTGGAACCATATATTTCCCTATATAATTAAATTACCTCTTCGTTTTGTATAAGTTCACTGAGAAAAAAAGACAAGTAAGAATAAAAGACATACCGGAGTATAATTTAATCTTTAATGTTCTTCGTTTCTTTTGGAACGCCGTATTAATATGCGCACGTTTACGTATCTAAGAACTTTGATTTCGTTACTTTCAGAATTTGTCAAAATGGCCACAGAAATCAGACTCAATAGATTTAATTTCATGGCAGTACAAAAAAAAAAAAACAAAGCACCCCCCCCAAAAAAAAACAACACTTATCTTCCGTTATATTACAAATTATCATATTAATCTAATGACAATTTAACACACATTTCTATCCTAACAAAATACGAGTGAGAATTAGCTAACCACACAAATTACTTCAGCCCGTTAGAGCAATACAACGTTGAAACACATTTTCTCTTCCGATCACCGAAGTTAAGCAACGTCGAGGCTGGTTCGTACCTAGAAAGGCGACTTCTTGGAAATAGTAGGGACTGCTTGGGTGTGAGTGTAGTGTAATGGATAACCGTTCGAACTGAGAAATTGGGGAGTCGAGTTCGAATACTGGTCGGCTTCGTTGTATTTACTTACGCGCAACTACACTTGGGAAATATATGAACCCACCTCTTCTCTTCCCGGCTATGGATTAAGAGTTGAAGTCCTATCTGAAATCATTATATGTTGTAAATTGTTAATGCTATGATCACATCTATATAAATAAATACGAATGTCAGTGTGTCATACTTTTTCGACTTTACTCCTAGAGGCTGTAGCCCAAAATATCACGCGATTTTGGAATCAGGCCGACCCCGTGAAGTAAATTAAAAACATTCCGGGCCGGATTCGGAACCGCAATCCTAAAATTTTGGATTCCCAGGTTTTTATTCCAGCGATTGTTTTCGGCGATTTTTACGTGATTTTTGCGACGAATCTTTGGCATAATAACAATTTTTATAACATGGAAATAAACATGTGAATAATTGAAATTAATTTCGAAATCCAGCGAAATAAAAATAATTGTTTGTACAAAAAGTAAGGACCTACGTACATCAAATTATCTTTAAATTAAGTGGCGACAGAAGAATTATCGTTAAACTTTTAAAACGTAAGTATAAATATTAATGCAATACTTAAATGCAGCGATCAATTGTGAGTTTTTCTGTAGTTTATTGTTGCCGATCGCATACGATAGCAGTATAGCACCGTCAACAGAGGTCCAGATTGCAATCAAAAGAGCCAAGGCTGCAGCGAGGAAAAGAAAGTCCCGTTCAAATGAAAACCTAGATCAAACGGCAACCAGAAGAGCTTCCAGTGTTGAGAATATGTAAAGAATTAGGGAATCTCAAACTCCTGTTTGTAATATTTTATTTCTTAACTATCTCTACATTTTCGATTCTTTGAATTGTGTATTGAGCACTTTTAAAATATAACCGTTTCCCAGTTTATATATATATATATATATATATATATATATATATATATATATATATATATATATATATATATATATATATATATATATATATATATTGAAAAAATTGGAAATATCATTTAAAACCGAACCCACTGAAGGACGGAAATTTTACTCTTCTTTAAACTTCGAAGTCGGGGAAAAAATTGATATTTAAAAGTTAAGTAATCTTTTCTATATATATATATATATATATATATATATATATATATATATATATATATATATATATATATATATATATATATATATATATATATATATATATATATATATATATATATATATATATATATATATATATATATATATATATGTGTGTGTGTATGGCATTGCTCTTCAACCGAATTGAGCTCTCCGTGCTAATGACATATTTCGCATAGGAAACGTTAAAATTTCCCTGCTGTGCGACGATAGCCTAGGGTTAGAATCCCTCACTTATACCAAATCGTTCGGGTTTCAATCCCGGCTTGAAGCAATCAGACGTCTAATTATACCTCTGATATATATATCTCAGAGGACATTGAGGTCTGTTTCATGATTAAACACAATTTTCAGGTCATCTACTTTTTGCAAGATTTATACCTTTCCCAGGGGTATTAGTATATATATATATATATATATATATATATATATATATATATATATATATATATATATATATATATATATATATATATATATATATATATATATATATATATAGAGAGAGAGAGAGAGAGAGAGAGAGAGAGAAAATGTTTAACTCGGCTATCACACGAAGTAGAGTCTTGATTTGATTGGATGACAGGCAAAGAAGTTGCCTATCTTCTTCGATCGTCAATGTTAGAATACCCCCCCCCCCGTAAGAAAAAACAAAAACAACCATGAACCTCCGTACCCGCAAAAAAAAGGATTGTCAAAAGGACGGTTTTTCTTTTGACAATGCTATTATTTTAACTACCTTCACTCCTCGGCAATGTTTATTGTTTTAAAACGTGATGATTATAATTGTACTAAAACCTAAACGCATGAAACTGAATTTATATATTTTCTTTGTTCTTGAGAATTGAAAAGAATAAACACTCTTTATCTATTAGATTCTTTATTTACTCAATTTATTTATTATATTGTTTATTGGGATGGTTGGCAAAACATCGGCTAATTGCCGTTTGATTCGAACTTTATAAAATGGTAAATAATAAGGATTTCCTTATAGTTGATTCACATATTTTAATAATTTAGTAAATGTTTATATTTTTATAATTTAGTAAATGTTTATATATTTATGAATAAAAAACTGTTTTCATATTTATTTCTTTATGAATTGATAAATTATAAATTTTGCATTGCATGAGTTTTAATTGTATTAGTTTTTAGAATGTTTTAAATAAAAAAAATATTCTTACAAATAAACATGGCCGAAGTGTAAAGGTAGTTTAAATAAAAGCGGTGTCATGGGAAAAACCGTCCCTTTTATACTCCGATTTTTTTTTTGCGGTCACGAAGTTCCATGTTTGTTAAAACAAAATTTTAAAAAGTACAATGATAAAACAATTGAGATAAGATGAAAATCAGAAACTGACCTTCAGTGGTGACAACACGGTTTCGAACTAAATCTACTTTGTTGGCGACTAGCACCACGATGCTGTTGTGAACGTCATCTTTACGTAAGCGGTACAGGAGATCCACAGCCGAAGTGAAGCTTCTCCTGTCATCAATTCCGAAAACAATCATGTAGGCATCAATATCGGGACCAATTGGAAATTCCTGCAAAGAGTAAAATAATAAAGAAACAAATAAATCCTCCTTTTATTTTTAGTGTGATTTCTCTGCGGAGAATAAAGACACAGTATCACCACGCTAGATGATTGCTGCTGTGTCCTCTGTAAAACTTTTAAAGGTGTGGCACAGCATGCGGGTGACCGACGCTTCTTTTTAAACAAACATTCTAGTTTAAAATGAATATACAGAGTGCGATGGATAAATTGTCGTCTAAATTACGCAAAAATGAAAATAACACTGACATTTCATTTTAACAGATATATTTACCAAAATTACACAAAAATATCTTGGAATACCAAATAGTAAATTTATACAATAAAATTCCCTTTCGATTCAACCACGGCGTCCAGACGACATCAGAATCTCTTGCAACTCTCCTGGACGGTTTCCTTGTTTAAGTTGGTGAATGCTGCTATGATCCTTGCTTTCAGTTCATCTTTGATGTTACATGGATTTTTTTTGCTCCCTCGTTCAATTACACACGACACATAATAATCAAGGGATTGCAGTCTTAAGTGGTCAGATGTAAGGGTTGATGTGGCTGTAGAAATTGTCTGACAGCCATGACTGGGTCTCCTGCCTGTGTGGCATGGTGTCGAGTCCTGTGGTCAGACATAAGGTCTTCCAGCAGCCACTCTCTTGATCCAGGGCAGTACTACCTCCACAAGGCAATTGATGAAGGCCTCTGTGTTGAGTCCGAGACCATGTGGGAAGATAAATGGAGGCATAACGTTGCCATTACTAGTGATCGTTCCAAACACCTTCGTAATCATCATTAGACTCATCCAAGCCTGAAGTGTTCGTATTGGAGCTTCTGGTGTGAATGCCAAGCAGTACAACATACCGTTTCCAAATTTCTGGCGGAGTGAATTGCATCATGGTGCACTTTTTCTCACAATTGACTCTGCTATTCTGTACAATCGACAAAATCAAAAACAAACAATGCGCATGCACGAAATTAAAAATATGAAACGGCGACAATTTACCCATCAAACCCTGTATAATTACAAACCGTCTAAAAACCTATTTCAAATACGATGCTTATTCTTTATATGCCGTGTCCACTCAGGATATACGCAATCATGGACCTCCACAATTTCCTACCCCTTGTAGCTCTTAATAAATTTATTCTTTTTGTTATTTCTTCTAAATCCTGTTCTGCCATCCATTTACACATTTTTCTTCTTCTATGTGCCGCGTTACTTCAGGTTGTAGGCAATCATGACCCTCCACAATTTCCTATCGCTTGTAGCTCTTAATAAATTTTGTCTTTTTGCTATTTCTCCTAAACCATGTTCCGCCATTCATTTACTCAAGCCCGTCAAGTATGTTATACTCTATTTTCCTCAATCCGTCTTGTGAGTATCAGATTTTCCAAGCCCTCTTTCCCCATTACATGTCCCAGAATTTTCAACTATCTCTTTCTGATGTTAAGTATAAGTTTTCTTTTTATTTCTATTTTCTGTAAAATCTCCTTGTTGCTCACATGTTCGGTCCATGGTATCCTCAGTATCTTTTAGTAGAAGCGAAGTTTTTTGCTTCAAGTCTCTTCTTCATCTTTGAAGAGATTGTCCAGCATTCACTGCCATATAGAACGACAGATACCACGTAACAGTTCAGAATTCTTTTCTTTGTTTCTAACAAACATTTTCTGTTTCTTAATACCTTGTTTAGCTTTTGGAAAGCAAAAGTTCCAGCGTTCAAATGACTAAGGGGAATCGCATACTGTCTCGCCAAAGTAGATTTGATATCTGTCTATATTTCTGAGATGAGGTATCATGTACATTATTTACATTATTCGGACTATTGTCCTCATCTTTTTCGACATATTTATTACAACGTTTCGGCCGTTGTACACTCCGGCCTTCTTCAGGTGGTTGGAATGTCGCTCACTGGGGTAGACTGTTCTAGTTCCACGTGCCATGTTTAATGGATGTCAGTTATCTCCTGTTAATTTTCTCTGAAAGTTCCCCACTGCCTTAACCGGGTATTGAACTCACACTCTTTGGCTGACCACATATGGGGAGAGAAGGGAGATCACCGCCCTCTATGGGATCAAGTTGAGATCATAGACAAGGAACACCATTGGAAAATTCGTAAACTTAAGGAATCAGCACATATGCTAGGCCACAAAAATCTCCTGAGCCGACCAAGCATAGAAATGAATACAATATGGGAACCAGCAATAAGGAGTGCCAGAGAAAGGCGATAATAATAGCAAAGTTGCAATATGAGCTCTGGTAAAAACTGAAATGATAACAGAAAAAATGCAAGATGAGAACTGGTAAAAACGGTTGCTGAAGACCCAGAAATTCATACACAGATGTCCTCAAGGACACATGGCACAGTGGATAAAGGCGTTGGTTAGATCCATTGACAGGACCCAAAGAGTGTGAGTTCAATACCGGTTAAGGCAGTGGAGAACTTTCAGAGGGAAAAATTAACAGGAGATAACTGACATCCATTAAACGTGGAATGAAATAAAGGGTTCAGTTCGACATTCCAACCACCTGAAGAAGGCCGGAGCGTACAACGGCCGAAACGTTGTAATAAATATGGCGACAAAGATGAGGACAATAGTCCGAATAATGTAAATAAAGTAGATTTGGTTGGAATATAATCCATTTTTCTAATGACGCTGTTTGATGAACGAAGCATCAAAAGTAGCTACGTTCACCATTCCGTTGGTTTCAGCCAAATTTAAATCACATACGAATATATAGTGGTGCAGGAGATGCACATAATTTAATCATAAAATTTTTTTTCAACATGGCTGTTGTTTAATTTTTCTGTTTTTTTCTTTTTTTTCTTTACATACTGCTCTATGGCAGCTGGACTCAAATAACCACCAAGAGAGTCCGAATATTTGAAACAAAATTCTTCAGACGCCTTCTCATGATCTGGAGAGAACACAAAACCAATGACTTTGCACAAGAAAAAGTAACACAACTGGTCGGCCAGGAGTCCCTCTTGGTAAGAGTAAAGAGGAGAAAGCTGTTATGGATTGAAAATGTCATAGGCAACAATACTCTACCCAAAACGACCCTTCAAGGTACCTTGGAAGTACCTTGGAAGTGGGTAGGCGTAGGGGGTGGTAGTGCAAAAGATGGATGGATAATATCAAAGAATGGACCAGAATGGACACTCCGACGCTGTTTCGTGAGGCGGAAAACAGATCTGGTTGACGACTAGCTGCATTATCATCGCTCACGTCTCTTGTACGATCGGATCGGTCATGAGAAAAGATGAAGAAGAATTTTTCTCAAGACCTGACGATATTGTGGCTAGTAAGCAATACAATTCAAAACATTCCATTACAGATAACGTGGCCAACATTATTAGTAGCATTAGTCGTGGGTATTCTCGAAATTTCTGGTAGCTTAAAATCAATAACAAAAACCAGGCATCAAATGTGTGTCATTAAATACTAGCATATGGTGGCCTATTGAAAGGAAGCTGAAAGGGCGAGAAACGATAGAGGCTGGAAATCTATAATTTCTTGCAAGTAAGCTGGGATCCAGAACCTCGATCTGTCCAGGACTCCTTCTTTGGTATGGTCGACAAAACATTACAGTCATCACAACCACCCATTCCAAGGAAGATGACCAGATGTCTGTCTAAATACCTGAGGATTGTCAAATAGAAAACCTGCCAATTTGAGAGTTTGCTTCCAATATCTTGCTTTGTAAATCTTTTATCTAAATGGCCAAGTTAGTCAAGCGAACACTATTTTAAACTTTTACTTCTGCCGGATTGTAGACCAATCGACGCATCTCCTGCAACTAATGTGGCAGTGCCTGCAACTGTCATGGAAAATGGGGAATAGGCCAAATGTTCTTTCTTTTCGTGGAACTTTCACTAAATTATAGCTATTAGCGCCGCCGACTAGACAGGCTCCGTCATCTTACATCAGTGGGAACTAGAACGGTGGTTAACAAGCCAGCAGGAAGAAAAGCAGATGAACTTCAAGAGGTAAAGGTCAGCAAACTAGAGGTAGTGCCTCGATAAAATCATAGTGGAGAAGGCAACGGGAAACCATTCTGATATCCCTCCTAACAATAAACAGCGTGAAAAGGGGTCAGTTTTAAAGGAAGTGACTCCTCGCCCGGTAAACCGTATCCGGTTAGTGGATCTACCTGAATCAATTATCGGTGACGTAACCTTAGAAATATGCGCTATGCAGACATTTTAATAAACCATAAACATATGATACAAGTGAATATCGTTTATTGTAATGGTTGGCAAAACTTCGGCTAATTGCCAAGTGATTCGAACTTTATAAAATGGTAAATAATAACGATTTCTTCATAGTTGGTACACATATTATAATATTTTAGTCAATGTTTTTAAATTTATGAATAATATTGTTTTATATTTATCTCTTTATAAATTGGTAAATGATAAATATCGCATTAATTCTAATTGTATTAATTTTTAGAATGTTGTAAATAAAAAAAATATTCTTGTAAATAAGCAATCTAATAAATGGTATAATAATTTTTTGTTATAAATCCTCAAGAGCAAAAATGTATAAATTCAATTTCATCATATGTTTGGGTTTTATTACAATTCTATTAATCGGTTTTTGAAACAATAAACATTGAATTTAGTTAAAACAATAGCGGTGTCAACGAGAAAACCGTCTTTTTGACACTGTTTTTTTGCAGATACAGAGGTCCATATTTGTTTTTCTGAAATAGAACGATGATTACTATTGTTTTGGATTCAAACCGAAAAAGGTGGACATAAAATCTCCAATGCATTTTATGCTCAGTGGTATTTTCAAATGCAGACTTGAGGTTTTCTAAATTTGACGAACATTTTAAAAGAGTACAAAGTGATACAGAGACTGGAAACGACAAAAAAAAAACTCAAGGCGAAGAAGGCATGATTTGATCGCCAGGGAACTCTACCAAAGTTGGAGTTTATATAAATTGGGAAGCGTCTCATCGAATCATCCTATAAAGTTACCTATCGAGTGGTTAAAAAGAAAAAAGAAAAAAGCGTACAATCACCGAAGAAATAGTTACGCTTTGTGCTGTGGAAAGATACGGAAAGGATGGTTGCACAAGTTCCATTGTGTAACACTGTTTCAAGAACAGTATTATTGATCCAGGCTATTTTGGAGTAAGTGATATCGATGATATCAATGAGAGTCCGATGAAAATATCGTCGCAATTAAACGAATCCACTGAAAGTGATCATCCTAGCCAACTAATTCTTTTAATCGGTAAAACTACTAAGACACAGGAGGTTACAGGGGGGGGGGAACGAATTGGGAACAGAAACATTAATACTAAGCGGGGAGAGGAAAGAGTAGTCAAGAGGGCAGTAGATAGCGATTGCCATTGCATTCAAATATTTGCAGATTAAGGATGGCCGGTATGCATGGAGCTGGAAGGGAATTCACAAGCGAGAAGTGCGAGAAAAGAAACTGTTACCATAGAACTAACAGTTACATCTATAAATTGATGAGATCTTGATGCCAGTCTAGAAAAGTAAATTTGCCTCCTCATGTCTTTTTTAATAAATACTTTAATGGTAATTGTTCGGATGAACTCCTCGCTATGGTACCTAGACTGAATGAATTTAAGCGCAGTACTAGACTGTTGATTAGGTATCATTAATTTACAGTTGAGTCTGCTAGATGAATCCGTAAGTTCTATGCTATTAGTTTCTTTTCTCGCACGTCTCACTTGTGTAACTCCCTTCCGGCTCCACGCTTTCCAGTTGACTTTAATTTTACCTTTCTTTTGTATTCACTTCTTAGTAATATTTCTATTTTCTAATTTTTTAACACCCAGTAACCCCTTGTGTCCTAGTGGCTTTAAATTGACTTGGGGTGCATACGATCAAAAAACAAAAAACAAACAAAAAACAAAAAAAAAAAAAAAAAAAAAAAACTGTTGGATTAAGACCCTTTTTCATTTCAACTATGTGCCATGTTTGATGATGTTTCTTTGAAAGAGGAAATTTAAAAAAAAATTACACTAATATTCACCTTTTACAAGGCCCCGGTGCTACACGAGCTACAGGGTTATGTTAGGAGGCAATTTCTTGGGATAGGATTATTGATATCCAACACTATGATCCCGCAAAAATGGTTTTCGAAGCGAAGAGATTGGTAAATGTTTGGGCAAAAAAAGATAGCAGCAATCACAAGCAGTTCTAAGAAAGCAGTCGGTGCCAGAAAAATGGCTTTGGAAGCGAACACATTGGAGAATTTGGGAGTATCACAGATAGCAGCATTCGTAAGCTGCTCTAAGAAAGCACTTGGCGCCACGATAATGGCTTTCGAATTGAAGAAATTGGTGAATTTTAGAGCATCACAGATCGTAACAATCACCGACATTTAAAAAAAAAAACGGCACTTGGTGAGCTTGTTTCATTTGCAACGACATATCTTTGTGAAACAGATTTTCCCAATCTCGTTCATGATAAAACCTGGTTTTGAAACCGTCTCGATACTCATCACAACATGCATCTCGCTCTCAGCAAAAAGTAACCGGACATTTAAAGCATAATTGAGAAAGATCAAGGACAAAAGTCTTTTTAAATATTAAAATGATCTAATCTGGCATTTTTTAAAAAAATTTTCTGAAATAATTGTGTCAATTTCTTACACAAGTTCAGTAAATAGCAGATGACCTGGAAATTCAAGATTTTTAAAAAAATTTATCGATTGGGGGTTGCGCTGTAAGGAATATCATGAAAAGGTTAAGAAACACTGTATTAATTCATTGTAATTTCCGTCCGACGAGATATAGATTCGACATTAAATATTTCTACAAGTGTTGATAAGTCGTTAAATTATCCAAGCTAACGTAACTTATTCGTCATTGTTATGCATCATCATTATGTCACCTTGTCATTGGAATGGAACGAAAAGAAATTGGAAGTGACTGATGCTACGCAAGTTTCCATTTAGTATACTGTTGCATCTATTGATATTCGTCTCTTTCAAAGAATGTGTTTACTTCGATGATTTCGCATCAATTTACATGCAATTTTCTAACGTGACCTTCGCCTGTCATCACTAATAATGATAATATAACGACTTTTCTTTTGCTATTGACCGCACTCATAATGAGAAAAGTAAATTGCTTTGGCACCCGCTCGATCCCCCACTTTCGCGCATATAACCGTGGCGCGCTTGTAACAAGATGGCTGCCGGCGGAAGAGACGGTGAAAAATATTTTGATTGCTGTTTTCTCTATGGGTTAAAAGACGAAGACGACATAAGCAGATGCCATCAGAATTTAAATTCCTTTTATTGATTAAATTCCCTCAGGCTACAACATAACACATCCATTCATTTTAGTAGCGATAAATCAGTGTTAAAACAAGCATTCATTTTTTCTTTAATCCGTTTGATAATTTTCAGATTATAGCAAACTCACCAGAGAATGTCGTCTTATTTTATTTAATTCTCAGCATACATTTTGTCTAGTCTGACAGGGGGACAACATGATGAGACCATCTATTGAGGATCAAACTCACCCCGCCTTTGCTTTTTTGCCGTCGTCTGAATAAATATTAAAACACTGATCGGTTGAAATGAATTTTAAAGTTAAAATACTCAAAATGCTGCTAATTTAACCTAAATGTAACCGTCATACATTTTTAACAAAATTTTAACCAAATCAAAAAGCGCCTTACATTTTATAACGAAATAAAAAACCACCTTACTATTTTTTTTGACTAAATCAAAAACCACCTAAAATATTTAAATTGTTCTTGGTGAAATCCAAAGAAGAATCAGCAATATTATCGGTCTTGATATGGCGGCTCGGCTTCCTGTGTCTATTTTTATAAATACTTTCATGGTAATTGTTCCGATGATTCTTCGCTATGGTGCTCTGACTTTATGATTTTAAGCGCAGTACTAGACGGACTTCGAGATCTCATCAATTTACAACTGTGCTGGCTAAAGTACCCATAAATTCTAGGCTAACAGTTTCTTTTCTCGCAATTCTTGCTTGTAGAACTCCCTTCTGGCTCCATGCTTTCCAGCCCAAAATTTCAATGCAATGTCAATCTCTATTTACTATTCTCAAGATTACTTTGCTCTTCACGCTCATTATTAATGTTTCTGTTCTTAATTCTTCCACACCTTGTAACCCTTTGTGTTTTAGTGGCGTTATTGGCTTGCATGGGTGATACAGATTAAAAGAAAAAGGAAAAAAAAATTATGGCTTCAAATGACAAAAATCAATGAATGCCTTTATAAAAACGATCTGAAAAATATAATATAATATAATATAATATAATATAATATAATATAATATAATATAATATAATATAATATAATATAATATATATATATATAATTTTTATTATGCTAAGACAACTTGATGTATTTTAAAGACATTGAATTTATCAGATCTGTTATCCTCATTTTGGGGTTATCCAAAATGGTTGCATTGAAAACCCTTTTGTGTCTTAGTGGCTTTATTGCTTTGCTTGGTGTGGAATCGATTAAGAAAAAAAATCAAAAACCGACTTAGATTGTTTAAATAATACGGGTTTTAGTTTTAAAAATAACTTGCTTGCGTCACATTTTCATACCCAAATAAAGGTTTTGACGTTTAAAATTGTGCCTCACCCCATATATTTACAATAGAAAAATGCAACTGAATTCACGGATCTCGATAATCATAAATAGATAATTTCTTTTAAACCAAAGTTTTCTTTCTGTTAATGAATACAATCTCTACACTTCCCATCGAGTACGATTTGGATATGAGGCAAATCGATCGTGTTTTTTAACACTAAAACTGTTGATTTAGCTTAATATATCAGCATTTAGAGTGTTGTAACATTCAGAAGTATTTCAGATTGAGCGGTTTTTAATAGGTATTGACATAACGCTAGGTGACATAAGGCGCCACTGAAGAACAATACCCAAAATTCACTTCGAGGCCAATCCGCTACAATCATGGTTGTCCGGGCTCGAAATGACTTTGGTTTGCAATTCATCAGTGGATCCGGAAGTGTCTCTGCAAATGAAGTCTGGACGCACAGAATCGGGAGCAGTGTACCGTACTGGAAGTCAGTAGTTGTGACCCACAGTTGCACAGTGGCGCTGTTCCCATGAGCAATGAGTTTTTGACGCCGGATTTCTTCGAAGTTTGCAGAGGCTGAGTGGATTATGACACACCATCGCGATCGGCCGGCAACACGCTCCTCTGGCACCTTTGGTCTGACCTTCAACCAATGAAGGTTAGGTTCTGATTGCGTCTTTGTATCGTTTCTTTGGTCGTCTTTGATTTTTTTTTCTGTCACATATTAGCTATCCGTACAACAAGCGTCAGCAAATGCGATATTGGTCCATGCGACTATTTAATCGGACTTGTTCAATAAATAAATAAAATAAAAACGGATTATTAAATAGTAAGTGATATTGTTTAATCGGGGACGTATTGATATTAGAAAAACAAAGCAAGGAGCAAGGAACAAGACTTCCTTTATTTGAATTGTTTGGCCAGTTCGAGCGCACGAAAAAGCAAGATATTATTACTTGGATATTATATATATATAATATATATAATATCCAAATAACATATATATATATATATATATATATATATATATATATATATATATATATATATATATATATATATATATCTATATATCTATATATATATATATATGCAGGATGTGATAAGTAAATTGTCGCCATTTTACATTTTTAATTTCGCGCATGCGCCTTGTTTGCTTTTGATTTTGTCGACTGCACAGTATAGTAGGGCCAGTTGGTCACCGTCTGTGAGCAAAAAGAGCAGCATGATGTAATTCATTTCGCCAGAAATTTGGAAATGGCATGCTGTACTGCTTGGCAATCGCACCGGAAGATCCAATACGAACAATTCAGTGTTTGGGTGTCAATCCGAGGACAGTGCAGGGGATCTGGAAAGAGTTGGATGCTATATCCATTCAATTTGTTCCTCCTCGGTGCACAATACTAGCAGAGAGGTCATGTTCACACTGTAACAGCAGCAACAAAACTGGTGATAGTCAGCTCAAACTTCGATCAAGTGACTACAATAGTCCCAAATATTAGCACTCATGAGCAGAAGGCAGTGTGACAAACAAAGATATTTTACAACAAAAGTTCTGATCATTTTTGACTAACCCCCCATATATATATATATATATATATATATATATATATATATATATATATATATATATATATATATATATATATATACGTATATATATATACGTATATATATATATGTATATATGTATATATATATATATATATGTATATATGTATATATATATATGTATATATGTATATATATATATATGTATATATATATATATATGTATATATATGTATATATATATATGTATATGTATATATATATATATATATATATATATATATATATGTGTGTGTGTGTGTGTATGTGTGTGTGTGTCGGTGTGTGTACGTGTATGTGTGTGTGTATGCAAGCAATTAATGAAATTTTATTATTATTTCTTATTACTATGAACATTACATTTAGATGGTGCACGTGTTTGAATAGACATTCCTTTTTTAAACACTGAAATTAATATCTACCGGCCAAGGACTGAGCGTCCTACTGTTGGAGTGGGGGGGGCTTATCTTCTTTCGTTGAACTCTTAAACTCTAGGTTAATTACACTGTTTAGAAAACAAGGACGTGTATTCAAACACGTGTACCCATAAAATATTCTATATATAAATATAATATAAAACTGGTGCTAGCCAGCTCAAACTTCGATCAAGTGACTACAATAGTCCCAAATATTAGCACTCATAAGCAGAAGGCAGTGTGACAAACAAAGATATTTATATTATATTTACATATACTCTATTGCTGATAGTGAGCACTTTATCCCATAAATATAGCACATCTAAAAACTATATTTTTTCATATATATATATATATATATATATATATATATTGAAAATTGGACAGAGTCCGACAATTTTATTTAAAGACATTTTTTATATGTTTAACTATAAAAAGAACTTTAAACATATCAAAAATGTCTTTAAATAATATATATATATATATATATAATATATATATATATATATATATATATATATATATATATATATGATAAAAACAGTTTTAATGTATGCTATATTAATGGATTAATTGTACTCAGTAACACCAATAGTGCATATGTAAATATAAAAGTGGACATTGAGATCAACGCAGTCTATTTCTTTTTAAGATATTGGCGGTCATGGCTCTCCACAATTTCCTGTCTTTTGTAGCTCTTTATAAATATTGTCTTTTGGATATCTCTCCTAAACCCAGTTTTTTCATCCTTTTATTCAAGTTCATTCTTCTTCTTCGATGTGCCGTTTCTTTTCAAGATATTGGCGGTCATGGCTCTCCACAATTTCCTGTCTTTTGTAGTTCTTAATAAATGTTCTCTTTTCGTTAGTTCTCTTAAACGCTGTTCTTTCATCCTTTTAATCAAACTCATTCATCTTCTTATCTGTGTCGTTTCCCTTCAAGACATTGCCAGTGATGGCTCTCTATATTTTTCTCTCCCTGGTACCTCTTAATAATATTTGCCTTTTCTTTATCTCTCTTAAACATTGTTCCGCCATTCATTTTCTTAAGCTCGCTACGTAGGTTATACGTTGTTTTCTTTTCTTCCTCTTGTTTTCAAGCTACCCTGTGAGTATCAATCTTTCCAAGCCCTCTCCTAGTTATTATGTACCCTAAAATTTTCAACTATCTCTTTCAGATGTTAAGTATACGTGTACTTTTTGTTTCCACTTGACATAGAAAATATGTCAATTTGAAATACGCTTTCTAAAATAAAATACAAACTCATAATACTAAAAACAATAATAAAGATATTTTCCCGAAAGGAAACTAATTTAAAATACCTTCAGTGGCATTTCAATTAAGAGTTTCCTAACTGAAGGCTATCATCAAAAACGCCTCTTTCGGTTAAAAAATATAATAAAATGAGTACAATTTTATAGCTGATTTATTTTATTGATTCGGAAAATCCGCGGGTCACGTTCTGCAACATTTTCCTGCCGGGAATATGCGCTTTAAATAGAAACACTAGCAAGTTTTTAAAACGAATTCCAATCGTATTTTGTTCGCAGTATTAGCTAAAGGGAGATTTCTTCTCTCAAAAAAAATATTTTTTTTTGTCTGAGGCAACAATCTTTTTATTTTCATCATTTGAAAAGAATATTTTAATCAGATATTAACATTAGCTCATTTCAGTACGGCCCAAAACCAGGTACGAGGAAATGAAGGTAGGAAAACTGTATTGTGGGAATTGTCGAAGTGGGTAGGGGGTCTGGTTGTGCCTAAAAATCATCGTACAAAATCCCGGAATTTTACTTGCGTTCGAAAAACCGATGTTATGTGTCAATAAGGGAAACTATACAGTCGAAATTTTTTTCCTCTATCGGCTAAGAAAGGGGTGTGAGACAAGGGTGCGTCTTCTCCCCAGATTTATTCAACTTTTACTGAAACGCCATCCTAAAGGAACAAGAGGTCCTTCCAGGATTTATTATCGGTGGGCGTAATCCTAACAACATAAGATACGCAAACGACAATATATGATATGATGGCTGACCTGGAAAGAAAACTACAGGACCTCCTAGAGAGAGTGCTAGAAGAAAGCAAGTAAAAAAGGAGAAATAATTAACAGACAGTATGGTTATTAGCAAGAGAAAAAGTCAGAGATGCGATTTACGAAATTGGAGATATAAACATCAAGCAGGTGCAGATATTAAAATATCTGGGAAGCATTTTAACAGAGGATGGGGAATGTGACACCGAGATCAGAACACGCATTAGGCCAACGAAAGAAACATTCCATGAGCTAAGCAAGGTGCTGAGAAATGGAAAAGAGTGCTGAATTTCTATGTGATATCCATCCTATTTTATGGCAGCGAATGTTGGACAATCTCTCCACGGATGAAGGGAAAACTGGAAACAACAGAGAATTCCATGGATGGAGCGAGTAAGCAACGCGGAAGCCCTAAAAATAGCAACAGAAAAACACTTATACTCAGAATCAGGAAAAGACAGCTGAAATTCCTTGGGCGCATAATGAGGAAAGAGGGCCTGGAAAACTTCACGGCGCAGGAATATTGCGGTCAAGAGAAAGCCTCTTACTCTACGAACTTGTGTAAATGGATGGCGAAACGGGTTTTGGAGGTAGCGACCTTAGCAAAAGAAGGAGAACCGCTAAGCGCCACACGAGTTTGAAAGTTGTGGAGAGAGATATGATCGCCAATGTTCTGAAGGGACGCGGCACACAGAAGAAGAAATGACGGAAAATGATACACGTTAATACGGAGTTACATCAGAATAGAGAAAATGTCTTCCAGAAACTAACCAAAGTATTAAGACATGAAAAAAAATGCTAGAAAAAATACAAAATTGCTATGTCATCTATATCCAGCTGTACAAAAAAGAAAAAGAAAAAGAAGAAAACGATGCTGAGAATACAATTTGTTTAATTGTTTCACCCCAAGCAAGGCAACAATGCCACTGAGACGCAAAGGAGTTACTGGGAGTGAAGGGGTGCGAGAAGACTTTAGTGAGGAGAAAGGACAATAAAAGAAAGTGATTCAAGAAGAAAAAAGATGGCGATTGATGTTGCATTTAAGTTTTTGTAGATTGTATGTGACAGGATCGCAAGAAACCGGAAGAGAGTCCCACAGGCGAGAAGTGCGAGTAAAGAAACTATTAGAAAAGAATTACAGTTACATATAGCTAATTCAAGAGTAAAACGATAAGACCTAGTTGCCAATCTAATAGTACGCACAAATTAACGCGGTCGTGATACCAAGGAGGAGAGCGATATTTATTTCCGTTGCAATACAGAAAATATGGCACAAGGCCAAAAATGGGGAATGGGGAAAAGGACGGTTTCATCTATCTTAACTTTAAACTTAGCTAGCTATAAACACTGACCCAAACATACCACAATATTCCTAACACCAAAACAACACATTCTTACTTACCTTTCTTACTACATTCACCATAATACCTCATTGTCTCCAGGAAAGTCCTAACTAGTCCCCATATATACAATTCATTGTCTGTGGGGGGGGGGGGGAGGAATAAAACAACAATTTAAAAAGTAGCCCCAATGAGTATTTACAATATGAAAACAAAACTATTTACAAGAAAGCAAATAAAATATCAAGGAGAGCACATTAGAATAAATGTCCTGAAAATATTTATAGAAAAAAAAGAAAGGGATGCCACGTCATGGCGGTGGGAAAGTGATGAAGTAGAGATGCGAGGTCAGGACCGATAACATTATAGACCCTTCTTTGGATTTTGTCGAGTACCTTGAGATATATAGCCGGAGTTCAATGTACGGACGAATAGTAGATTTATAAATGTGCAAGATGGATTTTGACGAGATTAATTGTCTGGCAGAGAACAAAATTTCCAAGCAGTAGACATGGACAGAACACATGAACAACGAGGAAGTTTTATAGAAAATGCTAACTCGAAAAAAGCTCATACTTAAAATAAGACAGAGACAGTTGAAAGTTCTAGGCCATTTTATGAGGAAAGACGACTTGGAAAATTTAATACTCACCGGATGTATTAAAGAAAGCGGGGATAGTGGAAAACAGAGAATAACTTATCGAATAGGATGGCATAGTAGGGACAAGGATGGGGTGGTGAATGATGCTTAAAGCTACATTGAGCAGGAAGTTGGAGAGAACTATTATCACCCATGTCCTGAAGGATGCTGATAACTACTTGATTCTGTATCAGTGCACGTCAAAAGAAGGAATCACGTTTTATTTAACACTTCTTCTACCCTACATAGTGGTTAAATAGTAGAGTAGACTGGCTTTTATAACCTAGGCTGAAACCAGTCTAAAGCGGGCGAAACTGAATTCCAAACCGGGGAGAAGGAAAAGGGAAAACACTCTACTCTCTTTCTTAAGAACTCATGGCAAATCACAGGTAATAAAGAAAAGGAAACTTGGAGAAGGATTACTTGGAATTCCAAACCGTAGAGAAAGCAACGGGAAACGACTGTACTCTCTTTCCCAAGAATTTATGGCAAATCGTAAACAAGAAAAAAAAAGAAAAAAAAGAAAAAGAATCTGAAGTGTGTGATGTCCGCTTCCGTTCTGGAGGAATAACAGATCTCTATTAATCATCTGAGAGACATCTATGTTCTGACCAGGATCGACATTGCTTAACTTCGTTGATAGTATTGGAACAGGTGTTCCGACGTGATGTGACTATAAGCCTATATATATATATATATATATATATATATATATATATATATATATATATATATATATATATATATATATATATATGTATATAAAAGTGAACATAGAAGTCAACACTTAGAGGCGACAGTCTGCTTCATGCTAGATGCAATCGTCAGGCCACATTATTTACACACGCTCTATCTCTGATATTGAGCACTTTATCCCATAAATATAGCATACTTTAAGACTATATATATATATATATATATATATATATATATATATATATGAAGAAATATAGTTTTTAGATGTGCTATATTTATGGGATAAAGTGCTCAATATCAGAGATAGAGCTGGCTGCAATCGTCAGGCCTGACGATTGCACATCCAGCATGAAACAGCCTGTCGCCTCTGAGTGTTGACTTCAATGTTCCCTTTTATATATATATATATATATATATATATATATATATATATATATATATATATATATATGTCAGTACTGTTTCGTTGTATCACAGCTCTTCATTGCGACTAGACAACCGAATGCCTCAAGCCCGGATTGAAACTTAACCGATTTTGTGTCAGTCAGAGTGTATATATATATATATATATATATATATATATATATATATATATGCGTATGTATGTATATATATATATATATATATATATATATATATATGCGTATGTATGTATATATATATATATATATATATATGTGTGTGTGTGTGTGTGTGTGTGTGTGTGTGTGTGTTTATGATGTATTTCTGGAAAATTTTTGACTTTTTGAATTTCTCGAATGTGATTGTTGCGAGGTGCCTTGACATTACTTGGCGGCAAAATATCAGATGATGCTTCACTGTGCATGCGCAAACAGACACTTTCTCGTTGAGTTTATCATTTGGCAGTGACGCGCCATTGAATGAGTTTGTATACTGGGCGAACGTTACATTCAGTATTCACCAACTTTTGTTTGAAACTTGGAGATTTATCCGCGAAAACTATTCGAATGTTTAAGAGGATTTGGAGGATGAGTCAATTAGAAAAACCAAAAGTAAGATGTTGGCATCGACGCTTCAAAGCTTGGCTGGCATTCCGTTGAAATCAATTCACATTTTGGAAGGCCTTCAACACGTAGAATACCCGTGTGGTTTTAAATCAGTGGCAGTGCAAGAATTAGAAGAATATATGGTGATTCCGCAAACTGTTCATAAATCTTACTATTTTCTATTAAATACACAAAAAATGGAAAGTGTGGGGTGAATGTAGACGAGGCATCAAACAATGCTGAGGCATGGGACAAAATATAGAAAGTAATTAGAAGCAAATATAGGCAGACGCATGAGGAATTGCTTGATGGAAAATGTGAAGAGATAGAAAAAATGAGCATAGTAGATAAGTCAGATATGCATAAATGCATAAGAGAGAAAACAGGGCAAAAACAGGTCTCATCAACAGAATGGATAAAATCAAAATAGGGAACATCGATAATAAAAAAATAATACATAAAAGCTTAAACGGATACGTCGGATAAAACTTCGATGACGAAAGTGGGAAATCTGCAATAAACAAAAATATGGAAGGACCAGAAATATTAAAATCTGAAGTGACATCAACACCTGTCAAGCCGAATAGGGACAGAGTAGCAGGACCAGATGGGATTGTAATAGAGATGCTAGCAGTCTATGATGATTTCGGAATTGGCAAAATTACAGAAATAATAAATGAAATATACAACAATGGTGATATACCGGAAGACTTTAGCAGATCCATTTTCATAGCGCTGTCTAATAAGCCAGCTGCAAATGAATGCGAGGTGATAAAAAAATATATGATATAATGATAAAAAAATTCATACTCTGCCTTTCCGTCCTCTGTTAAAAAACCCCAAAAAACTCCCTTGAAATTTAAATTTCCGCATTTGTTTGATTTTGGTATCTCCGATTTACAATTCGCACTTTTGCTAACAACCATGTTTAATCCATTCTTCCCGCTCCCAAACATTAAAAATATGGAGACTGGGTTAAGAAAGGAAGGGTGGAAAGAGAAAGTGGGTGGGGCAGGAAAGAAAGAACGACAGTAAGCAAAAAGGAAAGCTATTAGATAGATGGATAAATAAAGATGTTTGACTGACAGGGTTAATGAAATTGTGAAGTCCCCCCCCCCTCAAAAAAAAAAAAGAAAAAAGTAAAAACAAAAAAATATGAAAAGAAAAAAAAAAAGAAATGCAGACAGCATAACAGTTGTCGGTGTGTAAATTAGAATTAACAAAACCGAATTGTAATTACAGTCTCGTATATTGCGTTCACTCTCGCACTGGTGTCTTTGGAAAATAAATAAATCTATAATTTCTCATTCTCCAACTATCGGTTAAATAACAAGCTCGACTGAACTCTCTAGCTACGGATAGCAGCTAGTCTAGCAAGATCAACTTTGAACTCAAAACCGTGGAGAATACAACAGGAAGCCATTCTACTATTATTTCTAAGGAGTCATGACAATTCAAGGAAAAGGACCCTGTGGAGAGCCGTGTTCGCCTACGTCTTGAAGAGACATGGCACTTAAAAAAGTATCGCGTATATTTTTTTAATCAATAAATCGGTCTGTGAAAAGCTGAAAAACTAGGAGAAAGTATGCAGATTTTCTGCGCAGTTTGACAATTCTCAATCTAAAGACTGGCGTGAGACAATCTTCCTCTGCGCGTTTTTTTTTGTTGTTCTCTTTCGTTCTTCAAAAACAAACTGTTGAATGGAAAGGCGTCTGACCTTCTCTACAGTAATTGTTGAACATGGACTCGTCCATTCGCTATGAGTAGAACGTCTGCTCATAGGAATGGTCATCGCAAAGTGGTCCGCAAGGCGTAGCGTTTGAGTCGTACTCACTGCCGCACTGAACTACAATATTCTCTATTACTGTATTATTAATCCGTGTCACTCATCTGATTAAACCTGTTCTTCACTCAGTCTTTTGTTTCAGTGTTTCCTTACGGTATTATTGACAAGAACAACGAGCGTCATACGAACTCTATAACAAAAACATTGTAAACTAGTGAAGATTCGATTGTGTATTTTATTTTTTTTTTTACTGGGGACTATAATGAACATGGTCACGTGATTAATCAAACACGGTATTAAACACAAAAAATTAAAATAAAATCCTGTATAGGCTTCGAAGAAAATATCCGGTATTAATTATACGTTTATAAAAATTCCTGTATTACTTTAAAAATAAAAAATAATTTCACCCCAAGCAAGGCAATAAAGCCACTAACACTGAGTGTGAGAGAACATGAGAAAAAACATGATTAAGTAGAGAGAACAGGAATTAAGAATTTAACGATTGACGTTGCATTTAAATTTTGGAAGCTCAAAGTTGACCGGAAAGCAAGAAGCCGGAAAAGAGTCATACAAGCAAGAAAGACGAGAGAAGAAACTGTTAGCATAAAACTTACGGTTACATCTAACCATTTCAACTGTAAAAAGATGAGACCTTGCCGCCAATCTAGTACTGCGCTTAAATTCATAAAATCTAGTGATCGTAGAGGAAAGTGATATTTATTCTGTTAAATACACAGAAATATGGCACAAGGCCGAAGGGGGGGATTGGGGAAAGGACGGTCTTCTTCTGTCTTAACTATAACTTAGCTAGCTGCAAACACTGAACAAATCGTACGAAGAATATTCCTTACACCAAACACCACATTCATACGTACTTTTCTTACCACAACCACCATAATACCTCACTGTCTCTATGGAAATACTAACTAGTCCCCATATTTACAATTTAATGTCTGTGGGAGGAGGGGAATAAAATAACCAGAGGAAGGTTCATCCGAACAATTGCCATGAAAATATTTATAATAATTATTTAATATTAATTATATAATTAATGTTAGGTTTATAAAACATCTGTCATTAATTATATGTTTCTGCCTCTAAGTCATTAATACCGACCACCCCCAAAATGGGGCAGTGGACATTCGTGAATTAACTTTACCGGATTAAGTGAATCTCGGTACCAAATAACTAAATCATTTGTCCATGTTTAGAATATTGTTGCCACATGGTCTAGTGCTCCTGCTATTTACACTGAGCGCAAGAATAAGCAATATTATTGGTCCTGATCTGGCGTCTCGGCTTTTGTTACTTTAACATCTTAGTAAGGCTGTCTCTCTGTATCTTTTCTATCAATAATTTCATGGTAATTGTTCGGATGAGCTCTTCGCTATGTTTTATACTATTTTTAGTCCCGCATTGATTTCGGCCCGTGAACTGGTATTTCTGCCACATTTAGTGATTGTGGGGTTTTTATTACTAATATTATTTTTCTTTAGTTTCTTGTAAATATTTTGTAAATACTCATCGGGGTTAGTTTTTAGAATTGTTATTTTATTCCTCTCCCCCCACAGACACTGAATTGTAAATATGTTAGTATTTCCATAGAGACAGTGAGGTATTATGGTGGTTGTAGTAAGAAAGGTACGTATGAATGTGGTGTTTTGGTGTAAGGAATATTGTTCGTACGATTGGGTCAGTGTTTGCGGCTAGCTAAGTTATAGTTAAGACAGAAGAAGACCGTCCTTTTTCCCCAATCCCCCCTTCGACCTTGTGCCACATTTCTGTAATTTATACAGAATAAATATCGCTCTTCGCTATGATACCTAGACTGTATGAATTTAAGCGCAGTACTTGATTAGCGTCAAGATCTCATCAATTTACAGTTGAGCTGGCTAGATGTAGCCGTAAGTTGTAGTCTAACAGTTTCTTTTCTCGCACTTCTCATTTGTGGAACTCCCTTACGGCTCCATGCTTTCCAGCCAACTTTAATCTGCGAAAATTTAAATGTATTGTCAATCGCTGTCTACTGTCCTCCTGATTACTCTTTCCTCTTCCCGCTCATTATTAATGTTTCTGTTCGTAATTCTTTCACACCGACTAAACCCTTGTTTCTTAGTGGCTTTACTGTTTTGCATGCAAGATATCGATTAAAAAAATCAATACATCGACCATCTTATGAAATTTTACAATGACTGACGACTTTTTAATGAAAGATAATGAGTTAATTATTTTGCAGGAAATAAACTTATATCTCATCTGAAAAGTTGAGTGTGCCCCAAAGCCCGCATACCACGATATCAGTTTTTCGTTAGCATTACATCTACGCCGTTAAAATTAAAGATGTGAAGAAACATCTGGAAACACCTACGTCACTGTAAACTGGCGCCAGACCAACCGACAAAAGTGATCGCAATGGAAAAACGAAACTGGCAATAATATTCTTGTTAACGAACAGCAAATTCAGTCCTATTCAAGGGGAATTCAGAAATTTCTTTGGCAGGAAATGACTTTGGTCGAAATATCGTGAGACTCATTAATGAAGAGGATTTCGGGAAAGTCTTTTTTGGATTGCCACTGACCAGGCAAATTTGGCGAGGAAGATATTTTTGGAGCCGGTGCCGCCCGAAAACCGACATAAATAATCATTGCAGTTCTACATTTCTGAATTGGACAGTTTGCTATTTTGCGCCAAATTTTTCGAATTGTGCGGAAGGTAACAGGGATCGATGAAAGAAAAAAAGATAAATTGAATGGCTGATGAAGAAACATTAACGAAGGAACAGTTTGGAATGCAATCAAAATAGCACGGATCATTTTCTCTCTCTACACACATACACAAATATATATGTGTTCATATCTATCTATCTACCTATCTATCTATCTATATTCTTTTCTATTCATTTATCTATAGTCATTCTTTTCTAGCTATCTATATTCATTTTTATCTATCTATCTATCTATTTATCTATATTTATTTTTATCTATCTATATTCATTTTTATCTATCTATCTTTATTTTTATCTACCTATTTATCTTTATTTTTATCTATCTATCTATATTTTTATCTATCTATCTTTATTTTTATCTATCTATCTATATTCATTTTTATCTATCTATCTATCTTATCTATATTCATTCGTTATCTATCTACCTATCTATATTCATTCGTTATCTATCTACCTATCTATCTACCTATCTATATTCATTCGTTATCTATCTATCTATCTATCTATCTATCTATCTATCTATATTCATTCGTTATCTATCTATCTATCTATATTCATTCGTTATCTATCTATGTTCATTCGTTATCTATCTATGTTCATTCGTTATCTATGTTCATTCGTTATCTATCTATCTATGTTCATTCGTTATCTATCTATCTATCTATCTATATTCATTCGTTATCTATCTATCTATCTATCTATCTATGTTCATTCGTTATCTATCTATCTATGTTCATTCGTTATCTATCTATCTATCTATCTATCTATCTATCTATCTATCTATCTATATTCATTCGTTATCTATCTATCTATGTTCATGCTTTATCTGTCTCTTTATTTATTTATTTTTATACTTTCATAGTGTTTGGATCCCAGTTTGTGGATTAAATATTTGCCCAAAGCAGGTATCCCAACAGGTGCTACCTCTCCGAATCAGTGTGGGCCTGGGAACAATAGTCACCCTAAAGTGGAACTCGTACATACGATCGATTGCTAAGGATGCAGGTAAAATGTTCAACTCTCTTTACCGCCCCAGTAAGTACCTGACTCCTCCTACTATACTCGACCTTTACAAGAGCCAGATCAGGCCAAAATGAAGTACTGTTGTTATATTTAGCGGGTGCTGCCTAGAGCTCATTCTCCAGAGTTAAAAATCGTCTCCGAGACCTTCTGGGTGACGAATTATTCTCTACCCTCCAACCTCTTTCCCCAGGTGGAATGTGCCAAGTATCTCACTTCTCTACCGCTATCTATCTATCTATATTCATTCGTTATCTATCTATCTATCTATCTATATTCATTCGTTATCTATCTATCTATGTGATAGTGACCCCCTTAAACGAAATACTATGAAAGTACGAAAACAAATTTTTATAGTTAGATACCAGCAATGCACTTTTATATAAAAAATTACCAACAATACTTATTTATAGTAGTGTTACCAACATGAAAGAACGCTGTCATGACATTAATCCATATACTATTCTACAATTTCTTAAATCAAACTGTATTCCAAAATATAACTGCAACAAAACTACATAAGCAGAATAAAATATATATATTTTTTTTTTTTTTTTAAGCGTATCACCCCAAGCAAGGCTGGAGGCCACTATCACGCAAGAGGTTATAGAAGGGTTGGAGGAAGAGCAGCTAGGAGTGGTAAAGGAGAGGATGTGGAGAAAGAGAAAGACAGTGGGTCGATCAAGGCAAGGGGGTTACAGAAGATTTGGAGCGAGAGCAGATAGGAATGAAAGATGAAAGGATGAGGAGAAGGGAAGTGGATAGATCAAGGCAACTGGAGATGTCGATTGACGCTACACTTAAACCGTTGGAGATTGTATTTGTCAGGGAAACAGTAATAGGGAAGGGAGTTCCATAGGCGAGATGTGCGAGACATGAAGCTATTGGAGTAGAAGAGACGTCTACATCTAACAGTTTCAACGGTGTAGGGGTGGGAACGGGATGCCAGCCTCGTAGGACGTTTAAATTCACGAGGCCTAGGGACAAGCGAAAGCAGCTCCTCGGAGCAATTACCGTGAAAGTACTTGTAAAAAAGGCAGAGCGAGGCAACATCGCGTCTGTGAGAGAGCGACTGCAGACGAGATGACAGATCAGGGCCAATCACATCGCATACCCGTCTCTGGATCTTATCAAGAACCCCGAGGCAAACAGAAGGGGCTCCAGACCATATATGGCAGCGATACTCCATGCAAGGGCGGATGGTTGATTTGTAAATTTGGAGGATCGATTCCGGGGAGAAAAAAGATTGTGGCTGCCAATAATGAATCCTGAGAGGACACTTAATTCTCTCAGTATCAGCTCACTGTAAAGGTTGAATAAATCCGGGGAGAAGACACCTCCCTGCCTTTCACGCTTTCTATCTTTTGTATATTTACTGAATTCATTTTCTGTCCGCATGAAGGCGGTTTGCTCCCAACATTAGTTCTAGGTTATTCTAATATCCTTCACAAAATTTATCAAGCTTACCTAAAACCTCCAAAGAGTTCTTAGAGTATTAAATTTCTCAACGTTAGCCTCCGTTGATCGGCGGTTTATAAAAATGGCTTTCTTTTGGCTGCTCTAAACGATGTAGATTCTGCTTTTCTTAGTTTGTCACATATGATACTTTTTTTCTTTCTGTTCCTAAACCTTTTCAATAAGTCGGATTGATATGAACTAGTCTTACTTTGAACTTTATGATCAGTAGAATTTCACAGTTCACAATTGGAAGTGAAAGGTACAATTTCGATGTTATTTAAAACTGACTCGTTCGAAATTCTACTTCTTTTCGGGTCGTCTTGTAGAGCATACCGAAAAATAGTGGGTTGGTGCATAATTATCAGGCGTTTTTGTAGGCGAGTCATTTGCTAATAAAAATTGCTGATTTTTTAATAAAAATATTTTATTTTCAGGTTATAAAAGTACGTGTCGATAATCATACTCATTTAAAAATGTTATTGTTGAATTGTTATGTTTCTTTTTTCATAATAAATATTATTTTAAAAACGCCTGATAATTATGCACCAACCCAATATTACTGGTTTGAAAATTCAATAATTAGAAATGATAATAGTAATTCCTGATGTGATCATATCCACTACTAAGTACTAAGGTAGTGCGAGCTCCTACTGTATTAATAGTTGACAATGCTACACAAAATAAAAATGTAAAGGAATACTTTTCTGAAAGGATGACAGCGTATCAGGATTCTAAGTAGCAGCCTCCGTTGATCAGCGGTTTATAAAAACGGCTTTCTTTTGGCTGCTCTAAATGATGTAGATTCTGCCTTTCTTTGTTTGTCACATATGATATTTTTTTCTTTCTGTTCCTAAACTTTTTCAATATGTCGGATTGATCTGAACTAGTCTTACTTTGAACTTACTTTATGATCTGTAGAATTTCACAGTTCACAACTGGAAGTGAAAGGTACAATTTCGATGTTATTTAAAACTGACTCGTTCGAAATTCTACTTCTTTTCGGGTCGTCTTGCTGTAGAGCATAACGAAGAACATTGGGTTGGTGCATAATTATCAGGCGTTTTTGTAGTTATGTTTAGTTGTTTCTTCCTGCTCGTCGTTATTACCTTCTGTAGCATTTCCTGTCTATTCCTTTTTGTGTCTGCTATCAACACTGTATCATCTGCATGTCTAATGTTGTGTATGCTAACAAAGAACCCTGTTAGGAATTCTAATTCTCTCACAATCACGTCACTGTAAAAGCTGAATGAAAGACATCACGCTTTCTATTTTATTATATATTTACTGAATACATTTTCTATCCGTATGAAGGTGGTTTGCTCCCAACATAACTTCTAGGTTATTCTAATATCCTTCACAAAATTTATCAGGCTTACCCAACACTTTCTACTGGCTGCTCTAAATGATCTAGATTTTGCCTTTCTTAGTTTGTCACATATGGCGTTTTTCTTTCTTCGGGTTAGTGCTGATAAAATATTGAGCTCTTTCATGTAAAGATAATATTGATCGCTTCAATATAAAGATAATATTAAAGACGTCAATAGAAAAATAATATTGGGTACTTACCTCCATCGAATGTAATTTCGAAAAGTCCACCATAGATTCTTCATTATCCAATAAAACCGAGACACACTTGCTCTCTCCATTACCTGAAAGAGAGTTTAAGAATTACTAATGATTGCAAAATGGCTATATTTTGTTTTTTATTCAAGCACAACTATTTTATAAGCGGTGTAAAAATATACTTGATTCCATTTGTTTTTGCTTTTCAAGATTAAGCTGAAAGCTTAAATAAATGTGGGTGAATTAGCCGTTTGTCGTAATATGGTAGAGTTCATATTGTGATATGATCCGGACATTAACGACGCCAGCAAAGTTTTACCATCAGACTACTTAAATGGTATGAGGGACAGGCAGTTTCTAATTATATTGACTGGCCCTTGTCATTGAAACACGCTTCCCTGATGTTGAAAGTCCACATAGTTTTGTGCAAACCAGTAAATACAAAATATTAAACAATCACGTCGGTAAGATGGCTGTCGGATTTGAGGAGGTTGGTGCCGAACCCACTACATTTGCCGCAGACTGTTTGGGGTGGGGGCTGTCATCGTGCATCGAGAGGCCAGCCATCATATATATATATATATATATATATATATATATATATATATATATATATATATATAATTTGAAATTTGATGTATTTATTGCTGGGAGTCGGGGAACACTGCTCAGTATCGGGAGAAAGTGTTGTAGATATAAACATGGTTTGATTATTCAATCTGGTGTGAAACAGTCATTCATTTCAGAGAGGATATATATATATATATATATATATATATATATATATATATTATTGTCATCCACAGACAGACTGTTTCGCTGTATCACGGCTCATCAGTGTGGCTAGACGTCCGGTTGCCTCTAGCTAGGATCGAAAATCGACTGAATTGGCGTCAGTCGGAAATTCTACCACTAAGACGTCGGCGCACGGCAGGGATGAAGGTGAATTTTAGCGTATTTATTTTTAGACTTAGATAAACACACAGTGACTGACAGTGACTCAATTCTGCCGAATAGTCTTGCTATACTAGCTTTAATAGTCACTGTTTACAAACACACGCTTCATTCCCACAGAGCTCAACAGAAATTAATTTTTCAGGAGCCATTCATATATATATATATATATATATATATATATATATATATATATATATATATATATATATATCCCATTTCTCTCTCTCTCTCTCTCTATCTCTCTCTCTCTCTATATATATATATTTAAAAGCAGTAATTCGAGGTTTTCTAGACGGAAAGTTCTCTGTGGCTACAACGGTCATAGCACGTCAGTGTTAATGAGGGTTCCATATAAGATACAGGTTTGGTTGCCGTCGGAGGACGCATATTTTTTATTAAATTTTTCGAACATTTAGGCCGGTACATTTTATTAATACTGTTTAATTAAAAATAAAACAACAGAGTATTTACTCAAATAAGTGTATCCATAACAAAAACATATAAAGAGAAAATATATTAAAATATTTGTCGGATTTAATCCATTTCATATAATATGTTGTCATCATTTGCGTTAGGCTACAATTTCAGAGCAGATATGATAGATCGAGAAAAATCGGCGGTGTGTGTGTTTAAAAGCAGTTATTCGAGCGGAAGTTCTCTGTGGCTGAACTGTCATAGCACGCCAGGCTTAATGACAGTTTCATATATTATATATTAATAAGTATACAATTTATAGCTCTATTATATTACATAACGGATTATTTTATTAACACCAGCACTCAATAATAAATTTCTCATACGAACTAGCACTAACTACCAAGTGGGGTAAAAACTGGCTGATTACATTCAATGCCTCGAAAACCAAATTAGTTACATTCCATCATCGCCTATTGTACCACGAACTACCGCCAGATACGATGAATAGATATCTCCTCGGGGAGGTTCCGTGCCTTGAGAAACTACTGGGCCTTAAACACAAAAATCTCAAATGGAACTTTTGTATACGATCCATCGCCAAAGATGCAAGAAACATGATCGACTCCCTGTACCGCTCCAGTATGCACTTGTCTCCTTGTACTATCCTCTACATTTATAAGAGCCAGATCAGACCGAAAATGGAGTACTGTTGTCATATTTGGCCGTGAGCTGCACAGTCCTCACTTTCCAGTCTCGATTCAGTTCAAAAGCGTCTCCGAGTCCTTTTGCGTGATAAATTATTTTCCACCCTCTAAATTCTCTTTCACAAGCAGAATGTGGTGAGCCTCTCGCTGCTCTATCGCTACTACCAAGGAAAGTGCTTGGACGAACTGCATTCCTTGTTTCCACCAAGTCCAACCTTTACAGTTAGGACCCGCCATGTCACTTATATTGTAGCAAACCGCCCACATTTCCTACCTATTTCATTGGTGAGAAGTCAGTTTCACTGGAACAGCTTCTTCACGCGAACCACTGCTCTGTGGAACTCACTTCCAAGACGATGTTTCCCTGGTCACTAAATTGTTAACCTGTTTAAGTCTAGGGTTAATCGTTATCTCACTCCCTATCCGTATAAACCACCTTTTAACGTAATGCCCCCTTACTGTAAAAAAAAGAGAAAATTATATGCCTTGAATGAAACAGGCTTTCAGCGCTTGCAGTTGACCTCAGTGTTCACTTTTATATTTTATTTATACGTTTTATCACTAATATTGAGCACCTTTACCCATGAATATACCATACCTTAAAACTATATTTTTATCAAAATATATATAAATTTCTGATACCACTCTGGCACAAATATCTCTAATTATTTCTATCCAGGCCAACTCCCTCGAAGTGAGGCACATTGACAGCTGACAGGTTAATCTATAGCTTGTCTTTATAACTGAGCCACGGCCGTCCAACCGTCCTTTGTCCACTGTCAAGCTAAACATGACGACCTTAGGTATTCTGTCGTCACTCATCCTTGCAACGTGACAAGCCCAGCGAAGTTGTAACTGCACTCGATTCCACCAATGTTGCATTTTACAAGAAGATCAGCATTGAAAACTCTATCATCAAAAGTATAGCCGCAGATAGCAACTTTTGTGGAAAACATCCAGCTGATTGATACCTGCTCTATAAACCCGTATTTTGGTGACCAAATTGATAGGCAGTGGCGAAACTTCCCCATATATATATATATATATATATATATATATATATATATATATATATATATATATATATATATATATAGTCATCCACAGACAGACTGTTTCGCTGTATCACAGCCCCTCAGTGTGGCTAGACGTACGATTTCTTCAAGCTGGGGTCGAAACCCGACTGATTTCACATCAGTTATCTTACCTCTAGGCCATCGCCGCACGGCAGAAAGGAAGGGAATTTGAACGTTTTTCTTTATACAAAATACGCCTGCGGCTCGGAGAACTCTTCAATTTATTTGAAGAGTAATGCTTAATATATATATATATATATATATATATATATATATATATATATATATATATATATATATATATATCGGTGCAATAGATAAATTGTCATCTAAAAATGAAATAACACTGACATCGCATTTTAGCAGATATATTTACCCCAAAATTACACAAAAATATCTTGAAATACTAAAGAGTAAATTTATTCAATAAAATCGCCACTGGTTTCAAACGCAGCCTCCAGACGACTTTGAAATCTCTTGCAACTCTTCTGGATGGTCTCTTTGTTTAATATCTGTCTATATTTCTGAGATGAGGTATTATGTACACTATTTACATTGTTCGGACTATCATCCTCATCTTTGTTGCCATATTTATCACAACGTTTCATTCCAACCACCTGAAGAAGGTGGTTGGAATGTCGAACTGAATCCTTTATTTCTCTCGCTGGGGTAGACTGTTCTAGTTCCACGTGCCATGTCTAATGGATGTCAGTTATCAGTTATCTCCTGTTAATTTTCCCTCTGAAAGTTCTCCACTGCCTTAACCGAGTATTGAACTCACACTCTTTGGGTCCTGTCACTGGATATTGAAGCTCAAATTTGATAAGTTCTCCACCGCCTTAACCAGGTAATGAACTCACACTCTTTGGGTCCTGTCACTGGATCTAACAAACGCCTTTATCCACTGTGCCATGTGTCCTTGAGGACATCTTTAAATGAATTTCTGGGAATTATAAACCTGATGTCTTCAGCAATCATTTTTTTACCAGTGCTCATATTGCAATTTTTTCAGGAGATAACTGACAACTGACACCCATTAGACATGGTACGTGGAACTAGAACAGTCTACCCCAGCTAGCGAAATAAAGTGTTCAGTTTGACATTCCAACCACTCTTTTTTAAGTTGGTGAATGCTGCCGTAACCATTGCGTTCACTTTATTTTTGGTGTTACAAGGAGTTTTGTTTATCTCTCGCTCAACTGTGCCCCACACCAAGGAGTTAGCAGTTTGGGGTGTTAGGTGACCAGATGTAAGGGGCGATGTGGTCGTAGAAATTGTCTGATAGAGTTCTCCTGCTTGTGTGGCACGGTGCAAAGTCCTGTGGCCAGATATAGGATCTTCTAACAGCCACCCTCTTGACTCTGGGCAGCGCTATCTCCTGAAGGCACTTGATGTAGGCCTTGCGTTGTGTCTGAGGCCCACACAAACAAATCCGGGAGGTCTTTTCTTATCAGAATAACCAGAGTGAGTTTTCTGAGTTGTCGTACCATTAGACTCGTCAAACCCTTTCTAAATTCTCTGTGCTGTCCTTAGATTGACACCAAAACCTTCTGAAATGTTCGTATTGGAGCTCCGGTGCGAATGCCAAGTAGTACAGCATGTCGTTTCCAAATTTCTGGTGGAGTGAATTGCGTCATGGTGCATTTTTACTCACAGACGATGCCCAACTAACCCTACTATACTGTGCAGTCGACAGAAACAAAAACAAACAACGCGCATGCGCGAAATTAAAAATATAAAATCGTATTCGATGATACCCATCTACTAGAGCGGTTAGCCAATCCCTATTGCAGACGCTCGCTCAGGCACATTTGTGTTTGCTCAACACCCACAGAGCCAACATGTGGTTTATACTGCAACTATGTTGAGCAGACTTTACTTACAGTTTCTGGTAGCGAACGTGTTATCTAGTGTGATCAACAATCTGAACAAGGCCAGCACACTCACACGCTCGGTCACGATGACATGTGACTTCGTGCTAGCACAGCTATCGACTGCCCACCATGGTTTCCATCTACCCAATTTCACTCACAAGGCTTGAGTCAACGCGTGGTATTATTTTCAGTCACTTTTTAAAGGCACCGCACGCTGGGATCGCTCCCTCCAGACCGATAGCATCAGGAAGTCTACTTCCTGACAAATCAACTGTGGTGAGATTCGAACCCGGGTCTCATGGTCAGAAAGCGCCACATACGTAATTACGCATCTATATACATACCCACGAATATTTTTATGCATGCATACTATGTATGCACTGTATATATTAATTCGCGCACACATTCATACTCATAGCGACTCATTAGAAAATCGCTGTTAATAACTTATTCGCGAACACCCCCCTAAAATCAAATGACCTCCTCTCCCGGTGGAGTGTGTGCCCTACTTTTCAGACTACGGATATAAATCTTATCTTTGCCTATTGTAGCAAAGCTGCTGATGCGAAATAAGATGTTTTCGTTACTAAGCAGCCGAGCATACCACTCGCAATTTGTCGCCAAGGAGAGAGAGAGAGAAAGGGGGATACACCAAAACAAAGCAATGGCGCGGACATATGTGACGCTTCCTTCATTTTTAATAAGACACAGACGTTTGTTTTGATTGAGGGCTGCTGTTTATGAAATTGCATTGAAACAGTGTCCTCTTACAAATGATGACGCCATTTAAATAGAGTTTCATAAAATGCAATACTTGCCCTCGTTATTTTCTATGAGTAGCTTAGATGTGGCACAAGGCACCTATATGAGGATCGAACTCACTTTTCAGTCGTAACCGATCTAGCGAGACAAGCTTTCTAACCATTACACCACGCTGAGGTGCCCATAGTTGCCTTCGTATGTATGGAAGGACAAGGACGACTAAGACGAAGAGAGTCATAATGGATCAAGTATTGTTCAAAGAAAAATAATACAAGAAGTCGTGGAAACACATGGTCGTTTGCAATAATGAAAATCAAGTTGTATTTGCACAGCGATTGCTTTCGAAATCGGCTTACAAAGATTGTAGCTCATAATAGTTAATCACGCGTAATTCTATTTGTTTTGGTTTACGGCATATGAACGTTTTCCAGTTTATTTAAGACCATTTAAGACCATAGATATGTAGAAATTGGTTTGCCTTGCACGAGAGTCTAAAAGGTCGATGCAAGTCCGTTTTTCACCAGAGTCAGAAAAGTAGACATACGCTTGATTTGCACGAAACAAAAAGGCAGACACGAGACCGGTTTGTACGAGACACAAATAGATAGACACTGGTTAAGTTTGCGCTAAGAAAAGGACATAAACTTGGTTTGCATAAGAGTAAAAAAGATAGACATAGCTTTGGTTTGAACGCGAGTCAAAAGGAAGAGAATAGGTTTGGTTTGAACGAGAGTCAAAAGGAAGACAGCTTTGGTTTGAACGCGAGTCAAAAGGAAGACATAGCTTTGGTTTGAATGCGAGTCAAAAGGAAGACATAGCTTTGGTTTGTGCAAGAGCAACATAGGTAAACACAGCTCTGCATTTTTGTTCTGGTGGCGGTTACCACTCTGCACGGGGATGCAATCGATCTATTTTTTTACCCTAACCGACAGAGTGATAAGCGCAATAACTTTTGCTAAAAGCTAATAGGCATTATTTACATTATTCGGACTATTGTCCTCATCTTTGTCCCCATATTTATTACAACGTTTCGGCCGTTGTACGCTCCGGCCTTCTTCAGGTGGTTGGAATGTCGAACTGAACCCTTTATTTCGCTCACTGGGGTAGACTCTTCTAGTTCCACGTGCCATGTTTAATGGATGTCAGTTATCAGTTACCGCCTGTTAATTTCCCCTCTGAAAGTTCTCCACTGCCTTAACCGGGTATTGAACTCACACTCTTTGGGTCCTGTCACTGGATATTGAAGGTAATAGGCATAGTCAACTGACACTGAAGGTGATACTGAAGTAAATTAAAATTAAAGTTAAATCTCAAGTTTGTTAAGTCCTTTGCTTAAAAAGTAATAATCGATCGTTGAAGAAGTCTGTATTGGAATAGTTAATATATATTTTGAATTGGACAGAGTCCGACAATTTATTATTTAAAGACATTTTTGATATGTTTAACGTTCTTTTTATAGATACAAGTATTTAAGCAAATGCTCTGTTTTATAATAAACAGTATTAAATAACATTTACCGGCCTGAATGTCCGAGGAATTTTCATAGAAAATTTTCGTTCTCCGACAGGAATCGAACCTGTATCCTTATATTATATGTTCCGTATAGGATACAGGTTCGATTCCTGTCGGAGAGCGAAAATTTTCTATGAAAATTTATCGGACATTCAGGCCGGTAAATGTTATTTAATACTGTTTATTATAAAACAGCGCATTTGCTTAAATACTTGTATCTATAAAAAGAACGTTAAACATATCAAAAATGTCTTTAAATAATAAATAGTTAATATCTATTAAAAAGTTACAAGGGATGAAAGCTCATTAGAACAGATCCTGATCCAAGAGCTTCTCACTCCTTGGAGAAACCGCTCCCTGAGACCATCTATTCAGGGTTGTAGCCATACTCCCCATGCCTGTCCAATTGCGGGTTAGTGACTCTATTTAACCCGTAGTTATCTATTGATACAAATAAATTCATTGACGAGATTAGGTGAAAGATGCTTGATGATATGTATCGACCACAATACCAATATGTAGAATTTTTGTATTCAAGAATGAATACAGCCTAATCAGACCATAGTAATGGCGGAGTCAGCGCGAATATTCAGGATGAATACTTGTAAGTGACCACCAGATACATGAATATGATACTAGGGAATTAGGGGTAAAAAAAAAGAATCTGCCAAATCATGGACGTAGTTATGACAGCGGAACACAGAAAATGGAGGGGAGTGAAAAATTGAAAAAAAAAAAAGTAATACGAGGACTTTGCTCGAGAGCTAATAAAATTTGGGAAATGAAGATTGCAGTCGTACGTTCGTACCTGGAACAATGGAATCGAGATTGGGTGAATCGGAAATCTGAGAAAGCCTTAAGACAGTACAGATCACTGCATTGTTAGAGATTCTGAGAAGAGCTTTGAAAAAATGTGGAGAAACTTCATTGGTAACCAACAGGTACTAGTGGCAACATAGGTACATGAAATACTACTATTAACAAATGCTATTATTGTATGTGTGGTCTGAAAATCTTGTGACCCGTGCATAATACAATTTTCTATTTCAGATGGTTGACACGAACTTCTACAGTTTGGAAGAAAGGGTTAGGATGACAAAACTTTCAGACTACCCTGTAGATGTGGCTTCTATGGCACTCAGGTCTGAAATGATCGGAAGTACTATCCTGTACACTATAGACCAAAACTTTGAAGCAACCCTCTGGATTTAATAATTAGTACGTTTCATGCCTTTTTTGGTTGAATTAACTCTCACAAAGCAACGATGCTGAAACTATTTATTGTACGAAGAGCTTTATCCATGTAAAATGTGTGTGATCATAGGTTGTTTTTTTTTGTAAATCAGTAGAAAAAGCCATGAAGCCATTTCTGACCTTAGGTCTCTGGTTGGAACCCGGAAGGAAATGAGTATACAACAAGAATCAAAAGACATAATAATAATAATAATAATAATAATAATAATAATAATAATAATAATAATAATAATAATAATAATAATAATAATAACTACACAACTCTGTGACATGTTAAAACCAACTGGTCACAAAGTATGATTTGATTAGTTTGTTTAACGGCATATCAACTCGTTATGGGTCATTTAATGCCGAAATTTAATTTTCTTGGGAGCTTTGTTTCTTTGTTTTGTTTGTTTTAAGACAGATTAACTTATTGTATCGATCTTCGAGAGAATATCGTGAAGACAAAACGATTATTATTGGATTCTTAGTATTGTGTAACAAAGAGGAACAATTTTTCTGAAACCAGTTTTTTTTTTATTCTTACACAAATAAGTAATTTAGCATTTAATTGTTATTTCTCTTGAGGAGCGTGAACGCAGAAACCAACAATATAATTCAGTTGTAAATCACACAGATTTCTTTTTTTAAAACATATTCTTTAAGTTAATGCATTTTACGAGTTCATTAATTCAATACTTCTGGCTACAACGCATCGTTGAAGTTCGCTTGTAAAATCGACGTTTTTCTGTTCGGTGCGAACAAAGACCCCAGAATATTATCATTTAGATGCAAATACCCCATAGTTTTCTTTTGCATTTTTAATTCATCGCGTTTTTAGAATTCAATACTTCTGGCTACAATGCACAGTTGAAGTTCTCTTGTAAAATGGACGCTTTTCAGTTAAGCGGGAATGCAGTTTGTAATCCCTTGAAAAAAAAATCGACGTCTTTCAGTTAATTCAGACCGCACAATATTATCTTTCAGCTGCTATAATGCAGTATTTCAACTACTTCGAAGTTAACTGATCCTCGTTCCCACAGACTCAACATTGCAAGACCATCGCTACTCTATCGTTATTGCTATGCCAAATCTTTAATTCCACCAGTCCAGCTAGGACACTCCATACCGCTTCCACAGTGTCGAGACATCTTCATTTACCCCGTGTTCCAAATACAAAAAGAAAAAAAAAATCTCAGACACCTTTTTCTCAAGTACTGTCAGTTTGTGGAACAGACTCCTGTTGGTTGCATTCCTTAAACACCACAATCTTAACCTCTTCAAGTCAAAGGTCAATCGTTATACATCTTCCTTATCCCTATCATCTTCACCTACAGCCAACTCTTCTTACATTCTTCATCAATAATCTTCCTGATGTCATCAGTTCCCATGTAGGCATTTATGCTGATGACACTACCATTTACTCCTGTCTCAATAGCAAATCTGTGAGAGCTGACAAAGTTAACCTGGCCGCTGTTCTTGAAAAGGACCCCTAGTCTGTGGTTAAGTGGGGCAGGAAATGGTTCATAATTTTTAATGACTCCTAAACGAAACTGCTCTCATTGACTCACCATAGAGAAACTTTCCTACTTGCCATCAACATGACTGATACTAGACTCATGGGGAGCAACTCATTGCGCCTTCTTGGTCTCACAATTATCAACTGACTTGAAGAGGAACGACTACATCGAATTAATAGCTGCATCTACTGCACGGAAAGTTGGATCACTGTGTCGTGCCAGAAGTTTTTTTCTCGTCAGAGCCCATCTGACAGATTTACAAATCTACCATTCAACCGTGCATTGAATACTGCTGCCATATCTGGTCCGATGCTCCTGCTATTCATCTCGGGGTTCTTGACAAAATCCAAAGAAAGATCTGCAATGTAATCGATCCTGACTTGGCATCTCGACTTCAGTGATTTTCTTACCGACGTGACGTGGCTTCCCTCTTTCTTTTCTACAAATATTTTCACGACAGCTGCTCTGGCGAAGTTTTTTCTTGGTGCCCGGATTATGTGAGTTTAAGCGTGCTACTAGATTGGCATTTAGGTCCCACCCTTTTACTGTCGAATTAGTTAAATGTAACCGCCACTTCTACTCCAACAGTTTCTTTTCTCGCACTTCCCGCCCGTGGAACTCCTTTCCGTTTCCTTACTTCCCTGATAACTACAAAAATTTAAATGCAACGTCGATCGCCATCTTCTATCTTCTTGAATGCCGTTCAGCTTTTATCCTTTCCTCGGTCCTCAGAATTAACCAGTTTTTTCCTCTCATATTCACTCTCTGTAATCCTCTGCGTACCAGTGGAATTCCCGCTTTGCTTGGGGTAAAATGATTAAATATATATATATATATATATATATATATATATATATATATATATATATATATATATATATATATATATATATATTAAAGACATTTATGATATGTTTAACGTTCTTTTTATAGATCATAAATGTCTTTAAAATAAATTGCCGGACATTGTCCAATTCAAATATATATATATATATATATATCATCAATTTATGTACTATTTTAACAGTAAAACTCTGTCACGAGTGGCTCCCGAGCCTTGGACTGAGGAAACTTTAGAATTAAAAAATCTACTGACATACAAAATAATTTTTTTAGCATTACATAAACAATCTAGATCAGATTGCGTTTTACACATGAGAAGGCCTTTATCGGTAACATGATATCAAAATCCTAAAACTGAAGATTTGAAAATTTGGTTTCTCGAAAATAAAATATCAAATATTAACATATTTATGGATATAAATAATATCGAATTACTTTGTAACTCCGTTGCAAATTTATTGTATATAATAACAGCATTTAAATCCTTCTAAATAATAAATTTTGATATGTACAGGCTAGAGGAAAATTAAAATATTAATAAAAGGTTTACGGCTATTTCCCGTTGAAAGACTAGTTTGCGTATTCACTGAAGTTAAGCAACGTCGAGACTGGTCAGTATCTAGATGGGTGACCGCTTGGAGTACCAGGTGGTGTAAGTTTGGATGCGCTGGTGGTGTAATGAATAACGGCAGGGAATTGGAAGCAGAGAGCCGAGTTCCAATTCCAGATGGGTTCGTTATATTCCCTTATGCGCAAATACCCACTGGGAAAAACGTATGGATCCACCTCTTCTCTTCTCCCAGCTATGGGTTAAATAGTAGAAATTGTATTAGTAAAAATCAGTATTATCTCAAAAAAAATTATTGAAAAATCTAAAAATATTCTCTGGCTTTAAATAACCTGCAAAAGGGTTGATAAGCCGTAAAAAACAATCAATTAATAATAATTAATATCAAAGAAAGCCTATGTCCTGGTTAGTTATGTATTATTCTGTCAGTTAAGTGCCATACGTGATGCATGCTCGAGCGAACATGTCTCTTTCGATGCATAACTGACTAGGCAGAAGATTTTCCCGTTTCTTTCTGCGGTAGATAGGTTGCCAACCAAGGTTATGGGCCCCAGCTTTTTCTGCTATTCAACCCGAAGCTGTGGGGTAGAAAAGAAATTGATTAATACCATTCCAAAGACTATTTGTGCGTAAGTGAATGCAACGAACTCACCTGGCCCTCCCCTTTTCTAAATCCGAGCCGGTGTTCATTACAATACAACAGAATTTCCAAGACTCAAACCAGAACAATCTTTTAAATTTTTATTGTGAGTTTAGATATTTTTGTGTGTGTGTTTACAATAAAAAGATTTTGCGAACAAACACCCCTATAACTTCAGATTGGGGGATCACATCGACATGGTGCAATGGTTAGCAAGCCTGTCTCACGAGATCAATTACGACTGAATAGCGAGTTCGATCCTCAGTGGGTGTTCCATACTTTCGGCCTTGTGCCACATTTAAGCTGCGGTGTAATGCTTAGCAAGCTTGTCTTGCTAAATTAATTACAACTGAGTAGTGAGTTCGATTCTCCCTGGGTATTCCATACTTTGAACCTTGTGCCACATCTAAGCTTCACTTAGAAAACCACATATAGTTGGCACAATAATGTAACTGATAGTGTTTAAATACACTGTCATTATCCGTCATTTTGTTTTATGCGATAGTTCCGGACAAACTGGGGCGTATGGTAAGCCTATTTATATCGGAATAAAATAAATTGAAGAAAGAAGATTTTGTTTTATATTACTCTCTTCGGTGTAGTTGATATTGGATACACGATATTATAATGAATAGAACACGAATGTTACTTCATTAAATATTAAAATATTTATGGCTACGTTGAACAATATGTTATATCTGTAACCGGAATATTTCAGTGCGTTAATCGAGGGAATTTTTGTTCTCCATCAAATAGATATTTGCGAGACCTTTGCCCAAACGACCAGTCTTCCTGAAGAAAAATCAATAAATTTTGCAGTAATGTTATCAAATCCAAAGAGACCACTGTTGCAAGTAAAATAGTAGCGATTTTGTGATACCTTCACATGTTTAAAATATTAGCAATTTCCTTTTTTTAATTTCAGGATAAGCTCACACGTTAAAATTTTAGAAATAATTTATTTTGATTTTAGGATAATCTCACATATATAAATAAAGAAATAATTTATAAATAATAATATAAAGAAATAATTTATTTCTTGGTTTTAATATACCATCTCATGTTAAAAATATTAGCAATACATTTTTTTTATTTTACGCGACATTCATATGTCAAAAATCTTAGCAGACTTTCTTCTTTCGATTTTGTCATAGCTTTACAATATTACAAATTTTAACAACACTGTCTGATATCAATAAACCAGTGCTTTAAGATGATGAGATGCAAATTCGGTATTAAGCAGAGTCCGGTAAATTCAGTTAAAATAATCCTCGAACTTCAGTAAAGGGCCTTCGCTTGAGCGGTCAGTTTTGATTAACAATGAATTTAGGAAAATTCCGTAACGGAAGATTCGGTAACAGAAAATTCGGCTATTTTGACAAGGTAGAAAAATTCGGTGACTATGTAATAAAAGTCGATTGAAAACTTATTTTAGTGCCATTCTGGAGTGGGGATTTGCGGGCTAAGCCTCCCTCCCCTATATTTTTAAATAACTGAAAATCGTGGGGTCCAGATAAAACCCCACTACAATGATACCAGGGCGCCGTACTTTGTGTTTTGTGTGTGTGTGTGTGTGTGTGTGTGTGTGTGTGTATGTGTGTGTGTGGGGGGGGGGGGTAATATCCCGCCTCCATTTTTTTAAGTAAATATTTTTTTTGAATAAGTATTTATTTAACTACTATACTCCATTGTTTTCATGCAAATACAATTGATTTAGGTTAAAGTGAAGTTCTTGTATCTTCTTTTCAAATTAATATTTTAATAAAAAAAGTAGTAAATAAATTAAATTTTAGATAGTTATTTCTTTTTAAAGAAACAAAAACTATATAGCCTTATTTCTTTGTAATTTTTCTTGGAGAAAAATTTATTTATTTATTTCATAGTTACCGAATTTTCCGGGCACCATTAACAATATTTACTAGACCCAACTATGTCAACTGTTGCTGATTTTTAGATGAGAATCTTCACGGTGAGCTGTCAGTAGCACAGACCCTAAGCACGATTAACTTATTGTCAGAAGAAAACTTTAATGAATAAGATAGATTAGGAACCGTCAGGTAGATCTGTCTTTATACCAGACTTACAGAAATTAGAAAACTGACGAGAAACATGAATAAGGTAATCGGAATTGCAAGTATGGTGAGATCGAAACCGTTATAGTAATTTTCCAAGCATAGCTTAGATGTGGCACAAGGCCGAAAGTATGGGGTACCCAGTGAGGATCGAATTCACTACTCAGTCGTAATTGTTATAGCGAGACAAGCTTGCTAACCTTTACACCGCCTCCGAGTGCCTAATCGAAACCGTTATATATTCACAAGAGAGAACGAAGCTTTTATATAAGCGATTAATCTTGATTAACAATATTTAGTATATTGTGAATCAGATTATTAGACATTTTGTGTATTATCGATATGTAAAATAAATACTTATTACTATCTAAGGGTTTATTTGCTGAGTAATTTTTATCTGTGCAATTAGCACGAAATTCGCTCCGTTCTGCGCAGATGTAAAACAAACGGTAGCCATTTGTATAAAATGTTTGGAAATGCGGTGTCTCAAATTAATATCCACTTTGCGAATTTCAGTCGTGAAAATTGGTCATAATGGAGAATGAGAAACATTTAATAAATTTAGAACTTGGCAAGACGATGGTGAAAACTGCAAAAATGGTTAGTTAGCATATAATATCGAACTGTGAAACGGTTGCAGCGAGGAAGTGTAGAAATTCATAAGATGTTATATCCTAAACCAAGTGAAAAAAACAAACAGGTAAATGACCCTCTTTAAAAGAACGCCATAAAAAATTTAACATAGACTTCAGAATAAGTGAAGACCAATATGATATAGGTATTCATCGTTGGAATAAGTATGATCTTGAAGAAAAAAATCCTCTGTGTGTTTCAACAATTAGAACCCAAAATAAACCTTTCCAAAATAGTACCTGTGATCTGGAACTCAAATGATAGCTGTGATGGCACATACCTTAAGTCTAACAAAAAATTATAATGTGGAATTAGTTATTACGAAATATTTTAAATACCCGGTGTATAGATTAGTTATATCAAATTTAGTATCGGAAATTATAGTGAGTGTGAAATAATAACTCCCTTTACCCACCTCCTTCAAATTCGGAGGAATAAGGAAGAAGAAGAAGAAAAGAAATTTGCGAGCCTATGTGAAATTATCTTTGGTCCAATGGAAACCTTGCCTTCACAGGGATTGACCAGTGAGCTGAAAAGAAGGGGGAAATAAATTATCGAGCCTATGTGAAATTGCTTTTAGATCAATGAAAACCTTGTCTTTACAGAAATTAGTCGTTCAGGCAAGAAGAAGAAAGAAAAGAAAGTAGCGAGCCTATTCGAAATCCTTTTTGATATAAAATGAGGAGAAAAATTAAATTAATAAGAGAAGAGTGTCTCAAGTCATGTGAAAAGTTTCGTTTTTGTTCACCGTGTCCAGCGTTGAAGGCTTCGCCAGTATAAGATTACTCGTCAATTATATTATCGGCCTTAACCAAGCACGTGGAACTTCAACGAAATTTCTTTCAACAATCCAAGAGAGCTAAGTATTTACTTTTCGTCTACTTTTGAATGTATGTAACAGTATACCACTTTTGTGAGCAACGAACTCTCTTACCTTTGGTTTAAACATTTTTGAGTATTATTTTGTGTCTGATCATTTAATCTGTTGTATAAACATTTCCTCTTTATGACAATACATTAAAACTACGGACTTTAAAAAATTTCTGGTTTATTTTCCTTAAACGCGCTACTGACACAACTTCAAGCGTGTAAATTCGTAAATAAATCCCTTATCTTTTTTTGTTAAAATTACCCGCGTATTTCATTACCATTCTTTATTAATATTCTTGGCGTGGATAAATCAACTGTTCGTTTTAATCCCTAAGCCCTACGCCAATATAAAATAAGGAAATAGTTTTGTCCAAAACTGCACGTTGCTACAAAACCAAAACAATAAGAACTTGTGTCTTTCATGCTTGGTGTCAAACTCGTTCAGAAATTACTAAGCTGTCCGTTGTATACAACCACTTTATCGGATTAAAGATGGCTTCCAGCGAATGAAGCATGTATGCCTTAGTAAGGAATTGATATTTCTTCGAACGTTGTAGACAGGCGTTACACACGCCCGAGATACATGTACCAAATAAAAGAAACTACATTACTTGAGGAATTTCAACAACAGCAACAGCTAATATGGATAGCACATGTAACTCGAAGAAAAGATAATGGCATAATCCAGATTTTTATGTTATATGCTATTTCGAACTAAGAACTGCTCAATACTAGAAAGAGGTAAAAAATTTAGTGGACTTGATAAACTCAGATGAAAACTAGATTTAAGACTTCGCCGATCGGTTTTTCACATCAAAACCTTCAGAATTTTATTCAAATATCTGCCTATATTTCTGAGATGAGGTATTATGTACACTATTTACATTGTTTGGACTATCATCCTAATCTTTATTGCCATATTTATCACAACTTTCGGCCGTTGTACGCTCCGGCCTTCTTCAGGTGGTTGGAATGTCGAACTGAATCCTTTATTTCGCTCGCTGGGATAGACTGTTCTAGTTCCACGTGCCATGTCTAATGGATGTCAGTTATCAGTTATCTGCTGTCAATTCCCCTTCTCCAAGTTCTCCACCGCCTTAACCAGGTATTGAACTCAAAATCTTTGGGTCCTGTCACTGGATCTAACTAACGACTTTATCCACTGTGCCATGTGGGGCACCTCAAGGTGGTGTAATGGTTAGCAAGCTTGTCTCTCTAGAACAATTACAACTGGGTAGTGAGTTCGTTCCTCACTGGGTGCCCCTTTTCGAACTTGTGCCACATCCAAGCTATGCTTGGAAAATCACTATTCACTGTGCCATGTCTCCTTGAGGACATCTCTCTATGAATATCTGGGACTTATAAACCTAATGTTTCAGCAACCATTTTTACCAGTGTTCATATCGCAATTTTTGATGTTATCATTGCATGTCTTTTTACCAGAACTCATATTGCAATTTTCGTTGTTATTATTGCTTTTCTCTGGTACTTCTTATTACTGGTTCCCATATTGTATTCATTTCTATGCTTCATAAGCGGCAACAGGTCATCGCAAATGATGGTGAATATATAATTGATATAATATCGTCTAACTGTACTTTATGTTTTGAAGAATAAAGTTGAGATTTTTTAAATTTAATTATTTAACTTTTTTTTGAGGGAACATTTTAATGGTAGAATCGGTTATTAAGAAGACAGTGGTGGCATTCTACCGGTTTTTGCGAACCGATTCTTAAAATTATAAAAGCTTAGCAAAAAGTTTTTGGGATTAACCGATGGTCTAGGTAAAAATGTTAGTTACGCTACGCTCGTGCACGCGCCTAGCGAAACTCTAATAGACACACAACCCCTACCGTTTTGAAGTTAAAAACGAAGCAAATCTCGTCATAAATTTGTTAGGTCTTCCATTGTATCTTTGGGACTGCAGCGATTGAGTTCGAATATGGATAAGAAATCATATCACAGCTGCTGACACTAGAGTCAAAAAGTATCAGGATTCTGAACGGAATTTCAATCTGGAAATATCTTAATAAATAAATGTTTTCTATAAAATTATCAAAATGTTTTAATTCTTTTTGATACTATAAAGTGCTTTGTTTCCATTCTTAGATTGAAAAGTAAATAGGCAGAATAGGCTTCTGAAGGTTATCTGCCCTTATAGAACCGGTTCCTGGAAATTTGGATGCCACCACTACTTGTAAGTAAGTTTGTCTAGAGTCTATTGCGTATTTTATTGCTACGGTACTGAAAATGAGATGAATTTGATCTGTGTTCGTATCTCAGGGCTGTAATGTTAGATAAGTCGAGGTTTTAAAATATTGTTTCACCGTCGGCTGCAAATAAAGAGAAATGAGATAATGTCGACGTCATTGTCATTTACTACATCGTCTGTCCATTTTCGAATACCAGAGAAAATATCTAGTAGCGTGTGAAAATAGTTGATTGTCAGAAGACACACGGTGATGTGGACTGATTGGTTTGCCTTTGCTGTACGATCGGTTGAATATCATTCAGGATCTGTCTAACGGAGACGTCAGTAGGGACGAATAGCGACGACACTGATCGATGGCTGATGGCGCAGTCTTTGTAGCGGTAATGAAAAGTTTTATATTTTCGTTTTGGTAAAGTTAGACTGAATACCCAATTCTCAGCGAGATTTTTTGAAAACGATAGAATGAATGCAAAAGTTACTAATAGTAATTTTTTAAAAGTAGATACTAAATACATTTTTTTAATCGGTATCAACCAAACAAGGCAGTACAGCCACTAACAGGCAAGGGGTTACAGGGTGTGGAGGAATTAGGAACAGAAACGTTAGAAATGAGGAGAAAGAGAAAAAAACAATCAGGAGGACAGTAGATAGCGATTGACATTGCATTTAAATTTTTGCAGATTGAAGTCGGCTGGAAAGCGTGGAGCTTAAGGAAGAAGTGTAGGAGAAGAAACTGTCAACATAGAACTTACGGCTACATCTAGCCAGCTCAGCTGTAAATTGATGAGATTTTGCCGCCAGTCTGCTTAAATTCATGCAGTCTAGGTCCCATAGTGAAGAACTCATCCGAACAATTACCATGAAAGTATATATATATATATATATATATATATATATATAATTGTTTATTTAAAAATTATAACATAAATATGTTATAAAATCACTACATAAATAGCCATTTTGTTTCAACACCTCCGGTGTCTTATCAAGTGATGATGTTGAATGTAGAATATAAGAAACAGAGAGGCGACCTTAAACACCGGTCTTTCGCGAGAAACTTTTGCCCACACTAACAGCCGAACTCAGGGTCGGATAGGAGGGGGGTCATGGAGAGTACCCGTCCCACCCTAAACTTTCTGAGAAAATATTTTTTGTTACAAGATCGATAAGGTAAGCTATAATGAGTGAAGACAGATTTAACGCTTTTGTTCTTTCGTATGTTCACAAAGACACTTGTTTAGACTGATTAAATCATGAACCTCTATGCAAATATTAAGAGTTACTAACTGACTTTAGTAAATCCTTTCATAAACGCTATATGATCACACTTTGAATCGAAAAGTTGAATTCACAATTTTACATATCAAATAAATTAAAGAAAAGCAAATTTATATATATATATATATATATATATGTGTGTGTGTGTGTGTGTGTGTGTGTGTGTGTGTGTAACACGCTAAAATTCACCATCATTCCTGCCGTGCTGACGGCTTAGTGGGAGAAGTTCCGACTGACGCCAATTCAGTCGGGTTTCGATCCTAGCTAGAGGCAACATGACGTCTAGCCACACTGATGAGCTGTGAAACAGCGAAACAGTCTGTCTGTGGATGACAAAAATATTGGCTCCTGAAAAATTAATTTCGGTTGAGCTCTCTGGTTTGAGGTGTGAATTTGTAAACAGTGACTATTTAAGCTAATATTGCACGACTCTTCGGCAGAATTGAGTCACAGTCAGTCACTGTGTCTTTATCTAAATCTAAAAATAAACATGCTAAAATTCACCTTCATTCCTCCCACTAAGCTGACGGCTTAGTGGGAGAAGTTCCGACTGACGCAAATTCAGTCGGGTTTCGATCCTAGCTAGAGGCAACCGGACGTCTAGCCACACCGATGAGCTGTGAAACAGCGAAACAGTCTGTCTGTGGATGACAAAATATATATATATATATATATATATATATATATATATATATATAGTAGAGATAATCGATCCGTTGGTATATAATCCGGGTGGATCCTAGTAATATTAGTTATTAAAGCTGATCCACAGAGAGCTCGATGTTTTTATAACAGAGCATATACATTTTTTACAGCAAAAAAAAAAAAAACGAAATAGATAGTCTATTTCAAGCCGTTCTGTACGCGGCTATCATCAGCCCCTAGGTGGCTGTCTCAAATTTATTTTCACTGTCAGTCCTCCTCTGGTAGATGGCTTGTTAATGAGGATGGGCTTGTGTTAGCGATTGGTGGGGGCGTAAGGTATTTTATTCCGGGGGCAGCAGTCTGGGGTTGGTGTTTTTTTATGGCCAGGACATTTCGTTGTTTGTAGTTTAATATCAGTTCCTACTATGTGGCGTTTCTTATACGAGTCCCAAGTGTGTTTTTCTGGGATTCACAGTAAATAGTTTTTGTACCACAGGTGTCCAATATTATTAATAAGTGATGAGGGATTTAAACCTAAGTCCGTTAAGATTAATGTAAATTAGTTGAGTTATAGATTTATAGATTGTCGGTAATACCCGAGTACCCAGTGGAATAAATCATGCTGTCTAACACACTTATATGCGTACATATCTTCATACATACATATATGTACATTTACATGTCCATACATATATGCCACTATACGTACACATACAGCCCCACATATATGCACATGTATTCTTATGTAATTTGGAATTCCTTTCTATGTTTACATTTCGTGACTAGTTCTCTCCATTGATTTAATAGTTTGCATTAATCTTTATATTTTATTATCCTGATTTTTTCTTCTAAACATAGCTTGCACCTATCCCTAAAATTTAAGGATTCAAACCCGTTTCGTTCAATTCCTAAATGTTTTTCGAAAGGGCTGTTTGGTGTTTTAATTTTGGATTGTTGAATGAATGTCTATGTGTATTGATTCTCTTTTAAAATTCTCCTGCAGAGATGCCGATGTAAATATTATGGTTTGTCGTATTTTCTTTAGGGGTAATGCTTGCCTGGTATACTATCCTAGTGAATCTGCATTTGCCCTCTACTGGGCAGTTTTCTATATTTCTACAATTACAGGGGGTTTCCATGTTAAATTTAGTTTTTTTTCCATGGAATTTACTTAAAATGTAATTGTTATGAGAATTAATAATTTGGTACATATTATCAGTGCAGGAGTAGCTAATTTTGATTGACTTCCTGATGAATATCTTATTTAGAGGTGTTTTTTTGTTGTTGAAGTGTTTACTAATTAAGTTTAGGAAGTACTGTCCGATATTGATACTTGACAGTTTGCAGAAAGTGTGTGTGTGTGGGTGGGGTGGGTTGTTGGGTGCTAAGTGATTTTTCTTTTCCTATTTTTACGCCTACATTCCACTTTTCGTGTATCGGTATTACTAATGGTGGTCGTGTAAGACAGTTTACTTTTAAAACCACTAGAACTACAAAAGAACTACACAAGGATATAAAAACGATTAGAAACTCGAAGGAAATATGGGTAAGAGCCGATAAATGAAAAAATATTTATAAAGTTAATCACTCACACAACCCTCAAATCCTCACGGACAAAATAACGGAAATATGCAATTTAGATAGTTGGATGTCCGAAATAGATACAGAAACGATCGAAATAGGCAAAAAGTTAAATATTGCAGATAGAGTGGAAAAAATCCACATTAAAGTTGCCAACATTTTATTTAAGGACCATAAACAGAACTTCACCAACAGTGTACACAATCTAGACTAATAAATCCAACAAAAACAGAACTAGGCCTTATCTCAGAAAATATAATTAAAAAAATGTCCGACAATTTACTAATCACAACCAGCACTAACCTTTGGAAGGATTTGTCTGGCACTATTAAATGGTTCACTAACATGCAGAATAAGGATAAAGCAATGTTCATTGATATAACTGACTTCTATTCTTCTATAACTAGGGACCTCCTGGTCAATAGTATCAACTTTACAAAGAACTATATAGACATAACGGATTATGAAACTAATATCATCTTAACGGCGAGAAAGTCACTGCTAACACTGAATAATTCTACCTGCACTAAGTGCCACAATGACGAATTCGATGTCTCCATAGGGGCGTATGACTCAGCCCAAGTTGAAGACCTAATATGTTTTTACATTTTAGATGTGCTTAGTAGAATCGTAAAATCGGAACTAATAGGACTGTATCGGGATGACGGACTCAGGCTCATTCCACATATTAATGGTCCACAAACATCGAAATTACAATCGAAAACTATCAGGGCATTCAAATTCCTAGTGTCTAAGATCGAGATTTCCTTTAACCATAAAATAGTTGACTATCTAGATATCACTCTACACATTAATGATGAAACCTTTAAATCTTACCTCTAAACGTTATCATAAAGAGAACGAAACCCCCAACTATATTAATATGAGTTCTAACCATCCCAGTGCAATCCTAAGACCGTTTGCACCAGGATTAGTAAACTATCGTTCAATGAAAAAATCTTTAACAAGAATAAAGAACTATACGAAAAGGCCCTCCCAAAAAGTGGTTTCAAAAGTAAACTGTCTTTTATTATTTTTGATATTGCCAAGAATCTCTGAATACTTACCAGAAGCCCCAGATGTTATAGCAATATTCAATGCATGGACGAATGGTAGAATTATAACCATGTAAGATAGATTCTGGCGAGAAAAAATGTCTAGCACGACACAGTGAGCCAACTTTTCCAGCAGCAGTCTTCGCAATTGATTCAAGGTAACCTTTCGACTTTATGTCAGCGGAGAAGGCGCAATCAGTGACTCTTCTGAAGGTTAGCATCAGCCATGCTGATGGAAGACATAAAGGGTTCTCTCAGACGATTAAAAGACAGCAGTTACATTTTGGAAGCGTTAAAATTAACAAGTCATTTCTTGCCCCAGTTAACAACAAATTCTGAGTTTTTTACATTACCTGCCAGTTTGACCTTATAAAACCGATGTATATATATATATATATATATATATATATATATATATATGCTGTAAGACATATTCTAGTCCAGTGGTTCCCAAAACTTTTGTTATTGACGCCTCTTTGCGCGACAAAACACAGCTCTAATGCCCTCAAATGTATAGACACGTAATGCCCTCTAAATGTATAGTCAACCTTCGATTGGTGTTTGCATTGCATGCCAAATCACATCTTCTCATAATAACTGTCAAATAACTTGGATACACGGTAAAGTGAAGGCAAGATACACTTCAGATACAGTATATGTGTGTCGTTTATGTTATGGTTCAGATGTACCACTGCCATCCTCTGGCTGCCCACTTTTTTCTCATCCCACCGGAATTTTCCACTGCCTATTTGGGGGAATACACTTCTAACCAAGTTTAATGACCTTGATCCTATAGGTCAACGATTTTATGACAAGACTAGACTAGAGGACTTTTTCAAGAAGATAAAAGTAGAATCTATCCTAGCGTACTCGAACGAGGTTGCTCTGTGCCACAAATTATATCACTAAATAACCTCATTTTAGAGGTATAACTGGAGAGTGACGGAATCAACGAGCCGAAGGATTGCTTTGACACGTAGTTTAACAATCTTTTCGGTATTAAATAACCGACAGAATCGATATGCAATTGAAGCAGAACAATCAATCGATTAATCAGTGATATTCACAAAAAATGTATGTCAAATCCAAACTACAAGTTTTCCACTTCGAAACTATCCCCACCTTAACGAGTCTAACGCACTTTACCACGCTTCCATGCACTCTTGGAAGGATTCTCCCGGGATTCTCTGTCGTCACGACCCTCTTGATTGCTTCTATATCCGGAAAACGATGAGCATAGCCGTGCTGGAGCAACCTCTTTACTCACCCGACCTGGCTCCGTGTGATTTTTATTTCCTTTTTCTCATGCACAATAGGAGTCATCAATGGGCGTGGAAGTGATCAAGAAGGCTGGGACGACGAAGAAGCTACGAGGAATCCCAAGAGAATTCTTCCAGGAGTACATGGAGAAGTGATGCGAAAGTGCGTTAGACTCAATGTGGGATAATTTCGAAGGGTAACAAATTGTAGTTTATATTTTTGATTTCACATAATTTTTGGTGGGACTTTACTTCTGTTTCTTTTTTTCTGACACACCTCGTATATCTAGGACACACAACCGCACAATTTAAAAAATTACATCATGCAGTAATATCCATTGAGGATGACCAATAAAACGGAGTCTTATATATTATTTTTGCTTTTGCTACAGAATGTGCTATAGAAAATCTATGATATAAAACAGACGTTGCCTCGCTCTGTCTTTTTTTACAAGTACTTTCACGGTAATTGCTCCGAGGAGCTGCTTTCGCTGGTTCCTAGGCCTCATGAATTTAAACGTCCCACGAGGCTGGCATCCCGTTCCCACCCCTTCACCGTTGAAACTGTTAGATGTAGACGTCTCTTCTACTCCAATAGCTTCATGTCTCGCACATCTCGCCTGTGGAACTCCCTTCCTTATTCCTGTTTCCCTGACAAATACAAGCTCCAACTATTTAAGTGCAACGTCAATCGACATCTCCAGCTGCCTTGATCTATCCTCTTCCCTTCTCCACATCCTTTCACCTTTCATTCCTCTCTGCTCTCGCTCCAAATCTTCTGTAACCCCCTTGCCTTGATCGATCCACTATCTTTCTCCACATCCTCTCCTTTACCATTCCTGTCTGCTCTTCCTCCAAACCTTCTGTAACCCCTTGCGTGTTAGTGGCTTCCAGCCTTGCTTGGGGTGATAAGCTTAAAAAAAAACAACAAAAAAACAAAACATGTCTATTAGGCGGACTGCCCTTCTGTGTTTAAACATTAGGCTGTTGAGTCTAATCAGGAGAGGAGGTTCCTTGAAAGATGGCCTCTGCTCATGATGGCCAGTTGAAGCAAATTTTATAAGGAAATGTAACGATTGTGAAGCTGTTATAACGGACGAAGGGACATATGACATTGAAATCCGAAGGCGCATTAGGATAGCGAAGAAGCCTTCCTAAAGCTAAGGAAAGCATTAAGAAAAAAGCAAAATAGTTGTGAACTGCTATGTAGTATCAATTCTCCCTTATAGCGGCGAATGCTGGAAAGATGCACGGATGAAGCGGAGACTTCAGGTAACAGAGGTGTGGCTCTAGAGAAGGATGCTGAGAATAACACGGACATGACATGTGAGCGACGAGGAAGTTTTAGAATAATGGACACAAAAAAAATGACATTTGCAATTCGAATGAGATAGATGTAGTTGACATTTCTGGGGAACATAATGAGGAAGGAGGGCTTGGAGAATTTGGAACTCACGGGACTTGCTGAAGGCAAAGAGGAGTAGAAGGAAACTAAGCGAAACAACGTATTGAGCTTGCGTGAATCGATGAGAGAACAGGGACTGGCAGTGATAATAAAGGCAATAATATTGCTTCGAGATACAAAGGATAGGAAGTTGTCAGGAAGGAAGGATTCTGTTTCTGCTCCCATGTCATTAAGAATATTGTGTTCAAACTTTCTGGAACAAAGTTATTTCATATTTACCAAAACTTTCGATTTTTCAGAGCAAATGTTTTTGTAAAGCTTTTTTGGTCTGAGATATAAAATGATTAAAGTTATTCTTTGATAACGATTTTTCTTTTTTTTCTTTTCTGGTATGCAGAAATGGTTTTGCTTTGACAACTGTAGTAGTTTGTCCAGCAAACATTATAGGACGATAAATCGGTTTCCGCATATTTAATTCACCAATAGTGACGCGTCAGATGCAGTGACGAACACTTAAGCGATTAACTGGGCGTTTTGACGTGGTGTAATGGTTAGTAAGCCTGTCTCACTAGAGTAGAGAGTGCGATTCTCACTGGGTGCTCCACACTTCGACGTGGTGTCATGGTTAGTAAACTTGTATCGCTATTACAATTACAACTGAGTAGTGAGTTCGATCCTCACTGGGAGATCCACATTTTCGGCCTTGTGCCACATCTAAACCACGCTTAGAAAATCATTTCGGATATTTCGACGTGGTGTAATGGTTAGTATGTTTGTCTCACTAGACAATTACGACCGAGTAGTGAGTTCGATCCTCATTGGGTGCTTCACACTTTCGGCCTTGTGCTACATCTAAGCTACGCTTAGAAAATCTTGTGGACACTTCGACGTAGTGTAATGTTTAGGAAGCTTGTCTCGCTAGGCAATTACGACTGAGTAGTGAGTTCGATCCTCACCGGGTGCACCATAAGTTAAACCTAGCACAACATCCACGCTGCGCTTAGTCATTTGCCCTAAAAAATTATTTAGATATAGTTTATATATATATGCATTTTATTACTTGAAGCGTTATTCTTAGTGAAAACACCTGCTTGAGTCTACCGGTCTGCGCACCCGGAAGACTTAAGAAAGAAAATGTGCTCTTCGGTGGCCTTTAGATCGCGCAAGCATGAAGAACATGGCGGTCTACAGCACATCGCATCAGACGATAGTTTCTCCTACAAAGGGGGCGTGAGTTTGAACTCTGCCAGAAGGATATTTTCTTTATTATGTCATCTAGAGCGCGCAGGCCAGTAGACGTAATGGCTACTCAAACATAGGTATCCACTAAAAATTAATGTTTGAAATAATAAAAAAATGTCGGATGAATGATAAAGACCCATTAAGTCTTGATATATATATATATATATATATATATATATATATATATATATATATATATATATAAGCCACTTGTACTTAACATCAGGAAGAGCCAGAAAAGATTTCTAGGGCATATAATGAGGAAAGGGGGCTTGGAAATTTAATACTCCATTGTACAGATTGAAGGCAAGAGGAACAGAGGAAAATAACGCGTAGCCTATCTAGCGAGCTTGAGTAAATGGATGTCGGAACAAGGGATAGGAAAGATAACAACAACAAAATGTTTTCAAGAAATACAAAGGAAAGGACAGGAAATTGTGGAGAACCATAATCACCAACGTCCTGAAAGGACACAGTACATAGAATATATATATATATATTTGTCTGACGATCGTAAAAGCGTGAAACCCAGGGTCATAAACTCCCACCAATCCAACCAAATATGTTAGCGCTATCTCTGATATTGAGCGCTTTCTAATAAGTACCGCGCATATAATATATAAATAATAATATATATAATATATTACACACATATATATATATATATTTATATTCACACACACACACACAGACATACATATATATAATCACTTTAAACGTTATTATTAGTGGGCACTTGTATTTGCGTAGGCGGTCCGTTTATATGTTAAACAGTATTTAATTTTTTTTTCACCTTGCGCCTGAATGTTCGAGAAATCTTATTAAAGAAAAGTTTTCGCTCTTAGGACACGGTGTATACAAGAAATATATATATATATATATATATATATATATATATATATATATATATATATATATATATATATATATATATATATATATATCGGTGGTGTGTGATAGAAAATTTTGAAAAAAATTAAATATATTCTTATTCCATTTTTGTTAATTGTATTGCGTTATTAATTCTTGTGGTGTATTATCTTTGGCTTGATTCCATGAAAAATTCCATCTAGAAGAACTGGTAAGAAACAAAATCGCTCTTGAAAAAGATACCGTCTTGTTTGTCATTCAATGTCTGCCATGAGAGTGAACTGACTTACCATTTTCTAATCAAAACAATGAAATTCCTGTGGGGAAACGAAAGTCTTATTATATAATACATCCAACCAATCGATTCGGACGGATTTGCTTTTCTTTCATTAAAACTTTTTTTTCTTGATTTCAAAATGTGGACAGACATGATGAATACGAAGTCGACGTTATTTGACTAATAAATATGGCGATGCTCTTCGTTTTGTCGATTCATGCACAGATATCGATTATTTAAAAATAATAGCGACAGCATGGAAGACGGACGTCTTAAAAACGAGCGCAGATATTGATATTAACGGGATCAAAATAACAAAAGAATATTTCGATAATGACTGTCATAGATTTAATTCTGAAAATATTGATGAGAACAACAGCAATAACAGTACGGCATATGAGAATCTTGTTCGTTATAATAAATAGCGATATCAATTTTACTGATAATCATATCGGAAAAATAAATATTGATTGTTCTAAAGTTAACGAGGCTAAAAATTATAACGATAAAGATAAAACGGTGCTAATGAATAGATTCAAAATATAAAAAGTTTGCTAATAAATTTAGAAAAATATTAGCGAAAGTTATATACTAGTGATTATCAGTCAGTTATGTGACATGCGTGATACACGCTTAGGTGATCATGTATCTTTCGATACATGATTGACGGGGCAGATTTATTTTCCCGCAGTAGGTTGCAATTTCTTTCTGCGGTAGACCAGTTGCCATCCAAGGCTATAGAACCCGGTCTGACCCTCTATTTACCCATAGCTGGGGGAAGAAGAAGAGGATTCAAACCAAGGGTATTAGCACGTAAATGAATGAATTCGACTGGAATTCGAACTCGGCTCTCCGATTCCTCAATCCGAGCAGCTATCCATTACTCCACAGTGCCTCCGCCAATAGTGATTATACTAGTGTTTTATTGGTAAGAATATTATTATTATTATTAATAATAATAATAATAATAATAATAATAATAATAAAGACATCGTGATCAGAGACCGCGAAAACAAAATGTGCCTTGTCATTGATATGGCAGTCCCTTCAGACTGTAATATATCTTTGAAGATCTTCAAAAAACTATCAAAATAGAAGGACCTTGAAATCAAAATCTCAAAAATGTCGCATATGAGGACATCAACAATTCCAATCACTTGTAGTTGGAGTTCTCGGATTGATTGGAAAAGGTTCCGATAGACTCATTGAAGGGATTTCTGGTAGTCAACACCTTAAAGAAATATAAAAAATTGTGCTCACATGTACAGCCCACACTTTACGAAGAGCTTTATCTATGTAAAATGTGTGTGATATTTAAAAAAAAAAAATGCTCAGCGGAAAATGTTATGATGTCATTTCGTACTTAGATCTCTGGTCGGGACCCGGAAAGAAATGAGTATACATCAGAAATCGAAGGAACTAATAATAATAATAATAATAATAATAATAATAATAATAAAAATAATAATAATAATCTTGATACAGGCTGCACGATATTGGCACCAACTGAATATAAAAACCAGAGTGGGCCAATATCTGCACTGCAAAATTTGCAACTTCTATGGGAAGGAAACTGAAAGAAACTGGTACGAACACCACCCAGACCCGGTTACGGAGATAGGACCTGTTACAATTCTATGGGATTGCACAATACACACTGACAGAACACTCAAAGCCAACCGCCCAGACATTGTTATTAAAGACCACAAACAAAAAAAAAGCCTCCTTATTGATAAGGCAGTCCCTGCAGACTGCAATGTATCTTTGAAGATATTCGAAAAGCTGTCAAAATACAAGGACCTTGAAATAGAAATCTCAAAAATGTGGCACATGGGAACATCAACAATCCCTGTTGTAGTTGGAGTCTTAGTATTGGTTGGAAAATATTACAGTAGACTAATTGAAGGGATCCCTGGAAGTCCATGCCTCAAAGAGATACAAATAATTATTCTGACAAGTATAGCCCACACTTTACGAAGGGCTTTATCTATGTAATATATATATATATATATATATATATTTTTGCAGTGGAAAGTGTCATGATACCATTTCTAACCTTAGGTCCCTGGCGGGAAGCCAGAAATGTGTAAACGGCAGATATCAAAGGAAATAATAATAATAATAATAATAATAATAATAATAATAATAATAATAATAATAATAATAATAAGAACTTTATCTACGTAAAATGTGTGTGATCTTAGTTTTTTTTCCAAGTGATCATTGGAAGATGTTATGAAGAAATTTCTGAACTTAGGTCTCTGGTTGGGGCCAGGAAGGAAATGTATATACAACAGAAAGCCAAGGAAATAAAAAAAAATAGCTGTAAGGCCCATTATAATTTCATTCGTTGTAATAATGTCAATATCGATTTTTATCATAATCCTATCTAAATAAATATTATTGATTGTTCTAAATTTAACGAGGCTGAAAATGATGATGATGATGATGATGATGAGGTGCATAATAAAATGGTGCTAATGAATAGATTAAAAATATAAAAAAAAACATTGTTAATAAATTTTGAATAATATCAGCGAAAGTTTTATAATAATAATAATAATCATACTAGCTTTAATTCTGAAAATATTGATAAGAGCATTAATAGTATCTAGAAAACCCTCGAAAATTTCACGGTTTTCCGATTTTAATATTCCGATGCATCTTATTTTTTAAATTAATGATTGAATAAGCTCATGGTGAGTCCTGAAACAATAAAACATCCGTGGAAATTCCCTCGTCGTATCGCTGAATATTTTGGCGTAACAACTTTAACAAAATATTGCAATAACAGTTATGTAAAGATTTGAAATTGACAAATTTTTCCACTTCAATGAAACAGACGTTAAACAATTCTATTTTTCATTCATTCATTCATTCATTCGTTCATTCGTTCTTTCTTTCTTTCTTTCTTTCACTGAAGCCAAGTAGCATCTCTATGTCATTTCCGTGTTTTCACATGGTCAGTACGGAATAGTGCATTTTTATGAGGTATGGCCAAGGTGTAACGGTTATGCGGACTAATTAACGAACTAACGAAGGAGAGGACAAGCAGTATTATAATAGGGTATAATATATTGATTTTCTAAGCCCGGCTTAGATGTCGCACAAGGCCGAAAGTATGGGGCACCCAGTGAGAATAGGATATAATATAACAGGATAATAATAGTTATGTTGCTACTGATAATAATAATAATAATAATAATAATAATAATAATAATAATAATAATAATAATAATAATAATAATAATAAAAATGATAATAAAATTATCTGTAAGGCTTATAATTTTATTTGTTGTAATAATGTTGATATCGATTGTAATGATAATCCTATCTGATTAATTAATAATGATTGTTCTAATATTAACGACGCAGAAAATAATAATAATAATAATAATAATCATAATAATAATAATTTTAATAAAATGGCGCTAATGAATATGTTAATAAAAAAGTTCGCGAAAAATTTGCATAAAGATCAGTTAGATTTTTATATTATTTGTAAAAATGGTAATAATAAGGCTGATACAACGAATGGAGTTTTACAACCGAAAAATGGCGTCGATTAAGTGTCTGTACAAAATAGGGAAGACATTGGAACTTAAAACGAAAATCATCCCTTTAATTCAAGTGTGTCGTTTGCGGAGGGAGAATATTTTCATTGATTGCTTAATTGTTAACCAAAATAAATCGAGTTCTAAATTCAAAATTCGTGCTTATAATCTCTTTTTGAACCGTCTGTCTATCTAGTTTATATTGAATAGTATTTTCGATTACAGATTCAAGGTAGTTCTTTCTTACATTCTACACACTAACTAGTTTTCGTTTTTTGAAACAATATTTTATAATGATATAATCGACACTTTTCTGCCCGATTCATTTCTTTTTTATTTACTTTGCTATTGTGAAGAAAGCTTTATTTAACAACAAATAGTCGAAATAGAAAAAAGAAACCTTGGAAAATTTCAAGTCTACTTACTTGAGGTGTAACAGGTAATAACAATATTTCATGTATTTTCACCGGTATAAAAAACTTAAGGACCTGTATATTAGATAATATCAAGATATTGTCCTTCGAAAAACAGATTCGTAAAAATACTATTACTAAGAAAAAAAAAAAAAGAAACCCTTAAAAGGGACGAAAAGGAAATTTTAGTATTGAGGACTGCGGCGACTATGTTATTAAAATGAACCCGATGACTACACAATCAGTAATGAAAGTTTATGAAATCCCAAAATAGATATAGAAAAGACAATCAATCCTTGTAGACCTTATACTCCCTGTGGAGTATATGGTCACAACCTCACCATGTTAGGGCCACAGGCTATGTGTTGCTAGTGTGGTTCTGGAGCAAGTTTTTCCAGGGGTGGCTTTGCTTGCCCTATATTCAAACGGTTTTGGAGCACTTCGACATGATGTAATGGTTAGAAAGATTGGTTTGGTTTGTTGTTTTACGGCATATCAACCTCATTGAGTTATTTAATGCCGACAACTTTTTTTTCCTGGTAATATTTTGTTTTGTCAAAAATCTATAGCTGGTAATATTTTAAAACATGTATTGCTGGTAATATTTTTTTTCAAAAACGTAATGCTGGTAATATTTTTTTTCAAAATTATATTGCTGGTAATAGTTTTCTTTTCTTCAAAAATTGACATCTGGTAACAATTCTTTTACAAAGTATCTCTGGTATTAAAACACATTTTTACGCTTTTATAATGCTTTTTACCCCAGTTTCGGGGTTAACTATTTGCCCATAGCTGGGACCCTAACAGGTGCTACCACCCCGGGTCAGGTTGGACCTGGGAACACCAGCAATTAAGAGGTGGTTCTACGCTCCTCAAAATCTCCTGATCAGAGGTCTTGCTGTTGGACGTAGTTTATCGTCTTACCCAGGACGCGGATGTAGTTTATCGTCATACCCAGGACGAGTTAGAAAGTTTGTCTTGCTAGATCATTTAAGACTGAAAAGTGAGTTCGATCCTCACTGGGTGTCTCATACTTTTGGCCTTGTGCTACGTCTAAGATGCTCAACCAGTTTTAAATTCCGAGTTGTTTGTTTTCTAGATTGGTTGTCTACCAAAGCTCGAGTGCGTAGTGCGCTGTGTGATTTAACTCATATGTTCACTGGAAAAGAGATGTATTCATGTCTTTGGAAAGGCATGAAAGCTAATTTTTCTGTGTACTAGGTCCCATCGAAATAAAAAAAAATAGCATATTAGTCTCCCAAATTGTAGTGTATTCCTCGCTGAATACAGTACATTTTGCGGCAAACTAATCAACTGAGCTTATGTTAGTAAATATTCTATTTTTTAAATTGATTTCGCCCCAAAGCAAGGCGGAAATGCCACTTGTACGCAGATGGTTATGGGGGGTGAAAGTGAGAAAAAAGACTGAGTATAAGGAGGATTGAGGAAAGGACAACAGATGAAGGGGATTCAAGAAGATAGAAGATGGCGATTGACGTTGTGTTTAAATTTTTGAATATTTCCAAGGAAATAAGTAAACGGAAGGGAGTACCACAGGCGGCAAGTGCGAGAAAAGAAACCGTTGGAGTAGAAGGGGCGGGTGCATTTAGCTATTTCAACAATAAACGGGTGGGACCTAGATGCCAATCTAGTAGCACGCTTCAATTCATGTAGTCGGGGAACCAGGGAGAAAAAGCTCGTCAGAACAGTTACTACGAAAATATTTGTAGAAAAGACAGAGGGAAGTCGTGTAATATTGGCGGTGAAAAATTGAGTGAAGTCGAGGTGCCAAGTCAGGATCGATTATGAACGGTTGTACTCCCGCTTAGGATTTTCGCTTCGAACGTCTACCGGGTGTAAAGCTCACTCCAGATACCACGCGGAACTCGTATATTCGTGCCATTGCTGAAGGTGCCAGAAGAATGGTCGACTCTTGGTTTCGACCAAAAATGAAGTCTTGCTACCATATCTTGGCTGGTGCTGCCAAGTCTCCACAGTCCAGCACTGACTGAATTCCAAAGAGATTACGCGGTCTTGTGTGTGATGAATTATTTTCCACCCTGCAACCCCTTTCTCCACAGAGGAATCGTTGCTCGCCTCTCGCTTCTCTATTGCTATTTCCCTGGAAAATGTTCAAACGAGCTACGTTTCTTAGTTCCACCAGTTGAGACATTCACGACTAGGACGCGTCATGCCACGTGTACAGCTTCAACTCACCGTTCCCTTCTTACTCCTTTTGTAAAATGGATGTTCTACTCAGACAGCTTCTTTTCCAGAACTCTCACTTCACTATGGTTATGTGGAGCAGACTTCCGAGAGGTTAGTTCTGTGGCTACAATCTTAATCTTTTCAGGGCTAGTGTCAGCCGTTATCTATTCTACATATCCTCATAATACGTACTATTTTTTACATCTTAACGCCTTGAGTGGCTTTTGGGACTGATACAGGTTGAAAATTTGGTAAAAAGAAAATGATGAACTGCTTGGTGATGATAAAACGTTATAAGCTTGGTTTTGAAGGTATTGAATGTTACAAGCCAAAGTTTGAGCAATTAGAGCTCGGTCAGGGAAGAGATCAGCTTCTAGGTTCTGGTTATCTAGATCTTAGGTGAATCTTAGCTGAATACTGGAGAACTGAGACTTGTTTTCATATAATCTTTAGTTGAAGCTACTAGTTAATACTCAATGAATACAAGTAGTATTAGTATTAGTATTAGAAGTAGTAGTAGTAGTAGTAGTAGTAATAATAATAATAATAATAATAAGAAGAAGAAGAAGAAGAAGAAGAAATGGAGAATCACAGAAACAAGAATTATAGAAACACACTCAATAGACCTAGATTTTTTTCACAAAGATTAGCGAATTGGAACAAGAAGAATCCTATAAATACTTAGGCATCAGCGAAGGAGATGGAATACAACATACACAAATGAAGGAGAAAGTAAGAAGAATACTTTAGGCGTAAGCGTCTAGTGTTAAATATCGAGTTGAATTCATAAAACAGAATATCAGCCATAAACACCAAGAAATTCAGGAGTTCTTTCCTAATCGGAACGATCACTAAGATTTCCGAGATGTCGTACCTTCGTAAACAACCTAAGACTCATCTAAATCTTCCGAATCCTCTTTATTGTCCTCAGATTGACATCCAAATGTTCGTATTCGAGTTTTCGGTACGAATGCTAAGCAGTTCAGCTGTGAAACTATTGTGACACTGGTAATATGAAACTAGGATTAAAAGGGTTCATATAGAAACTCCGTATAGGAATTGCAGAAATGGAAGGGTTAAAAACGTTAAAATCGTTAAGGTGAAAACATGAATTGAAATATGAAGCGTAGAACAAAAAAAAAAAAAAGAATAGAAAAGGAAAATGTTTTTTTTCTGATAAACTGATGGGTGGATAGAATTGTTATGAATCCGAAAATGGGAATGTAAAACAGTCTAAAATATATCTTGAGGAACGAGGAATGAGAAAAATTCAAAATAAATTTCAAAACACAAACATATTGTTTTGAATAATTTACTTCTTTGGTATTTGAAGGTCTTTGACAGCCGGGGAGCGAATTTGGGTAACGCCGAAAGAATTCGCAGAGCCGGGTTTTGTAAACATGCAACTGGGAAAGAAATTATTTGGGCCGTATTGGGAAATCGACAAAAAGAATTCATTGGAATTCGACAAAGAGAATTAAATAAATTTTAAACACAAAAGTTTGTTAACAGCAAAAATTCAATTATGTCATTGTCGATAGCAAAAAATGGAATGTCGAGATAAAGTTTATTGTTTTTGAAATAGCTTCGGTGGATGTCATGTCTCTGTGGGAAGGACCCCGGATCGAGCCGGGCCGGCGGTGTTATAAAGCATGCCGTTTCCAAATTTCTGGCGGACTGAACTGCGTCATGGTGCTCTTTTTCTCACAGACGGTGCCCAACTGACCGTATGCAGTCGACAAAATCAAAAAACTAACAAAGCGCATGCGTGAAATTAAAAATATAAAATGACGTAAATTTACTCATCGCACCTGTATATATATTTTTATTAGAGGATACACTTATTTGAGTAGGCACTCCGGCCTGATTGTTCGAGAAATCATATGAAAGAAAAATTTGCCATCTTGTGCAGGAAATGAACCTGTATCTGTCAGGATAGTAAGAGCCACCATTTAGCCCGGTGTGCCTATGCTGCTTCAACCACGAAGAGATAGATACATTTTCTTTAATAAAATTTCTCGAAATTTCAGGCCGGCAGGCAAATAAAAAATATACTGTCTATTATCTAGACGGATAAACTACTCAAATATTAAAGTGATACAAATCTGTCGGATTAATAAATCTATTCTAATAGTTGATATCCCTGACGAGTGGACGGAGTGATTCCCGGAGTGTCCTTCTACGAAACTCTGGAGTCTGGATGCTGAAGATAACAGCAATAAGACAAGTGAAAAACCTTTTACTTGTATGATTTCTCTCTCTCTCTCTCTGTATCTGTATATATATATATATATATATCAGGTCATCCCATAAGTTCTGTCTGAATTTTGAATAAAGGAAACAAGTGTCCAAATGTTACATTTAATTACAGATTCAATCAACAATGTATTTTCCCTGATTATCTATGACTTCCTTCCATCTATTAACAAGCTTACTAATTCCATTACTGTAAAATTCTTTTGGCTTTGATTCGAAGAACTCACAAATGTCAGTTTTAACCTCTTCCTGTGTTACAAAAGCTGTTTCTTCCAAATGATTCTGTAAGCTACGAAACAAATGGTAGTCTGAAGGAGCAAGATCGGGAGAATAAGGTGAATGAGGAATTTTCTCCCAACCAAGTTCTTCGATCTTTTGTGACGTGATTCTTGCTGTGTGTGGTCGCTCATTGTCCTGATGAAACATCACTCGTTTTCGATTCACGAGAGCAGGTCTTTTTTTCCCTCAAAGCTTGGTTCAAACGCTCTAATTGCTGACAGTATATTTGAGCATTAATTGTTGCATTAGGTGGTAAGAATTCAAAGTGGATTATTCCTTGGCAATCCCACCAGATTGAAAGAAGAACCTTTTGCCCATGAAGTTCCCTTGTCGGCTGTGGCTGGTGTCCAAGCCACTGTCTACGACGCTTAACAGTTCGATAAAAGATCCATTTTTCGTCGCCAGTCACAAGTCTATCCAAAAAAGGTGAAACAAGTTGGCGAGAATGGAGAGAAGAGCAGATGTCAACTCGGGATTTGAGGTTGTTTTCAGACAATTCATGAGACACCCATTTTCCAAGTTTAGGAACTTTTCCAAGTTGTTGAAGATGACGATGAACAGTTGTATGGTTTGAACTGAGAACCACTGCCAATTCCTCAACTGATAAAGCAGGATTTTCTTCAAGGGCTGCTTCAAGAAGCTTTTCATCAAACTCAACTGGACGTCCTGTTCGATCTTCATCTTCAAGGGTGAAATCTCCACGTCTGAATTTTGCAAACAATCTTCTGCAAGTTCTTTCATTCACGCATTCCTCTCCATAAACTGAGTGAATGTTTCTAGCCGCTTCGGCTGCTGAGTTTCGTTTCTTGAACTCATAAAGCATTATGTGCCTCAAATGATTCTTGGGTACTTCGATGTTAGCAGGATTTTAATCATACAAAATTTAATTTTATTGTTCTCTGAAATAAAATTTGATCAGTTTAAATGCATCTAAACATAAAAATAATGTTTAACAAAAAGTTAAAATTCGGACAGAACTTATGGGATGACCTAATATATATATATATATATATATATATATATATATATATATATATATATATATATATATATATATATATGTATCTATAAATAAAAAGAAAGAACAGTAAGATATAAATTCTGGTGTTCTTATAGATATTTTTATTTTTACACAATAGTGCTCAATGTAAATTTACAGAGCATTAATATTATAAATTAATTGATTTAAAATATGGGTTTTTCGCTACACAGTGATAACCATGTTTCAGAAATGGAAGCTAAAGCTTTCGAATTTAATTTTGTAATTAAACCAAAGACATTAATTCCATTTCCTCGTCAAGCGAATTTTCGAGTAACTTATTTTTAAAAATTTACGGTTATTAAAGGCACGGCAAAGATTCATAATTGAGGGTTTGCAAGGATCTTGCAGTGCCTTTAATAACCGTAAATTTAAAAAAAAAATAAGTTACTCCAAAATTCGCTTGACGAGGAAATGGAACTAATGTCTTTGGTTTAATAACAAAATTAAATTCGAAAGCTTTAGCTTCCATTTCTGAAACATGGTCATCACTGTGTAGCGAAAAACCCATATTTTAAATCAATTAATATATATATATATATATATATATATATATATATATATATATATATATATATATATACACATATATATATATCTAATAGTATAACAAATAGGAATAAAGTTTTTATGACAAGTTGGATCCGTTAGGATTTCATCAGACTGGAAACGCGTCACAAAAACTCTTTTCCAATTTGTCATAATATTTTTCTAAATACTGTTTGTTGATATATAAAATTATATATCGTTATATATATATATATATATATATATATATATATATATATATATATATATATATATATATATATATATATATATATATATATGAGCTTCCCCTCTTTTGTTACTATCAACAATGCTTATTCCTTTGAAATCACTCTGTTTTCTGGTATTAGTTCATTCAGCTATATTATTCGCAAGTTTCTTTTGTTTCTCTTGTCTTTGATGTGTCCTGTTCTCATTTTGGGTTGCCCAAATTTCAGCTGTCTCTTTCTGATTGCTAGGAAAATATCTTTTGTAATTCCTATTCTCCTGAAAATGTCTTTGTTTCTCACAGAAACGTCTTTTCAACATTCGTCGGTAAAAAAAAAGAAGAAGTAAATGAGAACAAATATGATTATATTAATAAAATGATATTGGTGATGTTAATTATGATGATGACAGAATTACATAAACTCCGGGGGGAAAACGAATGAGTTAGTTTCATTCTTGTATCGGCCATTGTTATTCGGTTTTTCGCCAGTGGATTTCTTTTGAGAATTATTGAATCAGCTTTTGTTTTGCAAATGCTAGCACTTTGGTTCCCCCCTTATCTTCTAAGCAAGCTTTGTTTAAACACCTTAAACATATTCTTTCTCTTACTACTTCACGTTTTTTCGCCCGACATCTTTTTTTCCTCCATCTTTTTCACCATCATTTTACTTATTAATCAGTATTTTCTGTACCGTTTTTGCTCTGTTTTTTAAATAGTTTTCTACAATTATTTTAATGTTTATTTTAAAAATTATTTTCTATATTTTTATTTGTTCGTAGGCTTGTCTAAGTATAAACAACAGCTGAGAGTTTTGCTTCTCCGCTGGATTTCGGTAAAAAAACTCGAAATTAGAATGGATTTTATAGAGTTCCTTTGTCTTGGAAAGCCTGTTTTTTCCATGTTCCTTTAAAAAAAAAATCGTTTCACCCCCAAGCAAGGCAATAAAGCCACTAAGACGTAAGGGGTTATTGCGTGTGAGAGAATATGAGAAAAAACAGCATTAAGGAAAGAGAACAAAAACAAAACAGGAATTAAGAAGGCAGAAGATAACCAATGGCTTTGCTTATAACAGTAACACTTGCTTTGCTAATTGGGCTACATGAATCTACTAAAAAAATCTTTCTTTCTTTAAGGTGCTATCCATAATTTCCTATCCACTGTAGCTCTAAGCAATGTTTGTCACCTTACTATCACTCGCAGTTTATGTCATTTATTTATACAGGCTAGGTAGCTTATTTGATGTTTCCCTCTGTTCATATTTCCTTTAATAACTGTTACCGTCAAATTTTCAAAACCCTCTTTCCTAATTATATTTCACAGAAATTACAATGAAATTTAACACAAGTGTTACTTTGTGGTTATTTTCCTTAATACCTCTTCGTTGCTCACATATCCCGTCCATGGCATTCTGATCATGTTCCTGTAGTACACTATCTCTGTTGATTCAATTCACCTATGTCCAACATTCCTCTCCATATTGGAAGGATTTATATTATATAGCATTTCTGCACCCTTTTCTTCGTTTCTAACTAAATTTAGCTATTTCTATGTTTAGCTTTTCGAAGGCATCTTTCACTATTCCAATGTGCCTTCGGATTTCGGTGTCACATTTCCCATAATCTGTGATAACACTTGCCAGGCAGTTAAAATTCTTTCATTGCTTGATATTGACGTATTTTTCATATTCTTATCCGTGCCGAGGCAATGACAATTGTTGAAACGTTCGATTTTTTTCGTTGAAAACAGTTTTTCAGTAAAAACTAGAAATGAGAATGAATTTCACATCAAGTTTGCTGTTTCTCTCGCCTATAGGGAAGCTGCTGCAATAAATTATTTCTCCACTGCTATAACTTAATATGGGGGATAGGTATTATCCAAATTCTACTAGACGGTGAGTTTTAATCATTTTATATAGGTTGGTTCAAAACTAACTGCGTGTAAAGAAATGCACATCGCAGAACATTTACAAAATTAAGTCAAAATAATATTGTTTGAGAATAAGGAGGTTGAAAGAAAACACGCATATACTATGCTTAGATAACTCGATCAGCAGACCGAGCCTAGGCATTCATAACTTGTGGCAAGCATTAATCAGAAAAAGAGAAGCGATGAACTTGAGACATCTCCTCTTCATTTTGCACTAATGACTTTATATATATATAAAAATTGTAAGGAAGATTTGATAATTATAATTAAGTAATTCATTAAGTCTGAAAGAAACCTCTACAGAATGGAGAAAGCACTGGACGGCCGTTTCGTGCAATATTTGGGACTCATCAGCAGTGCGCATCCACTACTGAGAATTGAAACACTGACAGTTAGTGTGTTAAGCAAACATCATACCAACTGTTCCAACGGGCCTCGGTGACGAAGAGATACCAAATCAGACTCAATATAGCGCTGATATATATATATATATATATATATATATATATATATATATATATATATATATATATATATATATATATATATATATATATATATATATATATATATATATATATATATATATATATATATATATATATATATATTTTGAGATAACGATAGATATTTTAATATGTAAGAACAATATATTTGGAAACTGTATGACAAAATGGGGAAAAATTTAGTTGTGACGCATTTCGTCTTTCAGGACTTCATCGGACTAAATTTGTTAGGTTGGTACGACTACATCCGGACACGAAAGAGGGATGCTGGGAATTTTCGATTTTTTTAAAAATATTAGATATGAAAATTTTAAAATTCCCAGCATTCCTTATTCGTGCGCATGTGTCGTCGTACCAACATAAATTTAGTCCGATGAAGTCCTGAAAGACGAAACGCATCGCAAGTAAACTTTTCCACTTTGTCACACACACACACACACACACACACACACACACACACACACACACACACACACACACACACACACATACACACACACACACACACACACACACACATATATATGTATATAACTTTGCATATATATATAACTTATATATATAGCTTCAAACGTTATTTTTGTGGATAGCCGTGTTTGAAATAGACGCACTATTTTTTATTTTATTTTATTTTATGGAGTAGTAACGAAAGAGAGAGACGTAGAGAAAGTTAGGGAGGAAGATAAGGGGAATGAAAAAAGACAGAGTGAGAGAAATAGAGAGCATGAATGGGAAAGTGAACGAGAGTGACTAATCAAGTGACTAAATTTGGTCAAAGGGATCGATTTGCAAACAAACGAATCAGAAGATAAATCGAAACTAACGACTAGTTTAACCGATTTTGTGTTGAATTAAATGTACAGACAATCGATAGATCGATCGACAGAGAAACTTATAGACTTTTGAAATAATTCTTTGATAGTCTAATGCAGTGGCCGACAAACCCCGCCCCTCCGGGCCACATCCGGTCCGCAAAGGATTTTGTCCGGCTCGCCAGCTTAACACCTGCACACTAATTATGCAATTCATTCGTGAACAAGTGGGAGAAAAATATCAGTTCGAGTTAATCGACTGAGGAATTTTTTAAATCAATATTTAATTTCGAATCTACTGTTGACTTCTACAAGGAATATGATTTGCCAAGCGGAATTGATGTCTTTTGAATAATGCCAAAATGATGGTGACATTATTTGGAAGTACTCGTGCATGTGTTTGTGAAAATGAATTATACTAAAAGTGGTTTAAGAATAAGGTTGGGTGATGACCACTTGGATGATGTTTTGCTATTGCCATCGATAAATATTTCACCCGATGTGGAAAAGTTATCGAACGATAAATAGAAACAAATGTATCATTAAATAATTTACCATTTCTAATTATATTTCGTTTCTAGTAAGGAATTTGCAGTTTTGTTGTTTGTGTTAATTGTTATCCTGTTATTTCTGCAGTAAAATAGGAAAACTCGTTTAAATAAAATAACATCAACTTCGTTGTTTTTTCTTTAAAAATCCAGACCAAGACAGCTTTTTGAGCTCTTAGGTTGAGACAATTTATTATAAAGGGTGCCCTACATAAAAACTTAAAAACAAATAAAAAATAAAGGAAAATTTAGATGTACTATATGATGAAAAAACAAAACAAAAAAAAACTAACATGCAAAAAAATTAACTATATATTTTAGTATATGAATAAACTAAAAAAATAACTAACATGTAAAAAAATTAACTATATTTTAGTATATAAATAAACTAAAAATTAGCTAACATGTAAAAAAATAACTATATATTTTAGTATATGAATAAACTAAAAAATTAACAAATATGCAAAAAATTAACTATATATTTTAGTATATAAATAAACTAAAAAATTAACTAACATGTAAAGAAATTAACTATATATTTTAGTATATAAATAAACTAAAAAAAATAACTAAAATATAACTTTTTAAAGTATTTGTTGTTCCAGGATGCCGCACTTATCAAATTTTCAACATGAGAAAGAATGAAAAACCAACTTGTGGACTGAAAAAATGCCAAGAAATTTTTACCAGACTTCTTTAGCCTGAAGTCAGCATATAACATCTGTGTTTTTGTTCTGTTTTAAGCGACCACATTTCTATCCTTTGGTTTTGTTTCAAATCACTGTAACAAAAATTCCAACATTTAAATAAACTGTACCAAATTTCCTGTTTTTTTTGTGTGTGAAGCGTCCTGTAGTACATTTTATATCATGACCCTCCTTCGAGACACTGCATAGCTTTCTGACCCGTTCTCTCCAAATGGTTGCCGACCCCTGGTCTAAAAATCGACTACACAATGCATCATAAAATCTATAACTCGACTACATAATGCATCCTAAAATTGCTTATACATTTACTAAGACTGACTTAATTTGGAACAGGACCACAGAAATAGGCCCACTTTGAGATTTGGATACATTGCCTCAAAAGGCGATAGGCGTTCCCTGTCCTACACACACATATACATAAGGTTCATGACTGTAGTATTATTTTTCTTTCAGGTGAAAATTAGCCTTATAAATCCACCTAGCCGAAGACATTTTGTACACTCGTGATATTACGAGGGTGAGTGCAACGGTCATCGACGTGAAAAATGGATTCGGAAAACCGAGTAAAAATTGTTTGTTGGGTTCACTTCGTACAAATAGAAAAGAAATGAATTATCTGCTCCCAGCTATGGGTTAAAAAGCAGGATAGACTGATCTACGTCTATGCCAGTCTAGGAGAATTTGAATGCCATGGAGAATGAAATGGGTTACCACCCCACCAGCTTACTTAAAAATTCATAGATGTTCAGAGATAAAAAAAAGACATCCGTGGAGAGCCGTGGGTTGGCTTCTCTCCACTTGCGTAGCAGCTAATCTAGGAGACGTAATGCTTTGAATACTGTGGAGATGTCAACAAAAACAACTCTACGATGTTTCTCAGGAATAATGGGAATTCAAGGATAAAGAAAAAGGAATCGGTGAAGAAACATGGATTAAATAGTAGGGTAGACTTGTCTCTCTAAACGTTGATGATAGCCAAACCAGATGAAAATGCGAATGCCGAATGCGAATGCAACAGAAAACCACTTCACAACCTTACCCCCAAAGTCATAGCAATTCATAGATAATAAGCAAAAGAGTGAATTTATGGAGACTTGGCTTCTCTCGTCTTGGCTGGCAGCCAGTTCTAAGAGATTTACTATTACCGTGGGGAAGTTAACAAGAAACAACTCCACTATGTTTTCAATGGAATCATGTCATTGTGTATATAATAAATAAAAGAAAACCTTGGAGAGGGATATGGCATTTAAAGAAAAAATACTACTACATTATTTGAACATAGATCTTATTTACTAAGTCCATTTTAGTTTGACACAAGTTTACAGTAGAAGGGCGCTCAGTGAAAAGCAGACTCAAAACATTAGCCAATCGGCTTGCGAGGTAAGGCGGCTCTGTATCGTGCTACGGTAAGTGCCGAGAACAAAAGAATATAATACTTTTAAAAAGGAAAACTGTTACTTTGAAATCTAAGGGTTTATTCGCCCCGACAACATATAAGAATTAAATAGAAAACAGATTGGTTTTGAAATTATTTGATGAGCTTGGCCACTTGTGTAATATTTTTGTGTTGACTTCAGATCGAGGCTTTCATATGGATGTCATAAATGGCGTCAAATGCGTTCAGAAATATCTAAACAGCCGGTTGTTTACAACCGCTTTCTCAGATCAATGGTTAAAAAATAGCTCTGTGCGAGAGAATTCTGTGGATCTTGTTTGTTTTTATTTTGCCTTTTTAACGGCATATCAACTCCTCATGAGTTATTTAATGAAGAAATTTAATTTTCTTGGGAGCATTAGTAATTTTAAAAAAATGTATTGATGGTAATATGTTCTTTCCTTACAAAAATGTATTGTTGGTGATATTAAAAAAAGTTTTTTTTTTTTACAAAAAAGTATTGCTGGTAATATTTTATCCTATGAAAATGTATTGCTGGCACATTCACTATAAAAATGTATTTCTACACTTTCATAGTCTTTTGACCCCAGTTTGGGGCTTAACTATTTGCCCATACCTGGGACCATAACCGGTGCTATCACCCCGGGTCAGGGTAGACCTGGGAACAACAGCAATTAGGAGGTCGTGGATCTTGGTGAAGGCTATATTTCTTCAAACTTCGTGGACTGGCGCTACATAATCATAAACAAAGAACTGTACCAGATAACAATAACCGCATCACTTGAGGACTATCGACAGCGGCAACAACTAAAATGTAAATCTGAGAAAAAATAATGACATAATTAAGATGTTACCTTTGCACGCTGCTTCAAATAAAAAAAAGGTTACGAAAGAAAATCAATTTTCCAGAAAAATTGTTTTAATTTATTAAATTTCAATCGACAGTAGAACTGGTCGCTCGGTTAAAGAATGCAGAATGCTTCCTTATAAGGAAACAGCTACCATTACCATTGCTCTTTCCTTAAAAAGTACCGAATGTTAAAGACATCTTATGGAGATCGGAGAGTAGAGCGATCGAATCGTTGTTATAAAAACAACAAAAATAAAGAGATATTCAATTTACAATAAACATGCATATTGGAAATGCAAAAAACAGGAAATGAAATAAAAAAAAGAAATGTAATTTAAATCCCGCTTCTCACAGGAATTGAACTCGTGATAATCTTCATTGTGGGAATTGTTCTCTGATATAATCAAGATACATATTGGTCATTTGGCGTTGAAATTGTTTCGTCGCGCACAAAAACGCTTCCGGTCCCATTGCCAGTCCTATTTTTCGTCCCATTCTTAGTCCTGCTTTCGGTCCTTATTTCAGTCCTACATATCGTACCATTGCCAGTCCCGCGTTCCAACCCATCGTCAATTTTACCTTTCGCTCCATTGTCAGTCTCACTTTGCGTGCCATCTTCCGACCTGCTTTCCGTCCCATTGTCAGTCCTCTGACTGAAGTATTGCCTCAGTTACATATTCAGTTTTTTTTTCAGAAAGATTACTAGAAATCGGTTAAGTACACATGAAGTCACTTAGTACTTTTTCATAAGCAACTGCTGGTAAATAATTATATATATATATATATATATATATATATATATATATATATATATATATATATATTATAAATTAATAGATTTAAAATATGGTTTTACCGCTACACAGTGATAACCATGTTTCAGAAATGGAAGCTAAAGCCCCTGAATTTAATTTTGTTATTAAACCAAAGACATTAGTTCCATTTCCTCTTCAAGCGAATTTTGGAGTAACTTACTTTTTAAAATTTACGGTTGTTAACGGCACAGGAAAGATTCATAGTTTGAGGGTTTCCAAGGTTACCGATAAATCCATTCATCTAGACAAGGGGTGGTAGAGGGTTCAATTTTTATCTGATACAACGAAAATTAAAAATTGAACCCTCTACCACCCCTTGTCTAGATGAATGGATTTATCGGTAACCTTGGAAACCCTCAAACTATGAATCTTTCCTGTGCCGTTAACAACCGTAAATTTTAAAAAGTAAGTTACTCCAAAATTCGCTTGATGAGGAAATGGAACTAATGTCTTTGGTTTAATAACAAAATTAAATTCAGGGGCTTTAACTTCCATTTCTGAAACATGGTTATCACTGTGTAGCGGTAAAACCATATTTTAAATCTATTAATTTATAATATTAATGCTCTGTAAATTTAAATTTACATAGAGCACTATTGTGTAAAAATAAAAATATCTATAAGAACACCGGATTTTATATCTTACTGTTCTTTCTTTTTTATTTATATATACATACATACATATATATATATATATATATATATATATATATATATATATATATATATATATATATATATATATATATATATATGCATGTTTCATTAAAAACAACAGACAAGGTACTACGATTGAGCTTTTTATTTAATTTTTCTTGTGTTCGAACAAGAGCTTTCTTTACAGCACAAAGGTTGTGTAAGAACTGTCCAAATGTTTTATGTTTCCGAGCGCTTTCGGCTATACATTTAGCCATTATCAAGGATGATTCGATTTTTCAGCTTAATTGAGTGTGTGCATTATGTGTATGTCTTAGTGTGTAGTAGGGATGTTTTTAATTTTCGAATACGGCTAGCACATTCATTGTGGCTTTGTTCGTAGTTAATATTGTTAAGAGTACCTTGTCTGTCGTTTTTAATGAAACATGCATAAACGAAGGATTGCTGCCTAAATATACAAGTATCATATATATATATATATATATATATATATATATATATATATATATATATATATATATATATATATATTGCGTTAAATTTGATTTATTTGCGAAAATTATAGATTTATTTTACACAATTTCCTTTCTATTGAATATTATATAAATGCTGAAAATGTAATTAGCATAAATTTAATCAGCATAAATTTAATTAATATAAATGTAATTAATATAGATTTAAATTTAAATTTAATCAAACGAAGCCTTAAGCAAGACCTCCAGAGATAACCGTTTTAATTCGGTTGTCATATTTTTAGCAGTCATTTAAAAATTAAGTACATTTATTAATATACTCTTGATCATTTCGATGGCTGTTATATATATATATATATATATATATATATATATATATATATATATATATATATATATATATATATATATATATATATATATATTTTAATTTGTTGTGAATTTTATGGCGAATGAATTGTTTGATCTATTTTTGCGGGCAAGAACGGAGAAAAGGAATCGTATTGAAGTTAATCACTTAGAGCGAGAGACAGTTTTTGAACTGCATTGAGCAAAATCGAATTAATGATAAAAAAAGCATGTGTGGAAAGAACGAGAAGAATACGGTTTGTAAATAAATTGATTGGTAGATGAATAGCTGAACAAACAGATCTGAACAGAGGTTGGAGATATCGGGAAAGGCAACCCAATAGAAAGATAGATAAAAATACGCACCTGATCAGCCAGAGATATTAATATAAGATATTATAATAAGATAACACACATAAATACTGTTTATGGATGATTACTCGTTTCTGAGTGCCTATCTGCTAAAGTGGCTAACTAATCCCTGATGTAGACGCGAGTTCAGGCACACTTGTGCACAACAACCACAAAGCCAACCTGTGGTTTATACAGCAAATAAGCAGAGCGAACATTAGTTATAGTTTCTGAGAGAGGGCATAATCTGGCGGGATCAGTAGTTGAACAAGGCCAGTATGCCCAAACATTTGGTCACGATGAGTTGTGATTTCATTCTAGCATAACCATCGACAACGTCCGAACAGTTTCGTCTACCAATTTCAATCACAAGTATTACATTACAGGAGAAAAAAGATTAAATCCCCAAAATTTTTGTAGTAAAGTTTTAAAAAAAAATCGCTAACAAACATCAAAGGAAATTCCTTGTAGACTATTTAAATATTCAAATTTATATCAAACATTATAATATTTATGAACCCCCAAAATAACACTTTCAAAGTAAAGCAAAACGACAGCGTCTATTTCGGGCCTGTTCATTCCAAAGGAAGTTAGTGACACCTTCTCTCATGACTTCCTTCTCTCTTTTTCTTTTTACATCTTTTTTATCCTCTCCCCTTCTATATCAATATATAACTTCCGTTAAGTTAACCGATTAAATGTGTCAATGTTTGGACCTCCTCAAGTAATATTAAGTATGAAAGAATAGAAATATTAAATTACATCTAACTCAATCATGTCTCTCCCCCCTCACTTCCTCACTTCGTTAATTTACATATGCTTAATACTGACCATCAAAAATGTGTAAATTTCTTTTCATTTTTCGTTTCAACCTTTGGAAGTAAAGTCTGATGATCCGCAGTCCTTTAAAAGGGCTCTGGTCAAATAATTTATTACATGGAACCTTAAAGTGCTCTGTTTTATTTAAATTAATATATATATATATATATATATATATATATATATATATATATATATATATATATATATATATATATATGTATATATATATATATATATATAATAAAAAGGCTTAAACACTAATATTCCATGGTCATAATTTATTCCATTGGAATCGTAAATACGATCCAATTCATCAGACCTACAAATTCAAAAGATTTATACAAATTTGTAGGTCTGAGGACTTGGATCGTATTTACGATTCCAATGGAATAAATTATGACCATGGAATATTAGTGTTTAAGCCTTTTTATTATATCCTTACTCTGTCCTGGACATTGAGTTCTACCTGGATTCTATCCTCTTGGAATTATTTTTTATACATATATATATGTATGTATGTGTATGTATGTATGTATGTATGTATATATATTTATATATTTTACATATATGATTGCATATGTATGTGGATATTTACCACTAATTATATATATATATATATATATATATATATATATATATATATATATATAAATCTGAAATTTGCAAATGTTGTAATTGGATCGAACTTATGCATTTTAGCGCATGTAAATGTTTATAGCTACAATATAACATGCAACCTTACAAATAAACAAAAATTGTAAACTTGAAAACTCTATTTTTCGATTTGTTAATGATGTCATTGGATAGAACTTATGTTTTTCACGCATTTAGCAGTTTATAGATATTGCATATCATATAAACTTACAAATAAATAAAATCAAATTCTAGAAGGTTCTATAAAGTTGAAGATGTCTCCAGGATGAAGTTCTAGAAGGTACCAGAAAGTTTTTTGAAGACTCCAAAAAGTCATAGTAGTACTATATACTATATAAAATTTTAGAAATTTCGTCTTGGGTGCGGCATTTAAAAAAGTAAACTGAAGTAAACCCGTCTTCTATATTTTTGAATAACATTTCATCGAATTATAATACAGAAAATCAAATATTTTATAAAAAAAATCAAAAGTAGATGCTCTGTTTTTCAATTATTTATTAAACACTATGTTTATTTATTTTCATCTTACCGGCCTGAATATTTCGAAAATCTTGTTGAAAAATATGCGCCCCACAGCAGGATTCGAACCTGGTTCCCTGGGGGGGGGGAACGGTTATTAGATCTGACGTGCCTTAGACCAACTCGGTCACGTAGGATCACTTGGTCAAACAAAGCTCGAATAGTACTTTTAATACAGATTTTCTACTCTCTTTTGCTCTTTAATTTCAACTAATTTCAACGGTCCATGAATGCGAAATGTCTCCATATACGGAAACAGCCAACATTGCCATTAGCAGTTATTCACCTGACGATGGCTGAAAAATGAAACAGCCGAAACGTCGTGATGCCAACATCAACAACATGAAGAGTTCGATTGTCCGAAAAAAATTAAATGGTGATAGCTCTCCCCAAGGTTACAGACAAATCTCTTCTTTTATGTTATGTAAGCCTTCAGAACGTAGGCGGTCAAGACACTCCGAAATTTTTTAGTTGTTCTAATAACTTTTATCATTCCTTTTTGCGTTGTAGCAAAAACTTATTAAGCAGTTGACTCGCGGTTTTCCCTCTACTTCTCTTGCCTTGAGTGTATCCTGAAAGCGTTAAATTCTCTCAGCACTCTTTCCTCATTATGTAACCCAGGCATTTCTGAATGTTAGTATAAGAGTCTTTGTATTTCGGATTTTCCTTAAAACTTACCCGCTGCTTACAGGTTTATAGATAAAACTAACTTAAGAAAAAAGTTTTTGACATTTGAAGAGAAATGTTCCGTCGAGAGCTTCGTCTCCAAATCCTTCTTGCTTCGTTGCAAGTGTTTGTCAGAAATATTCCCAATGATACAATTTATGACAGAACTTAATGCAGAGGCAGTGCTACTGTCCATTTAATAAGGGTAACGCCATCGAAGTGGCTTTTAGTTTCTCAAACCGAGATAGATACTATCATTCAAAAGAAATAGACAATGGAGTAGACATTTCCAAGAATGCGGGTAAAAGCGATTTTTTCTTCCATTTTAAAATGGCAACTCAGACTAAAAATGCTGTTCTCTTTCAGAGAAGAACTCTTCTGAGTATCAGAAGAAAGCTTTTTAAGGTCAGTGCGATTGGTGATAGGGTTAGACGGCAGGCAATTCTGTGTTGGAAGTAGCAAGTTGCATTATCCTATGTTGTGGGAATGACACGTTATTATCGAAAATGTAGATTTACTGTCTGGAATCGAATTGACATTTGGGGGCTCAAGATGAAGAAACGGTTCAGTAATATTTGTGGCGCCTCGATATATTGTGCGAAGACTATGAAGATTCTAAAGAATAAAAGGAAACGTTCCATTTAGAGCTTTCCATAATCTTTGGCTATGGAAGCCAGTCATCTGTGTTATTAATGGCTTGATCGTTTACGCCCTTAAAAGTTAAATATCAACTCAAAAACACTCACACGCACATGTACTTATTCTCTCTCGCCCTCTTTCCTTCTCTCTCGCTTTCTTTCCTTCTCTCTCACTCTCTTTCCTTCTCTCTCACTCTCTTTCTTTCTGTCTCACACACACATACAAACACATATATACATTTAAACTTGTGATATGAAATAAATGGACGATATATATATATATATATATATATATATATATATATATATATATATATATATATATATATATATATATATATATATATATATATATATATATATATATATATTTAGGCAGCATATTTTTCATTCAAGCATGTTTGGTTAAATAATTTCGACGTATTATGTCTATTTATTTTAGTTTTAGTCCTCTAATTAATTTCTTGGTGGCTGTAGAAAATTGATTAAGAAAAATTACAAAATTTTCTTTCTAATAATTTTTACTTTCAATCTCATCTGAGACTATCTTCAGAGGGTTAAAATATCTGTGGATATGTAGACAGTAGCTCTGCAAATTTTTTCGCTGTTCATTTCTCCATCCTATCATATCCCAAATCCCCACTCTTGTTTGCCAACTAACCAAAGTTATTAATATAGTGAGCTACTGTACACACATCCACAGATTATTCTTTGTTTCAAGATATTTTTGTGTAATTTTGGTAAAAATATCTGTTAAAATGAGATCTCAGTGTTATTTTCATTTTTGCGTAATTTAGACGACAATTTATCTATCGGAACTTATCTATCTATCTATCTATCTATCTATCTATCTATCTATCTATCTAATTTAGACGACAATTTATCCATCGCACCCTGTATACGTGTGTGTGTATGTGTTTGTCTATATGTGTGTATATGTGTGTATGTGTATGTGTATGTGTGTGTTTGTAGGATGTATAATAATATCCGAAAGAAAAAGTGAAGATGAGACAAAGTGGAATATTTATGTATACTAAAAATAATGAAAAGACCCTGATTTAAAATCCTGCAATACAAAATGGCTGTGATAGAGAAGTAGATAAAACAAATAAGCACAGAGACGACGGACTCTCTTCAAGTCTCAAGTCAGGAGGTGATAAACTAGAGCAATTAATTTGATTTATGATACCCAATTATCCTTAAAGATCCAAAGATATTTCCATCACACATAGTTTTGTCTTTCTTTTAGAGAGTCCAGAGTATGACGATAAACTACACCCGGCAGCAAGGTCTCTGATCGAGAGGTCTTGAGGAGTGTGAAACCAACTCTTAATTACTGTTGTTTCCAGGTCCACCCTGGCCCGGAGTGGTAGCACCTGTTAGGGTCCCAGCTATGGGAAAATAGTGAACCCTCCAACAAAACACTATGAAAGTATAAAAAAATAACAGCAATACATTTTATATAAAAAATACCAACAACACAGTTGTATAGTAGAATTACCATATATTTTAGAGGAAAAGGACCAACAATACATTTTATCAGTAGGTGAAGGCATACAATTGCGTTCAAAATATATTTAATTGAAGCCATAATACACACACACATACACACACACACACACACACACACACACACACACACACACACACATATATATATATATATATATATATATGTAAGCAAATATGTGGATGTAGATCCGACGGTATGATGAAGTATTTAGATTTCGCCATTAAATAACCCATAGAGATGTTGATATGCCGCTGAACCAAAACAGCCAATTAACCTATTCTTTTAGTTAAAATGATGAAGCCAAAGAGCACATTCTTTCTCAAGTCTAATCATCTTATATATATATATATATATATATATATATATATATATATATATATATATATATATATATATATATATATATATATATATATACATACATATATATATATATATATATATATATATATATATATATATATATATATATATATATGTATTAATATATTTTCTGATTGTATGTTATTTTTATAGATATAATTTATTTAAGTATATCCTCTGTTTTTTTAATTAAACAGTATTAATTACATTTACCGGGCTGAATGTTCAAGAATTTTCGTAGAAAATATGTTAACACATTTATATGTTTATACGAAATTTCAAGCAGGTAAATGTAATTAATACTGTTTAATTAAAAAAAAAACATTTACTTAAATAAATTATATCTATAAAAATAACGTATAGACAGAAAATATATTAAAATAATTGTCAGACTTAATTCATTTCATTATATATATATATATAAGCACCATATCTTCATTCAAACATGTTTCATTGAATAATATAGACATATTATATATATTTATTTATTTGAAAATTTAAACTGATTATATATTACACTAAATTTAACACAGCCAACTTAATCATACGAAATAACTCTTCTCCGTGAAGTAGTGTTTTGGAAAAGAGCAACATTGTATAACAATTTAAATATCCTTTGGGAAATTGTATCTCTGACAAAAAAGTACATATGTACATTATTAAACGTCTTATCGCAGTTACATTATGTTTATCTTTGTAATTCAACCCTGAGGATGATGTTTGAGGAGACTGAAAGTCCTTGGATAAAAAAAACAAATAACAAACTACGACGCCTTCGTTGATGAATTTCATCTTAACATCAAGAAACTGATTAGAGAACTAGAAAGGATCATTATAAATATATATATATATATATATATATATATATATATATGAAACATGTTATATATATATATATGAAACATGTTATATATATATATATACCCTGACGATCTGCCTAAGTGAAACCTTGGTAGGTGTGTCTGGCTCATGAGGTTTGTCTAGGTTTGCTCTACGCTTGTATTGAGCTCTTTAGTTAGTTGTTTACTCGTATCGGGGTTTTTTCTTTGGGCCTTGAACCTGTATCTGTGCGATTATTTTCGACAGACTTTCATGTTCCTGGCTCTTTCTTTTTTTAAAACCTTCTTTTCCTTCGTGATTGATTTGGCTGTTGTTAAATCAAGAGTTCGAAGGTTTTTCGACACGAGTATAGTTACCTGTATTTATATATATATATATATATATATATAGGAGTTGCTTTCGCTTGTCCCTAAGCCTCGTGAATTTAAGCGTCCTACGAGGCTGGCATCCCGTTCCCACCCCTTCACCGTTGAAACTGTTAGATGTAGACGTCTCTTCTACTCCAATAGCTTCATGCCTCGCACATCTCGCCTATGGAACTCCCTACCCTATTACTGTTTCCCTGACAAATACAATCTCCAACGGTTTAAGTGTAGCGTCAATCGTCATCTCCAGTTGCTTTGATCTATCCACTTCCCTTCTCCACTTGACATCTTTCATTCCTATCTGCTCTCGCTCTATATCTTCTGTAACCCCCCTGCCTTGATCGACCCTCCGTCCTTCTCTTTCTCCACATCCCTTCCTTTACCACTCCTATCTGCTCTTCCTCCAACCCTTCTGTAACCCCATGCGTGATAGTGGCCACCAGCCTTGCTTGGGGTGATACGCTTAAAAAAAAAAATATCCAAATGTAAAAGAGCGAAAAGAATATAAATTTAAACGTTCATAACATTAATCTTAAAAAGTAGAGCAATAAATATTTATTATAGACTGTTACATTGTAACATGCAAGTTACCGCGACAAAAATTAATATTTGATTCGACGTCAAAAGGTCAGGCTGTTACCAATGGTGGTAATAAACGATTTTATTTAAAAATATGATTTATGAAATATCACTTCTTTTTACATTTTGGAAAATTTTAACTTTCCATAGAAGGCAAAGAAAGAAATATATAAAATGTGGACGTCGAAATAAATATACATTTTTTGTCGCGGTAACTTGCGCGTTCCAATGAAACAGATTATAATATATATATATTATTAAATTTAATATAAATATGTCTCCAATAACCATGTCCTGAAGATGGTCTATTAGACCGAAACGTCTGACGTTGACAGAAAAAACAAAAAACAAAATAAAAAACAGTAAACTCACATATTCGAATTTTGCTTAACTCTTTTCCACATTTTCATCATACCGTCGGATCTACATCCACATATTTGCTTACATATATATATATATATATATATATATATATATATATATATATATATATATATATATGTGTGTGTGTGTGTGTGTGTGTGTGTGTGTGTATGTGTGTATATTATGTCCGGAATAGGTTCGTCTGGTCCAATAGTTGGACATCCAATACGGATGGACAAACTGGTTATGTCCCTGGAAATTAACTTGCTCATTAATGCTCTACGACAGGTGTCCATGAGGACTAATAAATATATGTGTTATCAGTATCAGGTAATGGAGATATTTGTGAAACTCTTTTAATGTAACCTGCACTAGTTTATAGCCAATAAAATGCTTTTATGTGACTTACATTTGAGATTGCTTTTCTCCTCCCGGGTAATAAATATTAAGTACACTGAATACATTTTAAGTTATTTGCTGAGAGCGACGTCTTACAGGCAATTGCTAACTTTAAATTAGTCTGGCACAGGACCCTAATTTGAAGTACGAGGGTCTTTGTTATCCCATGGTAAGATATACTGGTATTTACTAAATTTATTTACTTCGTCTAATTAGACACAAGACCACAGCTATTGAGTGTCTGGTAACGATAAAATTAACGCTAAATATATAATTGCCAGCCAAACTAGCTTGTTGACGATTACCACATAGAGAGACAGCCAGATATTTATCAAAGATATATTAATCTAGGAGAAGGGAGTTTTATATGGCACCCAAAAAGTGCAGATATTGGACAGTAGTGATGGGAAAACTTGTTTAACTTTATATTTTTAGTGAGTAAATTTCTAAGTTTATTGGATTTGATTAGTTGATCGTGCTTAGAATGCTATAGACTCAAATATAAAATCGCCTCGTGTTTACTTATAGTATCAAGTATAAATACGAGCAATCTGTCTATATTTCCGAGAGCAATACGAGCAATATTTACATATTTTTTAAATCATTTCACTCCAGGCAAGGAAATAGAGCCACTAAGACGCAAGGTGTTACTGAGTGTTAGAGAATATGAGTAAAAACACAATTAAGGTGGGAGAACAATAAAATAACTTGAATTAAGAAGACATACCATAACGATTGACATTGCATTTAAATCTTTGAAGATCAAAGTTGACTGGAAGGCAAGGAGCCGGAAGAGAGTCTCACAAGAGAGAAATGAGAGAGAAGAAACTCTTAGCATAGAATTTACGGTTACATCTAGCCATTTCAACTGTAAAATGATTAGACCTTGCCGCCAATCTAGTACTGCGCTTAAAAGTCTACGCATTATAGAGGAAAGTTCATCAGAACAATTATCATGAAAATATTTATAGAAAAAGGCACAGGGAAGCTAGTTTACGATGGTGGGAAAGTGACTGAAGCCGAGATGCCAGATCAGAACTAATAACATTGCATATTCTTATTTTGGATTCAAATATAAATCCAACCAATGTTTACCTACAAACTCAATTATAAACCCGATCAGTTTTTACTATAGGATCATGCATGAACATGATCAACATATATCAGTAGACACAAGTGTAAATCCAACCAATTTTTACCAAAAAACACAAGCATAAACCTGGCCAATGCTCAAGTATCAGTCCCACCTATATTTACTTATAGACACGGGCATAATGAATTAAAACAAATTTCGATATTAGATAGTCCAACAATGGTTATTATATCATAAGACAGTCCTCGGTATGACGATAAACTACATCCGGCAGCAAGGCCTCTGATCTGTAGATTGGAAGTTTTGCGGAGTGTGGAACCATCTCTTAATTAATGTTGTTTCTAGGTCCACCCTGATCTGGGGTGGTAGCACCTGTTAGGGTCTCAGCTATGAACAAACCCCAAACAAAAACAAAACATTATGAGAGTATAAAAATACATTTTTATAGTAAAAATACCAGCAATACATTTTCATATAAAAAATACATACAAAACATTGATAGTAAAATGACCAACAATACATTTTAATTGAATTTGAAGCTGCACAACTGTGTTCAAAATTTCGACATTAAATAACTCATAAAGGTTGATATACCGCTAAACAAAATCAAGCACTCAACATGAATGAACTCTTTCATGATATTAACTCAAATAATATCCTACAATTTCTTAAAGAAATCAAAATATTAGGTCATCCCATAAGTTCTGTCCGAATGTTACCTTTTTGTTAAAATGAACGGAATTTAAAGAGTATTTTATAATGTCTAATGCACCTGAACATTATTTTTATGTTTAGATGCATTTAAACTGAACAAATTTTATTTCAGAGAACAATAAAATTAAATTTTGTTTGATTAAAACCCTGCTAACATGGAAGTACCCAAGAATCATTTGAGGCACATAATGCTTTATGAGTTCAAGAAAGGAAACTCAGCAGCCGAAGCGGCTAGAAACATTCACTCAGTTTATGGAGAGGAATGTGTGAATGAAAGAACTTGCAGAAGATGGTTTGCAAAATTCAGAGGTGGAGATTTCACCCTTGAAGATGAAGATCGAACAGGACGTCCAGTTGAGTTTGATGAAAAGCTTCTTGAAGCAGCCCTTGGAGAAAATCCTGCTTTATCAGTTGAGGAATTGGCAGTGGTTCTCAGTTCAAACCATACAACTGTTCATCGTCATCTTCAACAACTTGGAAAAGTTCCTAAACTTGGAAAATGGGTGCCTCATGAATTGTCTGAAAACAACCTCAAATCCCGAGTTGACATCTGCTCTTCTCTCCATTCTCGCCAACTTGTTTCACCTTTTTTTGGATAGACTTGTGACTGGCGACGAAAAATGGATCTTTTATCGAAATGTTAAGCGTCGTAGACAGTGGCTTGGTAAAGGGGAAGGACCCCAGCCACAGCCGACAAGGGAACTTCATGGGCAAAAGGTTCTTCTTTCAATCTGGTGGGATTGCCAAGGAATAATCCACTTTGAATTCTTACCACCTCATGCAACAATTAATGCTCAAATATACCGTCAGCAATTAGAGCGTTTGAACCAAGCTTTGGGGAAAAAGACCTGCTCTAGTGAATCGAAAACGAGTGATGTTTCATCAGGACAATGCGCGACCACACACAGCAAGAATCACGTCACAAAAGATCGAAGAACTTGGTTGGGAGAAAATTCCTCATCCACCTTATTCTCTCGACCTTGCTCCTTCAGACTACCATTTATTTCGTAGCTTACAGAATCATTTGGAAGAAACAGCTTTTGTAACACAGGAAGAGGTTAAAACTGACATTTGTGAGTTCTTCGAATCAAATCCAAAATAATTTTACAGTAATGGAATTAGTATGCTTGTTAATAGATGGAAGGAAGTCATAGATAATCAGGGAAAATACATTGTTGATTGAATCTGTAATTAAATGTAATTTGGTCACTTGTTTTTTTTATTCAAAATTCGGACAGAACATATGGGATGACCTGATATATTCTAAAATATAACTTCAATAAAACTAAATAAAACACGCATATCACCGCCTCTAGCAATTAAGTCCACGCAAACATGTATATATACAAAAGCAGAGTATCATCTACCATGTATTCAATTGTGAAAGCAGAATAACATATATTATATTTTATTACTTCAAAGCTCAAAAGAATATTAAATTTTGGTATTAAATGACGCATAAGGAATAGATATGCCATTTAACAAACAAATCAATATAATATTGTAAAGATCCACCTACCTAACACATCTATATGTCCGTGTGTAAATGTTGACTAGGTTGAATATTCAGTATTTCACGGAATACTAGCTTTAGAGAAGTAATTTAGTGTTAAATTTACCGTCGTCCGCCCTAAACCAAATCCCACGAATGACCCATCCAGATCTTGCATGATGCTTCCCACCCCTAGTTCTTCTTCAAGACCAATAGCGATGTTTCCACGGACGGTGGGAGAAGTCTGGGTACGGTATCAAATGGCAGGATTGTCGCACGAACAACGAAGTCCTCAGTTGCTCAGAAAACCCGAGCATTGACGCCGCCATCTTCAAGGATCTTCTCAGGTGGTCAGGGCATCTCACCCGAATGGCCCGTTCAAGACACCAGATGACCGTCTTTACAACGGCAAACCACATCGCGGAGCCCCAAAACGTAGATTCAAAGACCAACTGAAGACCTCCTTCAAGCCGGAATCAACTGGAAAACAGAAGCCGCCGACTGTCCACCCTGGCGAACAGGTGCGCATCGACGTGATGTAATGGTTAGCAAGCTTGTCACGTTAGAGCAGTTGCGACTAAGTAATGAGTTTGATCCTCACTGGGTGCTCCATACTTTCAGTCTTGTGTCATATCTAAGCCACGCTTAGAAAATAACCATTTTGGTGAACAGTAATTCATTTCCTGGAGAGACAGACTATAGAGGAAGTAAAAAGAAGGCAACTCTAACCCAGAACCTTCACCCATCCTACCTACCATGAGATCTTTCGTTCTTTTTGTGTGCCATGTTCTTTCAGGACGTAGGCGATCATGGCTTTCCACCTCCTTCTATCCCTTGCAGCTCTCAACAATTTCCTTCCCTCTGCTTCCTTCCCTAGACAACGTTCTGTCATCCACTTGCTTAAGTCCGCCAGGTATGTCACGCGTTGTTTTCCCTTGTCTCTGTTTCCCTCTATTCGACCCGTGAGTATCAGATTCTCCAGGCCCTCCTTCCGCATTATGTGTCCCAGAAACTTCAGCTTCACCCTGATGTTAATTATAAGCTTCCTCCTTGTTTGCGACCTCTTTAATATCTCATCCTTGCTCGCATGTTCGGTCCATGATATCCTTAGCATCCTTTTGTAGAACCACCTCGAGTCTCTACTTCATCTTTGAGGAAATCGTCCAACATTCGTTGCCGTAAAGAAGGACAGATGTCACGTAACAGTTCAGTATTCTTTTCTTTGTTACCAAAGATAACCTCCTGTCTCGCAGTACTCTGTCCAGCTTTTGGAATGCGTCCTTGGCCATCCCAATACGTCTGTTCCCTTCTCGACTTGGCCCCCTGAGCTATGTCCGGTTCAAGCATCGTGGAGGTACCGGATGAAAGCAAACTCGAACGCTGGTGGTGCTAATTTTTATAAAGTTATTTTTATTACTTCAACACCAAAGTAAACGAAAAAGTTTTAATAACTTACATATTTTACGTTCACGGATCTAAACACCGGTTTGCAAGAACCTAAACACGAATCACCGGTTTAAACAAGAAGCGAGGATGATTGAGGATTTAAGTGACATTAAATTCATACGAAATTCGTGAGAAAATTTGGTGCTTGTTAGTGCGAATAAATAAGAGTTTTTATATTCGAGTCTGTCTGACAACTTTTACGACACATATCGTAAACTGATCTCCGACATTTTATACACTCTCTTTCATTCAAGATCACGAAAAGAGATTCATTAAATATGGCGGACAATTTATAACTGGTTTCCGGTCGCTTCAGGAAAGATGACCTTCATCGTATATTAAAACAGAAAGCAGACACTAAATTTCGAAGAGGGGAATATACAAAAACATTTATCTTAAAAAGTTGTCGGCATTTTGAAATACTCTAATTATTTGATAGAAAGTAAATGTGGATCTTCGCAAGCCTAATTCTTTTTTATGTGCCATGTTCTTTCCTGGGTAGGCGATAGTAGCTCTCTGCAACTTCCGGTTATTTGTCGCCATTACTCTTTGAGCTTGTTTTACCATCAAACTTGTTAAGTATATTATTTACTATTTCTTCCTGTTTCTCTTGACTACATTATTATGTCCTATGTCTGTCAAACTCTGTAGACCTTCTTGCCTCTTTATGTGAACCCGTGCCTTGAGCAACTATTGGGCCTTAAACTCAACGGAGACCTCAAGTGGAACTTGTACATACGATTTGTCGCTAAAGATGAGGGGGAAATGGCCGGTTCCCTGTACCGCTCCAGTAATTACTTGATTCCTCGTGCTATCTTCTACCTTTGAAAGAGTCAGATCAAGTCTGAAATGGAGTACAACTGTCATATTTGGGAAGGAGCTGCCGACTCCTCCTTTTCCAGTCTCGATAGAGCCCAAAAGCCTCTTGTGGGTGACAAATTACTTTCCACCCTGCAATTGCTATCTCACTGATAAAAAAAATCGCAAGCCTCTCCCTGTTCCATGGAAAGTGCTCAGACGAACGACATTTCCTTAGTTCCGCCAATTTTAATATTAACGGCCAGGACCCACCATATTATGCACATTTTAGCGAACCACTCTCATTCCCTCCGTATTCCACTGGTGTGAACTACGTTCCACTCGAACAGCATCTTCTCGCGAACGATTGTTCTATGGAACCGACTCCCAAGAGGATCATTTCTCGATCACAACAATCTTAATCTGTTCAAGTCTGGAGTTAACCATTATCTTCTGCACATATCCACCTAAACTGTGCCTTTTACTTTGTAACCCTCTACCTCAAGTGGCTGTCGGGCCTAGTACAGGGTGAACTTTATGTTACTCCCCTCCCCCCAAAAAATAAGACATGGCATTTCAACTATCTCTGATTATAAGTTCTCTTGTAGTCCATATATTTCATTAAAGATATTCGTTGCTTCAGTAGTATTCTCAACATTCGCTCGTAAAACCACATCTGTCGCTTTAACTGTCTTCTTCATCTGCAAGGAAAGTTAATCTGTATTTATTGATTTCTAGAAGATTATATATTACATGGAAGCAAGATTTTCTTTGTTCCTAAGAACATTTACGGTCTCTTTCTATCGATAGTCTCTACAAAACAAAGATAGTTAAATTCCTTGGTGTCACTTTGCAACTACGCATTCTGACACTTAACTGTTAGTCTTTTCTTCTTGCCTTCTTTTATTAACTTATTTAAGAAATCTGTCAGCTTGACTTCTGAATCTGCCACCAACAGAGTGTTATCCGCGTATATTACGTTAACATTATCTGCCAATAATAAATCATAGTAGATTTTCAAGTTCTTGTTCTTTACACACACACACACACACACACACATATATATATATATATATATATATATATATATATATATATATATATATATATATATATATATATAGATAGATAGATAAAGAGTGCGACAGATATATGTTTTGATAATTTTATATATTTAAAAGGGAATAATGTTCACCTCCAAAGATAAAGCGTTCATAGATTTTAGACAGTGTGCACATACGAATGAATAGCGCATGGTGGCAATATATATATATATATATATATCAGCATAACAAGTTTAGTCTGATGAAGGTTGAAACGCGTCACAAGTCAAATTCTTTTTCCATTTTGTCGTATATTTTCCCAAATATTGTTCTTGATATATAAAAAGACTATATCGTTATCTCATATATATGTATGTATATATATATATATATATATATATATATATATATATATATATATATATGTATATGTATATATATATATATATATATATGAGATAACGATGTATATATATATATATATATATATGTATATATATATGTATATACATATTCCTACATATATATATATATATATATATATATATATATATATATATATATATATATATATATATCCCTAGCATCCCTAATAGGAGACGGGATGCAAGCTTTCGAGCTTTTACGAAAAAACTTCGCCATGCTTGCAAATTCAAACTTGACCCTTACGGGCGAGTTATAAATTTAAGTAACAATAAATTTTCACTCAACACATTCCGGTTACTAAATAAAGGACTAAGCTTTTGCCCTAGTCCCCCAAGGTTTGATAAAGACACCTTGGCAAAGGACCTGAAATCCTTCTTCAGAAAAATACGGCTAAAAGCCCACTACGGGGACAATGATCACACACCCTCCATACTTGATACATTAAAAGAGAAGGATACTACATACACCCAACAAAACTCAGACATTACTATACAGACATTTGAAATAGCCGTAGCAAATGACATAAAGAAAACAATAGTACGTAAGCTGCCACGTAACAATATTACTAAAGAGGAACCTATAGCCCTCGACACGCTGACACATGGAGATGACCTAATCATAACACAGGCTGACGAAGTGGGTGCCACAGTGATCTGGGGAATTAAAGAATACATTAAAGAGGCCAACAAACAGCTAGCCGACAAAGAAACCTATAAAAGCTTACCTATAGATCCCCTTCGCGAATACCAAAAAGAATTAACTAGCTGACTAAACATAATGCTTCGCAACAATCTAATCGACAAGGAAACATGCACAACACTTACACCCACAGACATTACACCTGCTCGTTTCTATCTCCTTCCTAAAATACACAAAAGCAACAACCAAGGAAGGCCCGTCATTTCATCATTCAACTGCCACACGTCCAAAATTTCCAAATATGTAGATCATTACATACAACCCCTAGCTAAGGAAGTAAAATCCTACATCAGAGACACAACAGATCTACTAAACAAAATTAATCACATACAAACAGTTCCAGAGAATGCTATTCTAGTGACTATGGACGTAAGGTCACTCTATTCAAACATTAAACACATCGAAGGGCTAACCACCCTTCAGGAAGCACTTACTAAAAGAAGAAAACAAGACCCCCTCACAGAAGTTATCATAAAACTCATGGAGCATATTCTTACACTGAATACTTTCAACTTCAATGGAGCACACTACCTGCAAGTAATAGGCCGTGCCATGGGCACCATTGCAGCCCCATCATATGCTACAATATTCATGGGAAAATTTGAGGAGACCCATATCTATCCCCTCATCGGTAGCGACTGCGTATTCTATGCAAGAAATATCGATGATATATTCTTTTTATAAACGGGCAGTGACGATAAACTTATCCAATTCCTCGTGACCCTAAACACAGTGTACGACTCAATTAAGTTTGACTATGGAAAGTCCACAAGATCGCTAACATTTTTAGACACCTGCATTTACATAGATGAAAACAGAAAACTACAAACGACACTACACACTAAAATCACCGACACCCACAACTATCACACTTTAAGTCTTCCCACCCTAAACACCTCAAAGAAAACCTTCCCTATTCACATGCACTTAGACTCAGAAGGATATGTTTCAACAATGAAGAATTAAATAAACACATTGAAAATCTGGAGCATCAATTAACAACACGTGGCTATAAACAGCACCTAATCAGGGAACAAATAAATAAAGCAATTTCCACACCTAGAGAAGACACTCTAATATGCAAGATTGAAAATAAATCTAGCCGCATTCCCCTAGTAACCACTTTCAACCCCACTCTGCCTCCACTATCCCAAATAATCAAAAGTCGTTGGGAAATACTACATCTCAAACCAGACCTAAAAAAATTGTTTAAGGAACCCGGCCTTCTAGCATATCGTAGATCTAAGAACCTAAAAGAAATCATAGGTAGTAACCACATTTCAGGGGACAAGGTAATCCGTAATAAACTAACAACAAAAACAACAGGATTTTACCAACCATGTAACAACAAAAGAAGTTTATGCTGCAACCACTTTAGACACACAAATTCATTCACTAGCTCAGTCACTAAATCTACTTTCAAAATCTACTACGATTCTAACTGTAGAAGTCATAACATAATTTACCTTCTAGAATTAATAATTATCGCAATCGAATTAAGTCGACTCCCCATGAAAAATTATTACCTGTAGAACAACATTTCCGCCTAGAAAAACACGATTTCAAAACCCATACCAAATTCACTATAATTGAGAGAATAGAAAAGTCCAGAGCAGATAACATTAGAAAGATTTTAGAGTTCCATGAAAATAAGTGGATACGACGTTTAAAAACACACTATCCGACCGGATTAAACCCTAAATTTAACAATATTGATAGTAATAATATATAACCCTACAAATCAAAACCTACCCACATTTCTCACCCACACAAGACAGACATGCTTACGGAGGTGTTGAGGCCTCACACTTATACACACACCCACACGAATAGACACACATACACACATCATACTCACTCACTCCCTAATGAGCCAAATGATAACACACACCAACAGCAATATACACACTTACACATATCATACTCACTCACTCCCTAAGAACTAAATAACACACACGCACACTTAACAGAGACACAATCCTCTCTCCAGGAAGCAATAACTCTGTCAAACTGACCAAGGGAATTTAGAGCAGCATGGATCCATCCAGCTCTTATCTCAAATAACAACTTAAAAGAGACTGTTTGACCAACACAAGGAATGTTAAAAAATTCATGTTAAAAAGATAAAAAAATCAAAAACAAATGAAAACTACAGACAAAAGTTCCTTTTTCTCCATAAAGACATTCATTTCATTTTGTTACCAGCAAGCAGAAATATTTTTTCTCCTGATGATGTCCATGTTGGCCGAAACTAGTCGAGGAAAATGAAATAATAATAATAAAAACGAAAGAATATTAATCTACAACTCAGTGTGTCTGAAGATTTTAATTTTTTAATAATTTTTATTACTCAATATATATATATATATATATATATATATATATATATATATATATATATATATATATATATATAAATGAAGAGGTTATGATGGTTCCAACGAGAGAAAAGTGTGTATATTAAAAAGAAGAGAGGTACTGCAAACTTTTTGGTTGTAATGTGGATTTTTAAAAAAATATTATCCTTTATTTTTCATAATTTTACAACACGTGTTTCTGGTCTTGCGACCGTCTTCAGGTAAAGGGTGGAGATTTCCACATATTATTAAAAATAATTAATTTTTTCTTTATGTTTTTCAATGTTAAATATTCTCGATACGAGACATTCTCTGTTTTTGTGTTAGTAATCCGAATGTCTTTGTTGAAAAAAATATATATACATACATATGTATATATATTGGAATCGGACCATTTACTTGTGAAACGTCATACTGTTTGTGACATAAATTTCTGGATTTTCTGGCCAAATATTTAATCTCCATCTCTCGTGTTTCCGATCTCCCTCTATACACATCCGCACACACACACACACACACACACACACACACACACACACACACACATACACATATATATATTTATATATATATTTTTAAGGAAGTGATGCACTTTCTTTTATTAATCCGACAGGTTTTATTTCTTACATCTTATTTTGTCTGATACTCATATTTGAGTAGACGCTCTATTTATTAAACAATCTATCTATCTATCTATCTATCTATCTATCTATCTATCTATCTATCTATCTATCTATCTATCTATCAACTTCTATTAACATAATTTCCAAAATGAATACGGATCGGCAATTTACTCAGGCGTAAAGCAATGATGTGTTTTTCCAGACGAATTTACTTAACCTGTCAGTGAGACGATTCTCAGAGGATTAGATGTCCTTTCAGGATTTATTATTGGCAGACAATCTGAACAAGATAGCAACCCAGAAAACACCGTGGCAGATTAAGAAAGAAAACTGGAAGAAATAGGTAGCCGAAGAGGAGAAGAAAGAAATAACTATTAACTGGATGAAGACAGAATGCAAGGTTACCAGAATAAACAGACAGTCCAAATTGTGAGCTATGTACTGAGGATGAAGAAATCAAGAAAGTGCGCATATTTTAACTATTTGTGTAGTCTTCAAACAGACGACGGTAAGTCTGACACAGAAATAGGAAGTCGCCAATAAATAATGAAAGATGCCTTCCAGAACCTAAGCAAAGTATTAAAGGATCAGAATATGTCTTTAAAAACAAAGAAAACTGCGTTGAACTGCAAATAACTAATATCCTATATGACAATTGTTCTAATGAGTTCTTCTCTTTGATACCTCATTATTAATTTAAGCGTAATATTAGATTGTCAACCAGGTCTCATAGTTTTACTCCTGAAATAGCTAGATGTATTATTCTAATGTAAGGCTCTATTTTAATAGTTTTTTTCTCGCCCTTCTCGCCTGTGGAACTTTCTTTCGACTTCATGTTTCCTTGCCATCTACGTTCTTCAAAGATTTAAATGTAACGTCAATTGCCATCTTCTTTCCTCCTGAACACTTTCTCCTTACTAATGTCTTCTCATTTTCTCTTAGTCACACTTGTGTTTTAGTGGAATTATCCCCTTGCTTTGTGCGTGTGTGTGCGTGTGTGTGTGTGTGTGCGTGCGTGCGCGCGCGGGCGTGTGTGTGTGTGTGCAGGTATGCAGAAAAATAGGAAAGAACACGTTAGGTAACTAATCCGGAGTTCTTTAGTATTTTTGTTTTTATTTTTAAAAAGACAGTGCTCCATACAGAAGTAGAGCTTATATTATAATATTTCTTTAAAAATATGATTCCTTCGCTACATAAGGGTTCTCATGTTTCATAAACGTGAGCTGAAACCCTCAATATAATTATTGAAATTAAGTTGAATTGGGGTATCGAGTCCCGTTTCATCCTCAAGCGTAAATTTAGGAATAAGCCATCTTAGATGGTAATATTTTATTTCGCAAAACCAATACTTCGGTTTCGTCTCGTCAGACCAAACAGTTTCAACATTAAACGGACTTGAGCTCTCTCTGAATCTATATCTTCTTTGAAATTACCCATACGGACTACCAAATAATATTATCAATCATATATATATATATATATATATATATATATATATATATATATATATATATATATATATATATATATATATGTTTAAACGTACGCAATCGTATTCGCCAGCTAGATTATTTTCTTTAATTTTTTCTATTAATCCTTCAGAATTTGATTTGGTGATTGTTTATTCTGTCCTAAATTTTTAAATTATTCATTTATTTATTTTCGTGAAAATTGTCTACATTTTATAACTCCTGTTTCACGTCTGACAAATATGTGTCTTATTCACGTTTGACAAATATTCAAAATTTATTCATATCTGACAAATATTTATCTCTTATTCACGTCTGACAAATATTTTTCTTATTCACGTCTGACAAATATTTCTCTTATTCATGTCTGATAAATATTTATCCCTTATTCACGTTTGACAAATATTTATGCCTTATTCATGTCTGATAATTATTTGTCTTATTCACCTCCGACAAATATTCTTGACTTATTCGTATCTGACAAATATTTATCTCTTATTCACGTCTGACAAATATTTGTCTTATTCACGTCTAACAAATATTTATCCCTTATTTACGTTTGACAAATATTTATGCCTTATTCATGTCTGATAAATATTTGTCTTATTCACCTCTGACAAATATTCATGACTTATTCATATCATACAAATATTTATCTCTTATTCACGCCTGGAAAATATTTGCTTATTCACGTCTAACAAATATTTGTCTTATTCATTTCTGACAAATATTTATCACTTATTCACGTCTGAAATATTTGTTTTATTCACGTCTGACAAATATTCATAGCTTATTCACATCTGAAAAATATTCGTATCTTATTCACGTTTGACAAATATTTGTCTCCTGCGAGTCGATACATCTTTTCGTAAATTTCGTGGTAGGTTAATAGATTGCCGAAAAAAATACACTGTATTAGAAAAGTATTCTTACTAATATAATGTCGGCAGTCACTCAGATATCAACACCGGGAATCTAAGGTCCACGTTTGGCATCAGGGGCCTGGAGTTGCGCTTATATGACTGGCTGACAGTAATTGGCGTGGGTATGAGTCGAATAAAATGCAATGTTAAAAAGATATTACGCCCAAGTTATCATTAAAACATTTATTGATTTCTTGATTATTATGATTCAAGTTAACTATTGAACGCTTTTTGGCAGAAGGTCTAAAAATGCATTACATTCTAGTACTTTTTTTTATTGGTGTATTTGAATTGTATTCTTATTAGTAGAAAATTTAATCTTATATAGCAACTTGATTGTGGCGCTCGTAAAAATGGCATAATAATCCACATAGTCGAAAAACAAAAAACAAATTGAAACCAGGGAAACAGGTGCAGTCAAATTACATAACGATCTTATCTAAAAAAAATACCATATATGCTTAATGTTTGGCGATGATGTTACTCTGAGATGAAAAAAAAAAGAAAAAAGAAAACGACTGGAGATAAATGTAGAATGTATTGGCTCGCGATAGAATTATCTTGGGATGAATTTACAAGACAATAAAATTGGATCGGTTCCCAAACGGTGCGGCGCGCCTCATAGGCACGGCGGAAGAGGATAGCATGTGAAGTGGAATGATTGAATGACAATCAAAGATTTAGAAACAGTTTCGAAAAATTCATATGCTAAAAATAAATATGATTTCAAAATTGAATATATTATTATGGACTACGTGTAATTGCATGCATGTGACCCAGTATAAATAGTTATAAATAATTATTGACCAATTTTATCATTGTGATATTTTTGTATTATATCAAGTATTAAGAATATAGTAACTAGAGGAGAGAGTTATCAATCATAATGTTCTGACTTCGAACCCGGAGTTATCTCCCTTTAACACCTTCTGTTTTTATTTTTAAATGTACTTTTTATCACATAAAATTTGGTGAGGCGCGAGCCAATTTTAATTCCGAAAATGCGAACCATAGAAAAAACAGTTTGGAACCACTTAATTACAGACGGCCGTTCTTTGGATTGCGAGTGGGGAACCAGTGGGGTAGATCATCTACCCCTACCAACATCATGGATCAAATTACCATTCGTCCTTACAGACTTTTATATTTTTATTCAATAATGCACAATGATGGTGTGCACTTGTTTTATATAATCCAAACATGTCCCCTTAAAATATCACTATTTACAGGTGTTCATGTGAAGTTGCCAGTAAAGTATATTCCGAATATCCATTTGATTTCCACAGGGGATATTCGGAAACAGTAGACAAATCATGTTAGAGCTTTAATTTTTTTTTATCAGGGATCGTTAAGACATAAATATTTTTGTCAGGCGTGAATAATTTACGAATATTTGTTAGACGTGAGTAAGGGATAAATAGTTGTCAGACGTGAATAAGATTCAATCATTTGTCAGCTGTGAATAGTGAATAAATATTTGTCAGACGTGAATAAAACATAAATATTTGTCAGACGTGAATAAGACATAAATATTTGTCAGACGTGATTAAGGTAAGGAATATTCATCAGATATTAATAAGAAATATTTGTCAGAAATTAGCAAAACAATATTTTTCAGACAAAATTTTTATAACATAAATATAAAATACGAATATATTCCAGTTAGGAATAATATAGGAATATTTTTCAAACGTGAGTAACGTACGTTATATTTGATTATTTTTCTCTTACTTAATTCCGATATGATGCACTAAGTAACATTTCTTTAAAAACTTTGTTCATTTACACCTTTTGTTGATTCTCTTGCGGACTTACTTCCCTTTATCTGCCAATGGACTTCGCTTAACTCCACCAGGTAGCGTGGCAATCAGCGGTATACCAGTAAAGTACTTGCCTCCTCTTGCACTTTTTTTGCACTATCACACATAGGATGCGGTAGATAAAAGACGTTGTGACCTCTTCCCTTAGTGGAAACAGCAGCCGGCAAACCGACTAGTTAATTTCCAAAAACTACGTGTTACGCACACACACACGCACGCAAACTACCGCTCAATTCCATGTTTTCTCCCTTGTTATGGGTTGTCTATATGTCACATGAATATAATTTCAGTTCTGTTTTGAGCCATGGTTTTCTTTATATAAAACCGTTCTTCTTCTATGTGCCGTGCCACTTCAGGACGTGGATTTTATTGGCTCTCAACAATATCCTCCCTTGTAGCTCTTACTAATGTTTGTCTTTTGCTATCCCTTGCTCTGCTAACCATTCGCAGAAACTCGTTTGGGGATATGCTCTCCTTTCCTCTATCCCTTTTGCCTTCAGTATGTCCTGTGAGTGTCAAATTCTCCATGACTACCTTCCTCATTAATGTGTCCTAGAACATTAACCTATTTTAAATCCTTCTCTCTTGCTTACACTTACCGTGGAAATTCTCAGCAACCTTCGGCAGAAACACATTTCTATTACCTCTAGACTTTGTATAAAAATCCTCCACGCGTTGAATTCATTTATTTTGGAAGTTTTCAACCTCTTCCCATCACAACTGGCAATTATCCCGCTATAGATTAAAGAGGGCTTTAGTTATCTTTCGGAATCCATGATTTGAATCACTGCCTTAAATCTAGTATCTAGCATTTCTTGGTGTAATATTTACAAACTCTCAAACAAGGAACAGACAATGCGTTTGTCAGAGTTGTGGATCTTTATTTTTACCTTGAGAATCAGATGATATTTTTTGCTGCCTGTCGCTAGTGTTGTTGGGAAAAAGATGTTCGTGTAGACTGGAGATATCGGTGCCATTTTCATCATGGCCGCATATAATCTTGTACTAGCGAGAGAGCACGTTAAGCTGACGAGATTAGAAGGTCAGCCGATTCTTATTTCTAGAGGGTCTGTGTTCTTGTTTTTAATGGAAGATATACAGGTTAAGTTTTGTTCGAATCGTTAAGCTTATTTGCTAGTAGAGTTACATTAGAAATGTGAAGAAACAAACAATGGACAAGTGTTTCCATCTTGTTAAACGTTATGTTATTTTGTGTTGATGAATTAAAATAAGACAAATTTGATAAAGAAGGAAAAAATGGCAATTAAACAAGCACTGTGACACAAAATCAGGTATTAAAAGTAAGGCGTGGTTAAAGCAGATGACAAAGGAGGTAGCGCTAAATATCAGGTTAAATTTCAAGGATTCCTTATTCTAAATTTTGATTTTTTATAAGCATTTCACCCCAAGCAAGGCAAGAGTACCACTAGTACGCAAGGGGATACAGAGAGTGAAAATAAGGAAAAAAAACTGGGTATGGGGGGGATTGAGGAAAAGATAAAAAGAAGATGTCGATTGAAATTACATTTAAACTTTTGAAGATTATAGTTATCAGGGAATCAAGTAAGAGGAAGGGAGTTCCACTGTCGGGAAGTGCGAGAGAAGCTGTTGGAGAGGTGGTTAAATTTGACTGCTTTAACAGTAAAAGGGTGGGACCGAGATGCCAACCTAGTAGCACGCTTAAATCCATGCAGTCGGCCACTGGTGAAAATAGCTCGTCAGAACAGAGGCCATGAAAATATTTATAGTAAAGACAGAGGGAAGACATATTGCATCCACGAGGAAGTGACTGGAGTCGATATCCCAAGTCAGGACCGATCACATTGCATATCTGTCTTTGGATTTTGTCGAAAACCTCGAGATGAACAGCGGGGGCACCAGACCATATATGGCAACATGAATATCTTTTACATCTATTATTCTATTAGGTCTATATTATGTTGAATCACCGGTTCTAGCAAATGTTAAGCAACGTCGAGCTTGGCCAGTACCAATATAGTTGACCGCCTGGTTACCAAGTGTTGAAAGCTTGGATGTACGAGTGGAGTAATGGATAACGGCTTTATATTTCCTTTACGCGTAAATGTCCTTAGGAAAGATACGAATCCACTTCTTCTCCTCCCAATTATGGGTTAATTAGTAAGAATTTTATCATTAATTCACGACTATCACTAAAAGATTATTACGATCTAAAATATTTTCTGGCTTTAAATAACCTGCAAAAGGTTGATAAACCGTAAAATACACATCAATCAATTTTATATTGTAAACAGTTTTGATTTTAAATTCACATTTGTTTTCTTATTTTCTGAAATTAAACTGTTATGGTCCAATACCCTCGTCGCCACTGTTATGGTCCAAGGTTAGGACCAAGGAAGAACAACACGAACACAAGAGTAGGAATAACAAAGATATATTAAACAGAATAATAATAATAATACAAGAAGTTGAAGGTGTTAGTATGACTGTCAGTCTGGTTTAGAGTGAACTACTATTGTCTCGACTCGTTCCGTCTCGACTCGTTCCACACGTTCTCCATCGTCTCTCTTGAGAGGCGTAGTCTTTATAGTGTCAGGAAGAGTTCATTATCTCGTTACAGGTAAGATCCCATAACAGAAACCTATAGATTTCTTTTCGCATATCATCTTTTATGTGCCGTGTCTCTTCAGAAAGTGAGCGGCCATGGATCTCTATAACTTACTATCCTTTGTAACTTTTAGTAAGGCTTATCTTTTCAACATCCCTCCCAGTCAACGTTTCTCTGTGTCTTTAAACAAACTTTTCTTTTGGCTTTCTTTTCTTTCTCTTGTCGTCAATATGCCTTGTGGGTGCCAATTACTCGACGTCCTCTTTCCTCATTATGTGATCAAGAAATTTCAGTGCTCACTTTCTGATTCTAAGTACGAGTGTCCGTTTTATTTTCATTTCTCTCAAAACTTCCTCGTTACACGCATGTTCAGTCCAGGGTATTCTCAGTATTTCTGCATATAAGATTCAAATAAAAGCATATGAAAGTTTTTAGGTCATATCCCCCACCACCAGAAAAAACGAAAAGTAAACTAAAAATGAAGCTTTACGATTTATTTTGAAAAAATTAATGACAGCAATGATTTTAGGGAAAGATTGAATCTAACTCTTCTCTACTCCAGATATATGTTAATTAGTTGGGTAGACTGGGCTCTGTCGCTATTGTTGGCAACTAGTCTAGGAAAATTCAACCGCTCCCACATCTGTGTATGTAACCATCGCGTGGCGCATTCTATACTGTCTTTAAAAATATGATCACAATTAAATGTGGATCTTGACTGCGGACGAAGAAAACAGCGATTTGAGACAAATGATATAATCAGGAAGAGACAGGTGAGAAAGAAGGGCTTGGAAAATTTGATACTCACGGGACAGATAGAGAGCAAGAGGGACAGAGGAAAACAACATATGACAAACTCGATGAGCTTGAGAAAATAGATGGCGGAACAGGGCTTAGGAAAAATAACAGAAAGACAAAGTTTATTAAGAGCTACAAGCGACACGAAGTTATGGAGAGCCTTGATCGCTTACGTCCCGAGGGGACCAGGCACATAAAGAAGAAGATACTAAGGCCAAGATAACATTTTTTTTAGTTCTCAGTTCCAGGAAAAAGTGTGTGTGTGGGTGCGTGGTGAGGACAGACGTTTCCAGCGTCCATCACACATTGTACCCCGTGGGTGCTAAAAAAATTTGAAGGATTGTTAATACATTGACACTCACTCGTGGTTGGCTGCTTTTTTTTTATTGTCACGTTGACCCCAAGTTATCTCGCTTTTGTATTCTTGTCGTCAAGGCTACAGCCACGAGTTTGTTTATTTTTCGTTGTTTTTAACGCAAATAACTGTTACCTGGAGTCTGAGGTAGGAACGGAAAAATTGTACCTGCCCATTAAAAAGAAACCTCTTTACGGGAAAAAAAAATCTATTGAAACTATAAAACATAAACGGAACATTTGAAAAAGCAACAGAAGTGGCCAATAACTAAAGTGCTCGAATTACGATCTTTCAAACAACCAACAACACGGTAATTTGTTTTCACGAAAGGCAGAAAAGCGCCTTGTTTCTTGCCGTTCTTTTCTTTTTTGCACAAATTCTGCAGCTTCTAAATAGCACTGTCACACCATCCATTTTTGGACGTTTTCTGCTAATTAGTATTTGATCATAAAGCAAGCATATCACAAATTGTGAAGTGATACTTTTATTGTGAAAACAATATTAAAATGTCATGTGAAGCTACAAATCAACTTATAAAAAAATTTAATTGCCGAAGATGGCTGTTAGAAGGTTGACCTTTAAGTCAGATTTCGGAACTGACCTCTGGTAGAAAACGTGTTAAAATAACGCAAAGCATAAATTAAAATGTAAGACGGTCATTGGCGCTGTTTATCTACTAAAGTTCACCCAATATAGAGCCCAAGAGGCACTCAAGGGAGAAGGTTACTGCGTCGAGTTGTAAGAAAGGACAAGAAGTGAAGTTCTTGGAGCTATACAGGAAAGATAACGGCTAACTCTTGACCTGAGGAGGTCAAGATTTAATTAGTGAATAACATTTCAGAGATCAGTCGGAGACGTTAGAAGTATAGTCTGGAAGTAGACTTTAGAAGGGACCGGAAACTGAATCCTGAACAGGAAACAAGGGAAAACCTCTACTCCTGTTCAAAAGACCGGGGAGGAATGTGAAATGGACGAGGCGAACTTATCTACTCCTATAATAGTAAGAATTAATGACCCTAAAAGAAGGATAAATAGGTAGAATTGAGCAGATAAAGATAATATTACGTTAGTTTTCGAAGACTTGATGATTTGCCTGTTTTGAAGCCATCATTCAAAATTCCGGTTTTCTGCGAGGAATGAACACCAACCTCTGAAGCAGGAGGTAAACGTGTCGCTATTTGAGCCTCAATGGCAGGTCATAGATATTCACAAAATTTAACTTAGTCATATAGAGCACCGAATGACCTTAGCAATAGTCAGTAGGTGGACGGAGAAGAAGAAATATTTAGCTAAATTGAAAGGGCTGGCTGGAAAGGAAGTTGAAAGACAGACATCGGTTTTGGATATTTGAAATGATGCAAAAAGAAGAAGAAGAATAAAAAGAAGAAGAAGAAGTAGTTATTAATTTAAAGTAATTTAAGGTAAAAGGAAAACGAAGAAGAAGAGGAAGAAGAAGGAGAACGAGGTGGAAGTGAAGAAGAAGAAGAAGAAGAAGGAGAACGAGGTGGAAGTGAAGAAGAAGAAGAAGAAGAAGGAGGAGAAGAAGAAGAAGAAGAAGAAGAAGAAGAAGAAGAAGAAGAAGAAGAAGAAGTTATTAATTTAAAGTAATTTAAGGTAAAAGGAAAATGAAGAGGATGGGTAGGAGAAGGAGGAGTAGGTGGAGGAGGAGGAGGAGGAGGAAGAAGAAGTAGAAGAAGAAGAAGGTGATGATGAAGAAGAAGAAAGACGTAAGAAAAGAGACCGAAAAAATAATTTAAAGAAAATAAAAATGAGGAAGAAAACGAAAAACGTAAGAAAAGAAGAAATGAAAAATGAAGAAAAGGTCGAAAAAAAGGCTAAATACAAAAAAAAAAAAAAATAATAAATTAAAATGGACGAGCGAATGAAAAATTGATTCAAAAGATGAGAAAGTACAAGAAACAGTGGAGAGGAGAGTAAAATGAGGAACGTAAGAAGAAAACGGGAAAAACATAAGCTATAGAAAATGAAAAAGAAAGATAATTAAAATAAGAAGCGGGTATACAAGAAGAAGATTTTGAATAAGAATAAAAAGGAAAATTGTAGAAAAATAAAAACACGAAGAAAAATAATAATAACGAAGCCCCAAAAGAAAAGGTTTTGTTAAAACGAAGAAAAATAAGAAAGAGATAAGGCTAAGAAAAAGGAAGAAGTAAAAGATGAAAAAAAAAAAGATGAAATATAAGAGGAGAAAAAGGAAAACCAAAGGAGAAATAGAGAATGTTAGAGAAGAAGAGAAAGAAAAAGTAAAAAAAAGATATCAGGTTAACTAAAATAAAAGACGAAGAAAAGTATGAAGAAGATAAAATAAATTTATTCCTAACCAAAAAGAAAGAAAAAAGAAAGAAAAGAAAATAATCGGTATAAAACAATTTTTTTTTTTTTTTATAGAAATGCGAAATTTGATTAAATGACAAGGAAACAGGGAGTGGAAGAAAAACAAAAAGCGGAAGTGGAAAAACGGAAGTGGAGGTGGACATCCGAAATCTCAGAACGCTGCGAAAATAGATAAAAAATATAACTGGTGGGAAATAAAACCGTCTTTATGTGTTTCTTTTACTAAAAAGTAATGAAAAAAACAAAAACAAACCGACCGAAATATCTGAGGGGTGCTGAACAGTTCTTGCTCCAATACACTTTAAAATCTTAGACTTACACACACACACATACACACATACACATTTACTATTTTAAATGTTATTTTTAGTGGATATTTGTGAAGGCACTCCGTTTATTTATTACACAGTATATTTATTTATCTACCTCACAGAAATTGTTTTCCGTGGCCAAATGGGTATGGCGTACCGGGTTAAACAGTAGCGATTTGAGGGATGCAGGTTCGATTCCTGCAGAAGAGAACAAGATTTTCTTTAATAAGATCTATCGAATATTCTGTCCGGTAGACGAAAATAAAATAAATAAATAAATATACTGGTTAATAAATAAAGGAAGCGTCGACCCAAATACAAGTATCCACTAAATATAGCATTTCCTTTAGAGGCGGGTTGTTTTTAAGGTCTTACTCCCATGATAGATCTTAAACTTACGTATTAGTAGTTTAATATAGTTTTATATAAATTCCACCAGAGGCGATTATATTTCAAGAATATTTTTTAGGGAATTTATATAATATAAAACATGCAAATTGATACAAACTCTAAAACCATCTGGCTATCGATTATGAATATGTGCTTTGTCAAATAATAGCTGAAGTACCTTGCTTACGCAAGGTAAGAGGTCGATTGATTGAAATTGCAGAAGAACAATTCTTTTAATGTACTGTAATGATGATATCGTAAGCGTTAAGTCATGTGAAACTGTTATATATGAAACTGTCACACACACACACACACACACACACACACACACACACATATATATATATAACGCTTACCATATCATCATTACAGTACGTCAAAGGAATCGTTCTACTGCTATATATATATATATATATATATATATATATATATATATATATATATTTGAATAAATTGTGTGAGGTACAGAACTGACAAATAGCTAGAAAGACATAAAATTTATTACTAATGGGCATAATGTGAGAGGAAGTAAAAAATAAGAAAAGGGACAATCACTCAAAAGACCAACCGGTTTCGTTCCCTAGCTTATCAAGGTCTACGGGGAACTGTTTATTCTATAATAAATAGCTAAATTATGACACAAGCAAAATTCATACAATTAAAACATTAAAATTGACAATGAATTATCTGTATGAAAGAAATACATTTTCTTAACCCGAATAATACAATTTTCTGCCAAAAAAAAAAAGCAAAAAAAACAAAATTTAAAAAAAAATTATATATAGCAGAAAATAGAGATGGAAAAGGTGGGGAATAAGAATAGAGAAAACTAGAGCGTGATTATATGGAGACCAAGGAGGCAGTCCCTTTGCTTGCAAAGAGACGGTCCCCTTGCTCGTATATACAATGATTCGAGCGCTCTTAGATGAAATAGAGAGTGCGAACTAGCTAGCACCGCGAACAATATATATATATAGGAGTAGATAAGTTCACCTATTGCTCTTGTTTCCTGTTTAGATTATGGTTTCCGGTTCCTTCTAAAGTTGTCCTTCATTTGTACAATTTTTACACACTTTATGTCCAGGAAAGAAACCCTTGTATGAACCCAAGAAAAACTGAAGAAAAAGCTTAATCGTAGTACATTGTCAGTCGTCTTTAATGATATATATATATATATATATATATATATATATATATATATATATATATATATATATATTCACCGGCCACTGAATTAAGTACACGTGAACAAAAGCTCTTTTATGCAAATTTCTAATCAGCTAATGGCATGGAAGCAATTTAATGAATATAGGCATTTAAACGTGGTCATGTCGGTGTACTGAATTTCGCTTCATGCATTACTATGATAAAGAAAGTCGTTGGTGCTAGACGAACGGATCTGAGTGTTTAAAAAAATACTGATCGACTAGGATTTTCCACTACAACCATCGATAAGGCTGACAGAGAATGGTCAGAAAAAGAAAGAAAACATTGATTCCGCAGCAATTCTGTGACCTGAAATTCTTTGCTAATGAAAGAGGCCGGGGGAGAATGTCTGGTTCATGTTGACAGAAAGGCTACAGTAATTCGATTAACCACGCTTTACAACAGGTGTATACAGAAGAGCATCTTCGAACGCACAACATGTCGAACCTTGAAGCTATTGGGCTACAGCAGCAGAAAATCATATTTGCTGTCGTTCCTATCAGATAACAACAAAAAGGTAAGGGCACAATTCGCGAAGGATGACAAAAATAGAAGACTGGAAAAAATGTCCCTGGTTTGAAGAATCTCGATTTCTTCTGCGATATTCGGTTGGCTTAGTCAGAATTTGCCATAAAAAATACATGAAAGTATGGATTCCTGCCTTGTGTCAAAGGTTCAGACTGGTGGTAGTAGTGTAATGGTATGGAAAATATTTTCTTGGTGTGCATTGGGACACGTGATACTGATAAAAGATAGTTTAAATGCCACCGCCTACCCAGGTATTGTGGTTGATCACTTGTCTCAATTTGTGACTACGGTGTTCACACATCCTCTGGTGGCGACTTTCACACCATGTCACAAATTATAAATAGTGGCGGATTGGTTAATAGAACACATCAATGACCGGATCTCAGTCCCATAGGGCACCTTCGGGTTGCGGTGATTCGAATCCTGGATGTGCAGACAAACAATCTGTTAGATGCCGTGATAAAAGTATGGATCGAGATTTCGGAAAGAGTTTTCCTGAACATCGTTGAATCCTTGCCGAGAAGAATTGAGCCGGTTCTAAAGGTAAAAGGAGGCTCAACCTGTTATTAGTTGAGTATACTTAATCGAGTGATCAGTGAGTGTATGTACTCCTGAAACCTTGTTCAACAGCTATCACCAGGGGGAAACAACGAAACAGAGGACAGAGAAATAACTATTTTACAATATATTTGTTATTGTCATTATTCACACGCGTTAAGGTTGACATTGACACTGGTCAAAGCGGAATTAGTAGCATGAAAAGAAGAAGAAAATGGATTTCATTTCTTCTGAGAAATTAAAAAAAAAATACGACGAAAGTCAGAAAAAGCAACACGCACGCGCGTTTTTTCTTGTGTTGGCATGAAAGATAAAAAGATAATATATAAGTTGAATAACTAACTAACTAACGAAAGAAAGAAAGAAAGAAGGAAAGAAAGAAAAGAAAAGAAAATGAAGCGTGGAGATATTTACAGATGTATATAGGAAAAAATTCAAGAGTGAAAAGGAAATCCAAGAAAAATTGTTAGTTAAAAGAATAAAAGAAAAATATTAATGAGATTTTGAACCAAATTTATAAGCTGAATAACTAAAAAAAGAAAGAAAGAAAAAGCAATGAAAGAAATAAGAAAACGATAGAATAAGGATAAAAAAAGAATAAAGAAACAAAGAAAGAAACGAAGAAAGAAAAGATAGAAAAAAATGAAAACCAGAAAAACGGAGAGATATTTATAGAAGAATATAGAAAAAAAATCAAGATTGAAAAGGAAATCCAGGAAAAAAATTGTCAGTAGAAAGAATAAAAGAAAAAAAACTAAGGAGATTTTGAACCAATTTTATGAATTTAAATGCAATATCAATCGTCATCGTCTGTCGATTTGAAATTCTGTTCTTTTATTGTCCTCTCTCCTTAAGAATGTTTTTTTTTTCTTAAACTCTTTCACTCTGAGTAACCTTTTGCATCTTAGTGCCTTCATCGCCTTCCTTAGTGTTGGATGATTGAAAACAAAATCACAAAATGAAACGAAAAAAAAAGCGATGTAGGGAGATCGGATAAATTTAGCAAACCGACTTCCATTTTAGAGATTTAAACGTATGAAGGTTTGAAGAAATTACCTCTCAGCCTTTTGCCATTGAAGCACAAATATTGATTAAATCCAGTCCCAAGTTGTCTGTCTCCTCAGGCAATATCTGTTTTTTTTTTTTTTTTTTTTTTTTTTTTTGCAGGAGGCTACGGTCATTTCCAACGCACTGGAGTCGTCACCACAAGATGCATGAGCAAAGGGACTATTTTTGGTCTTTGGTCCAATGGACACTTGAGACTCCCACCTTAAACTCAGCCTTGTGTCTCATTTCGTTCAAGGGGGTTTTCAGATAAAGATAATTGCTTCGAAGGCTTTGAGACGTAAAATCAACGATTTACTTCCAGTCCCAGTGGGCCTCTCTCTTCAGGCAAGTACCAGGCAGTACCTGTCCTTCGAGTGAGTGCTAGGCTTAATCCCTGGTACCAGTGGTGTACCCAAAAGAGAATCTGATGAGGCTGGAATATTTTTCGTCTCTGGTCCATTGTACGTGTGAGACTCATTGGCCTTGTGCCACATTCCGTACTTTTCAGTAATCCTGTGTAATTATATTTCTCATAACGTCAGCAAAGCGAAGAATATCTAATAACTTCTGGGTTTAGTTCTCGGTTGAATAGTTTTCAAATAAATTTATTCGGAAAAATGTCTTTGATTTATTTTATAAATTCGCATAATTTTGACCTATCCTACGTCAGTAGAAGTTAACATGTAACAACAGATGACCAACCTTTTATATATATTACTAACAAATGGCGTCTACATCATTAGCGGTAATATTTAATTTGTATATTTTAATAAATATTTATTCTGTGTTATTTGTTTTTAATTTAAATTTTAGAATTTCCTAATTTTAGAGAATATTTCTGTAAATAAAGTTTCACTTTTATATTTATCCTGTTTGTATAGAATGAATTTATAACCGACTTGTCAACATCCAGTCGTAAGTTAGAACGTCTACAGCATTCGTACTAAACCTTGTTGATGTCTGCTGTTACATATTAAAAAATAGGGAATTATCCGGACAAAATATGTAATTATCTAAATATGTTAAATTAATCTGTTTAATTAGATTTTCTTAAAACTGTACTGAATTATTTAAACACGTAAAAACCTAGTAAGTTTGCTGAATTAACCCCTTCCCTGCCAACAAACATTTTATAAAAGAGATGTTTGGCTATAAATGTTCTTTATACAGAAATTTTAGTACGTTATGAGAATACCTAAACTTTTCTCTGGTCTTAAGTTGGGTATTGGTTTTGTTCTTTAAATCACAACTTTTAGGTCACGATAATCTACGGTATCGTATTTTAGAATCTCAAAACCTGAGCAAACGTAGGGAGGCTTGGCAAAAGGTGATACGCTGCTAATAATGATAGGTAGTTGTGGAGTGCCATGAAGAAGAAGAAGAAGAAGAAGAAGAAGAAGAAGAAGAAGAAGAAGAAGAAGAAGAAGAAGAAGAAGAAGAATCTACGGTGTCATATGTTAGAATGTCAAAACTTAAGCTAACGGATATCGGGAGGCTTGGCAACAAGAGAAACCCTGCTAAGGATCGGAAGTTGTGGAGGGCCACGAAGAAGAAGAAGATTCTACGGTGTCATATTTTCGAATGTCAAAACTTGAGCAAATTATTACTCTCTACACTTCCCATTTCATGACTTTCCAATCAAGTAAACCGGAAGTTGAGAGCAATTAGGCTTCAAGACCTGACAATCATTAAACAATCATCTTTTCACCAGAATAATGTTCATTATTCATAATAATAATTGATGTCAGGTCACTCTCAGAAAGCTAATGGTATCATGTAACCTAGTACCAACTGCCGCATGGTCGGGTCATCGACAACTGAACTGATTCAATTAATGTAACAGGACACTAACCCTGTTTAAAGGTTTAAATGCATGAAATTACAGTATGGCGATTTGGAGGAACTGCTAATTGGATGGTAACTGTTAACATTCTCAGGAGAGTGAGTTGAATCGTTGATAAGAAAATTAAAAATGAAACGCGTTCAAATTTACGTTTTAAAATAATTAAATTAAATTAAGAATAGTCTCGGGGAGAATTAAGCCCAGAATTAACGAGACAGGATTCAGCAAAATTGAGTAAAACCAAGAAACCCGACCCTATCAATTTTCAGCCGATAAGAAAGTGAGGATTAATGTGTTATCCAATTTTTGGGGGTTCCGGAGAACGTAGAATTCCGATGTTTTGTTTACAATATACTACCTGGAGAGAATGTGTGTGGTCACACAAAGTAATGATCTAAATTATTTTTGACAAAGATACAAAACATCTGCTCTGTGTTAAGCCCCAGGATTTGGGATTTGTTTACGTTGATCAGCTTCTTGGGTTGATCAACGTAAATATTTCCAGAAAGATGTCTAGGAAATTTCCAGAAAGATATCTAGGATATTTCCAGAGAGACATCTAGGAAAACGGGAATATGGAGAAAATGAAATTGGGCCTTGTGAATTTCCATTTTCTGGGACCTGTGTAGATAGTGGAAGCATTTAATCATTGCTATTTTAAATGATTTTCCTATATAAAATCAGCGCACATTTCACTTGGTGGTCATTTTAACCGTATTTTTAACATTTAACATACTGGAGGTGATTTTGCTTACAAAGCAAAAATTTTATCCTGCTACTGCAAGTGATCCAGATGAAAGAATAATAGAGTGTTTGAATTTGCAGTTGTGCTGTCATATCCTGCTATGGCAACAGAAAATGATCATGACTGAAATTAAGTAGTACAGTAGAGAAGCCTTGTAAAACAATGCATTGGAAAGGAAAGTAGTGAATAATGCAGAGTGTTAAAGCTTAAAGTGATCCAGAAGTAGCTTATACCACAGTAACATTCATTTGGCTGACACAGCTAGCTTGTATAAACATCAATATTATTGGACAAATGGTGTTTTTATTCTGCTTCTAAACAAAGTTAAAAACATGTAGAACAATAAAATAGGAGTAGATAGGTTTGACTATCATCCGATTCACACGACTCCCAAGTCTTTTGAACAGGAGTAGACGTTTATTTTTTGTTTCCTGTTTAGGACTGTGTTTCTGGTTCCTTCCAAAGTCCATTTCAATTTTATACTTCTAACGTCTCCGCCTGAACTCTGAAATTTATTTGCTAATTAAATCTTGACCTCTTCAAGTCTAGAATTAGCTGTCTTTCCTGTCATCTTGCCCTTTCCTGTGCTAATACAACTCCACACAGTAACTCTCTACTTTGAGTGGCCCTTGGGCCTTGTATTGGGTGAACATTAGCAAAAGAAAAAACAAAGAAAGAGAGAGTTGAAATTGTTGGGATAGAAAACAAGGAAAGAGGGCTCAGAGAATCTGATGCACAGAGGACATATTGAAAGCAAAAGACGCAGAGGGAACGGCGCAGAGAGTCATCCTGTGTAAGTGAATGGCAGAACATGGAATTGGAATGATAGTAAAAATGCAAAAAAGAAAGAAACATTGCTAAGAGTTATA
>OZ038485.1:90425064-90450064 GCA_964036315.1 Acanthosepion esculentum
TCACAGATTAAAGGCAAGATGGACAGAGGGAATCAGCACATACCCTACCTAACGAGCTTGTATAAATGGATGGCAGAACAGGTTTCAGGAGAGGTAGTGAAAAGATGAAATTTACTAAGAGCTACAACGGAAAGGAACTGTGAAGAACCATAATTGCTCACCGCCTGAAAGGACATGGCACATAGGAGGAGAAGCAGAAGAAGAAGTCGATAGCAGGACAGAGCCCTAATAGTAGAGCCCCTTGTGCGAATTTAAATACTTACACTGGTAGTCGAGCTTGTTGATCACCATTAGTCAAAACGGAGTTTTTTTTTAAATAGATTTTTATACTATTTTCCCATCCAATACAAGGCCTGAAAACTACTCGAGGTTGAGAGTTAATGAAGGAGGCTGTCTGTCCCACAAAGTAACAGTTCTGGGGAAGAAGATATCTGTCCGGAACTTCTTCGTTACCAATGGAATATGCTAGGACCTAGTTATGGATGTCTGAACCAAGGAATGTAGCACGTCTGGAAATAGCAAAGAGAGAGAGAGAGAGAGAGAGAGAGAGAGAGAGAGAGAGAGAGAGAGAGAGAGAGAGAGAGGCAAGCGACGTTTCGTCTGTCGGGAAGGGGTTGCAGGTTGGTAAATAATTCGCTTTTCAAGTCTGTCAAGACTGGAAAGGGTGGATTGGGTTGCTGCAGCCCACTTATAGTAAGAATACTCTACTTTTTGATTTCAGTTTTGTAAATTTAGAGCGTAACAGGAGAAGTCAGGTTACTTATGGAGCGCTACATGCCATTTTCCGGTTTCTTTAGTGACGGTACGAGTTCCAGTTGAGGTATGGAGTTAGCTTTAATCCTGTTAGACGCTCGTGGCAAGGAGCCTCATTGAGAGTACAACCGTTCGATTTAAAAAAAATGAATCATTTCACCCCAAGCAAGGCAATAAGGCCATTAAGACGCGAATGTTAGAGAATATGAAAAAAGAAAATACTATTAAGGAAAGGTGTTGTAATGGTTAGCAAGCTTGTCTCGCTAGAACTATTACTCACTGGGAGACCCATACTTTCCGCCTTGTGCCACATCTGAGCTACGCTTGGAAAACCACTACTATTAAGGAAAGAGAGCAATTAAAAAGACAGAAAATACCATTGCATTTAAATTTTTGGAGATCAAATTTGTCTGGAAAGCAAGAAAGAGACCAGAAACAAGATATGCGAGAGAAGAAACTGTTAGCTTAGAACTCTTACTATAGGATGTGGCTATGTCAACTGCAAAATAATGAAAGTTAATTACCAATCTAGTAGTACACTTAAATTCATGCAGTAGCGGTATCAAGGAGGAGAGATCATTAGAATAACCGCCATGAAAATATTTATAGAAAAGACGTCAGGTAGGTGGGAAATTGACTGACACCGAGATACCAGATTAGGATCCATAATACGGCAGCCCATTCCAAGAATATCGAGATATATAGCCGGAGCATCAGACCAGATCTGGCAACAATATTCTATGCATGGAAGTTTTATAAATGTGCATGATATATATATATATATATATGTATATATATATATATATACATGTATATGTATGTGTGTGTGTGTGTGTGTGTGTGTGTGTGTGTGTGTGTGTATGTGTGTGTGTGTGTGTGTGTGTGCAAATATATAGAAAAATGGGAAAGAACACGTTAATTTAATAATCCGGAGTTCTTTAGTATTTTTGTTTTTATTTAAAAAAAAAACAGTGCTCAATACATAATTAGAGCCTAAAAAATTATATATATATATATATATATATATATATGTGTGTGTGTGTGTGTGTGGGTGTGGGTGGGTATGATAAAAATATACATATACGCACATATACTTGCATGTACGTATACATTTCTTTCTCAGGTGTTATAAAAACAGTGCTCAATGTAACGTAAAACAGTGTTAGTGGTTTATACAAAATATTCAGCGTCGATAGAACGACTCATGCAAACGTGCAATCACCAGGTGCGAAAAACGTTTGCATGAAACTCTGAGTCGACAATGAATATTATATATAACCGCTAATATATATATATATATATATATATATATATATATATATATATATATATATATATATATATGTATATATATATATATATGTATGGAAAGTGCTCGGACGAACTACATTCTCCGCTCCCGCCAATTCAAACTTCCGCTCCCCTTACTTAGTAGCAAACCGCCCACATTCCTTCCGTATTCCATCGGTGAGAAGTTCCACTCGAAAAGCTTCTTCCCGCCAATCACTGCTCTGTAGAAGCTGCTCACAAGATAATGTTTCTCCTATCACTACAATCTTAACCTGTTCAAGGCAAGGGTTAAGCGTTATCCTCCACTCCTATCCGCAGAATTTTCATCCTAACGTAACCCTCTACCTGGAGTGGCTCTCGGGACTTTTAAAAGGTTAAAAATATGTATACATACGAGGGTAAACATATATATATATATATATATATATATACGTGCGGACACACACACACACACACACACACACACACACACACACACACACACACACACACATATATATATATATATGTAATTATTTATTTATTAAAGATTTGGTGCTTTATTGAAAAACCCGGCAGCAAAAACTAATTTGCATTATGTATCTTGTCGATTTAAGAAGTTTTTCCTTAACAAGATATAAAGTTATGATAAAATAATTTTCAGAAAGGTTTTTTGAAGAAAAAAAAAATCTTCGAGAATTTTAGATTTATTAATCAAATTTGAAGTCACGTAATTTGCGTAATTTCCAATGGATATGAATCAACCTTATTGAATTAAAATATAGAGCAGAAAAATTCTCACCCTGTTCCTTTCTTCTTTACCTCGAGTTACAGTTCCAGCGACGTTGTACGAAACCACAAAAAGAAGTCCACATCTTATAATAAATTTGATGTATAGTGGCAATGACAATACAATATCCAGATTTTGATTAATTTTCCAATAATCTTTCCATAGTTTTCCTCAACAACACATTATAGATGATATCACAACATCCTTTTACGTAATTCAGCCACTCTGCAATAATCATTGTTCAGAATTATACTTTAAAATTTAATAACGTTTCAGCTAAGAAATTCTGCTCTTACTATTACGAAGGGTAGTTGTGGTAGACAAATGGGCACATGGCCGAGTCGGAGGCACAAGTCATCGTCAACGAGAGATTGAGTGTACTGAGCATGTTCAGATCGTTGATCGTACCAGCTAAAGCAATCTCACTCTGAGCTGTTGAATGTTAAATGGCTGATGCTAACATCCAGGAGAGTGATGGATATTTCTTGGGTTAACATTCTCGGCTGACATGAAGTGGAAAGACTACATTGAATCCATTGATACATCAGCTGCTAAGAAAGTTGGTTCACTGTGTCGTGCTAGATATTTTTTCTCTCCAGAATATATCTTATATAAGTCTACCATTCGTCAAGGCTTAGAATATTGCTGCCACATATGGTCCGGTGTTCCTGGTATCTATTTAAAGACTAGCAGCATGGCCCGGCGTTGCCCGTGCTTTATTCAAAAATCGTACGACGCATACAGCAATCGCTATCACTTGACTTAAAATATTTTTGCCCTTCCTTGCCGTTAAAGGAGTGCCCTTTGCCGTGCTAATGCCTTACTTCTTGCCTATCTCTTGCCTATCTCATACTTCTTGCCTATCTCACACTGCGATTTTTTTCTAAGCTCTGTACTAAACATTAAATATGTTACGAAAAAAAGAACTAAACAAAATGAACACAAAACGATCAGCTTTAAAAAACGGACTTGTAACTGGAAAAACCGAATGAAAAAAGAATGTTAACGACAAATACTTTTTCACATCCAACCCAGTTCTGCGGAATCAGAATCAACGCTGAGCAAGCGAATGAGCCAATTGGAGTAAAGTGCCATGCAGATTTAAATTTTTCCCACTTGTGACGAATGCAGGTATCGATTTTTTTTTGCATGCTAGCATGTTAGTTATCATTCGTGTCAGTCAGCTTTTGGCTCTCACGCTGGCCAATAGAATCTTCCTGCCAATTCGTGGCAGCCAGCTATAGGCTCTCACTCTGGCCAGTAGAAAATGGCCGCAAACTACATGAAAATTGCCGTAGAAGCATGAAAAAATCGATTATTTCCACTATCGATGGGAGTTGGGAAATGCAAAGTCGGTCTTGGCCTTCCCGCTAACTTGGAGCATGTGCATGTAAATTTTAGTGCAAATTCGTTGAAAATTGCGACCGTGCATTCGTTACGCACACGCACATCCTGCCTTTTATAGATAGAAATTGCAATATTATTGGTCCTGACCTGGCAGCTCGGTTTCAGTCACTTTCTCATAGTCATAAGGTTGCTTTCCTTTGACTTTTCTATAAATACTTCCATGATAATTTTTCGGATGTGTTCTTCCTCATGGTACCTAGATTTTATGAATTTAAGCGCAGTACTAGATTGGCAAGAAGTTCTTATGAATTTACAGCTGAATTGGCTAGATGTAATCATAAGTTCTATGCTAACCTTTTTTTTTCTCTCACTTCTTGCGGAACTTACTTCGGCTTCATGCTTTCCGACCAACTTTGATCTTCAAAAATTTAAATGCAATGCCAATCGTTATCGACTGTCTTCCTGATTTCTAGCGTCCTGGATAAGACGATAAACTACAGCCGACAGCGAGCCTTTTGATCAGAAGGTTTTGAGGAGCGTGAAACCAACTCTTAATTGCTGGTGTTCCCAGGTCCAACCTGACCTGGAGTGGTAGCACCTGTTAGGGTCCCAGCTATGGGCAAATTGTTGACCCCACGAAGTTATGGTAAAAAACACAATGAAAATGTAAAAATAGGTTTTAATACCAGTAATATTTTTTTATACAAAATTATTTCTAGCAGTGGATTTTTAAATGAAAAAATTATTACCAGCAATATATTTTTGAAAAAAAAAAAAAAAATTACAAGCAGTACATTTTTTGAAAAAAATGATTACTAGCAATACTTAAATAAAATATCAGCAATACATTTTTGGGAAAAAAATACCAGCAATACTTAAATAAAATATTATCAGCAATACATTTTTGGGGAAAAAATACCAGTAATACTTAAATAAAATATCAGCAATACATTTTTGGGGAAAAATACCAGCAATACTTAAATAAAATATTATCAGCAATACATTTTTGGGGAAAAAAAATACCAGCAATACTTAAATAAAATATTATCAGCAATACATTTTTGGGAAAAAAAATACCAGCAATACTTAAATAAAATATTATCAGCAATACATTTTTGGGAAAAAAAATACCAGCAATACTTAAATAAAATATTATCAGCAATACATTTTTGGGAAAAAAATACCAGCAATACTTAAATAAAATATTATCAGCAATACATTTTTGGAAAAAAAAATACCAGTAAAATAAAAATCTTGTCGGCATTAAACAACCCATTGAGGTTGATATGCCGTAAAACAAAACAAACCAAACCAAACCTGGTTTCTATTGTTCCCGCTCTTTCATAATGTTTTCTGTTTTCTAATTCTTTCACACCAAGTAACCCCTTATATCTTAGTGGCTTTATTGCCTTGCTTGGGGTAAATTCGATTAAAAACAAATAACAAAAATTAGACGAAAGATAAACTCGTCAGAAATAAAGAAGATTAGAAGTTATTGATAACTTCTTGTCCAGCTGATTAAAATTGCATAACACCAGAATCTGTTGTTTACGAAAATCTAATTTTAGTCTATCATTGAAAGGGTGTAATAATAACTTCTTACAACAAGTTCCATTTTCTCGGATTATACTGGATCTTTAATCACGCCATTTATAGAAATCAATGCAAGTGGATGTTGATGAATTGGTTGGTCGATTTATTTTCTACGGCTTATCAACCCATTGCAGATTTTTTAAAGCCAGAAAATATTTTGAGATTGTAAGGACCTTTTTAGGGATAATGATTTACCTTACTAAGTCTTACTAATTACCCCTAAACTGTCGGGGAAGAACAGGTAGATCCATCATTTTCTTTCCCGTCAGTGACTATAACGAAACCAACCGTAATTGGAACTCGGCTCACCGATTAACAATTCCGAGTCATTATGAATTACACCATCTGCACATCCTAGCTTACATCAAGCACCTGGTATTCTCAATCTGTGAGTTAATTCAGATCATTTTTTTTTTTACTTAAATTCTGGGATCAGTTGTTATAATTATTTACACTATGTACATGCGGACTATAGTGCCTAGCTTTGTTGTTATCACAACATTTCGGCAGTTTTGGCCTCCGGCCTTCATCATTTCCGAACTGAAACCTTTATGTAATCTACAGAGGTAGACTGTTCTAGTTCCACTTCCCATGTCTAGGGATATCTTGTCAAATTCTTTTATTATTATTATTATTTTTCAGTTATTCGCCTATTTCCACTGAGTTCAAGTTACACAGTCAGGGCTTGAACTCAAAATGACTATGTCAGCAAATTCACGAACCAACGCTGTAATCCACGAGGCTATTGTTCCGTTGTTATCGTAAGAATTGTGATATATATACACACACGGATTATACACACGCACGCTACATGACAGGACAAATATATGTGCTTAACCAATGAAAAACAACACTTTTTCTCCTCCATATTTCATTATCTGGCGAAGCTTAAATAAAAGCGAAACGCGTTAAATTTATAAACGTTTCCTATTTGTCCTTATCCTATCATTCATATATATATATATATATATATATATATATATATATATATATATATATATATATATATATATATATATATATAAAATATGGATAAAACAACTGAAAAATTGCAAATTAAAAGAAAAAAAATTGAATGCTTTTGTGAAAGTATTTATTTATATGTTTTTATATATATATATTTGATATTTCAGTTGTTTTATGCATATTATATACATATCAAGAAAGTATACTTGGCTTCTCATTATGCTATATATATATATATATATATATATATATATATATATATATATATATATATTGTTATTTTTATACTATAATTCTAGGAAAAAAAACAAGATGATGCAATTTGTATATAAAAAAATATTACAAGCTAATATCTGGGAAAAAAAAATTTTTATTCAGAATTATCTTGATGATCCGGTAGGTTAAAACCTAGGTAAATAGGTTCTGGCTCCTTAGGTATTCTCTGTCTCTCTGTTTCCTTCTATCTGTCTGTCTGTTTATATATATATATATATATATATATATATATATATGAAGAAATATAGTTTTAAGGTGTGCTATATTTATGGGATAAGGTGCCCAATATCAGAGATAGAGCGTATGTAAATATAAATATAAATATATATGTAAAAGTGAACATTGAAGTCAACACTCAGAGGCGACAGGCTGTTTCATGCTAGACGCAATCGTGACGGCCTGGCGATTGCGTCCAGCATGAAACAGCCTGTCGCCTCTGAGTGTTGACTTCGATGTTCACTTTTACATATATATATATATATATATATATATATATATATATATATATATATATATATATTATTTTCAGCCACAGACAGACCGTTTCGCTGTATCACAGCTCATCAGTGTGACTAGACGTCCGGTTGTCTCAAGCTATGTTCGAAACTCGACTGAATTGGCGTCAGTCGGAAATTCTACCACTAAGCCGTCGGCGCACGGCAGGAATGAAGGTGAATTTATATTTCTCACATTATTAGTCACTTTTAATTAGAAAAAATACGAATGAAACAATTCACGAAAATACCTGCAATTTTAATTGGCTCGACATTACACTTAATATTTTTAACTTATAAAAGACAAAAGGTTACTTATATGATGTGAAAACAGTTTTATGAACTGTACTTTATTTCCAAAATTACTGATTATTAACCAGGCTACTGAAACTGTAAGAAATGGGTAATTAAAAATTATTATCTGAAAACAAATGTTTGAAACAGAAAAAACAAAAAAAAAATTTGAAAACTATCGTTGTAATGATGACAAATTTATAAAGACAACGCCAACTAGAAAAGTATGATCCGTGTTCTGGAACTAATTTTTCGAAATCCTTCATCTGTTGACGTTGTCAGTTGTTGCATTGCTTTCTATGAATGAAGTTGAACATTCCAAGTTTAGCTGGTAAACTTCTGCTCTTCAACGTAATCTTTCCTCTTCGAAATATTCCACAGGTTTTCAGTCGGGTTAAGGCCAGGAAAACAAGCCGACCATTTCATCAAAAAAGTGTCTGGGAAATACAATTTACATAGGCAAGCATTAGTTCTCTTTGCTGAATAGAATAGACAATTGTCTTGAATATCAGTCATTTTTCTGAAAACGTATGGTTTATTCTTGAACCATGGCTCTACGCGAGCCTTCAAAAATTTCTCTATGTTTGGTCAGTCATTTTGCCATCTGAAACTCGCTTTATATAATCCCACCGCAGAGCATCACACCAGCCCAGATCTGTTGATGGGTCATCCTGTGAAGGTGGATTCTGCCTCTAGCGAGCCAGCTTTAGCTCTCCATGTCTGGCCTATCGAAAAATTAGGATAGTGTTTCGCATTACATTCGATTTTCCTTATAAATGTCGTTTAAGAGGTTAGTAAATCGGTCTATGATGCTTGGCGACTTGGTTTAGGGCTAAACATCTTGTACTTTTCGACACTTCTTCGATGTTTCTTCTTTATGTGCCGTGTCCCCTCAGGACGTGGGTGATCATGACTCTCCACAACTTCCTATACCTTGTAACTCTTAATATATTTTGTCTTTCTGTTATTTCTCTTAAACCTTGTTCCGCCATCTATTTACTCAAGACGAGTATGTTATGCGCTTTTTCCTCTGTCCTTTTTTCTTCAATCTGTCCTGTGTGTATCAGATTTTCCAAGCCTTCCTTCCTCATTATGTGCCCTAGAAACCTCAACTGTCGCTTCGTTGCTCATATATTCGGTCTATGGTATGCCCAGCATCCTTCAGTAGAACCCCATCTCTGTTGCTTCAAGTTCTTTCTTTATCTTTGAGGAGATTGTCCAGCATTCGATGCTAGAACATCTAAAAGTTAAGGCAGACATTTTAAAACATAATTTCTCTCTTATTTACTTATTTATTTTTACTTACTTCCTGTAAGTGCCACAATATATTTCCGGCCAGAAGTGTCTGTGTGTGTGTGTGTGTGGGGGGGGGGGTTAAGTGAAATAGTGGAACTCGCTCCGTTCGTTGAAGATCAACGATGACTATGTTGCAAATCAGTTAAGTACCGTGTGTCCCTGCAAAAACCGACATCATTTAAAATGTGAATATCTGACTAACTACATGGCCCAGGCAAACGAAATTAAACAGGCTTCCTGTTGAACAATAAAAGATTTATTTATCAAATTTCGAACAGGATATTCAAAAAGGATGTAGATTTTTATAACCGATTTGTCAAAGCTTCACAAATGTCTAATATGCGCAGCACCCGTGACACGACACATGTCAAGATTGGTAGTCCAGTTCCTGCCAAACACGCTGTAGCATGTCTTGCGTAACATTCTCTAGCGCCTCGGTGATTCTCTGTTTATGTTCCGCTAGGTTTGTAGGTAGAAGGCGATAAAGACCGGTCCTTTCACATAGCTCCATAGAAAAAAATCACAAGGTGTCAAGTCAGGTGAACTTGGTGGCCATTTCAACATCACATAGTCATTATCACTGGCACGCCTAATCCATCTTCCTAGTAGATTCTCATTGGATAAGTCCACACTGAGGCACCAGAAAATGTTAAGCAAGACATGCTACAGCGTGTTTCGCGGGCGATTGACTACCGACTTGACGTGTATCGTATCACGTGGTGCGCATTTTGAACCTTTGTGAACCTTTGTGACATCAGTTATAAAATCCTCATCCTTTTGAAGATCCTGTTGGAATTTTAATAAATAAATCTCTTATTGTTCAATATGAAGCCTATTTAATTTCGTCTGCCTGGGACATGCAGTTATTCAGATATTAACATTTTAAATGATGTCAATTTGTTGAGGACACACTGCACTTTATCTCATTGAATGCTTTATCTCGCTAATCACACTGGATCAAATGGGGGTTTCTCCCACAAAGGCGGGTGCCGGTTCGAACCGTACCGGATAGCACGTTCTTTTTATTGAATTTTCTCGACTGCGCGGTTAAAAATACCGTTTAAAATAAACGTTGGCTTTACTCAAAATTCAGCTAAAGCGTTTTAACAGGGGACGGAAAGTGCGGCACTGAAATCCGTTGACGTTTTGACATATCGAAAGATGTCTTCCAAAAGCGAAGCAAAGTATTAAGAGACAGGAAATTTTTTGTTAGAAACAAATAAACAAAAAATGTGTATCGAACTGATTTCAGTCTTCCTCTATGGCAGTAAATGTTGAGAAATCTTCCCACAGATGAAGATGTGACTTGAAGCAACTGAAATGTAGTTCTACAGACGGATGCGGAAAATACCAAGGACGGAACGGGCTAGCAACGACGAAGTTTAAGAGAAAATGGAAACAAAAAGTACACTTATACTTAAAGTTAGAAAGAGACAGCTGAAAATTCTCGGGCAGATAATGAGGAAAGAGTGCAGAGAAAATTTTATGCTCAAAGGACAAGAAGTACAATGAAAGACAATGCATAACTTACCCAGAGAGCTGATGTAAATGGAGCATGGTTTAGGAGAGATAACAAAGAGAGAACATTTATTAAGAGCTACAAAGGACAGGAAGTTGTGGAGAGCCCTTATCGCCAACGTTCGGATGACACGCGGCACATAGAAGAAGTCACTGGTGAGGAGAGCTTCAATTTAATCCTAGCCAGAACGCATGCATATCTTGATCGTAGATAGTCGAACCATATGTAAATAATCCCGACATTCTTTATGGGTACTATACTCGTTATTTTATAACTCGATAGTAGCATTTATCTTTCTTATTGATTAGAACAAATATGGAGGCTTCTACCTGCAATAATAGGAACTGTCTACTGGCAAGACAATAGAACAAGTTTATTTAGACATGTGATAGACTGAGTATCAATTGGCTTCCATAAATTCTCATCAAAGATTTGTGGTGAAAACACGCATACGAATAACAATAATATTACAAATAATGAGTCTTTCCAAATAAATCAGCCATAGATAACAATGCTGCCGTCAAAATTATGGATTAAAAAAGTAAATAAAAATGATTATTAATGTTACATACAAGGTGTCAAAATCAAAATATGGAAGAAACAAATATGTCTTTAACAACATTGGTTGTCAATTAAAAGTTACGAAACAGTGATGCTTTTTGAATTATATTAAACTTGTTTTTCCTAACGTATATATATATATATATATATATATATATATATATATATATATGTATATATATGTGTGTGTGTGTGTGTGTGTATATATATATATATACGTGTGTATGTGCATGTGTATTTGTGCGTGAATGTGAAATTTCAGATATGAGTAAAACTATATCTCTAAATGAAGATGAATTAAAGACAAAAGGAAAACTTATCTTAGCCATCGCGTTTCGTTCTCTGATGGACATTATCAAGGCAAATGCAAAGACTTTGTTTTGCAACAAATATATATAAACAAAGGTCAACATCTAATCAAATACGGACATCCATTAAAAATTGCGTATGAAGTATAAAAATTACTGTCAAAACGGTTAAATGAAACCGTCTCTTCTTCTCTAACATCTTCTTTTCCAGCACTTCCTGTCTGTGGAACTCCCTTCCCCTTACTTGCTTTCCCGATGACTATAGTTTTCAAATATTCAAGTGTAATGCCAATCGACATCTTACTCCCTGTGCTTGTTCCGCGTCCTTCTCTGTATCCTTTCCTCAAACACCCCTCTTTAGTATTCTTCTCGATCCTCTGTAACCCTTTGCGTACTAGTGGCTCTCGCGCCTTGATTGGGGTGAATTGCCTTAAAAAATGTCGTATTAAAACTAATTCCTTAGAAATTGCTTATAGCAGTTTTCCAAGTGTAGCTTAGATGTGGCACAAGGCCGAAATTAGAGGTCACTCAGTGAGGATCGAACTTACTGCTCAGTCGTAATTATTCTAGCGAGACAAGCTTGCTAACCATTACACCACCTCGAGGTGCCCAAATTGCTTTATACGTGTATGTACTCTTCTTCCTACTTAAGCTTATAGCTACCAATTTATCGGTAATATATATATATATATATATATATATATATATATATATATATATATATATATATATATATATATATATATATTCTTTTCTTTACAATTGGAATTAAGATACCTTTAGTTAATGATCATTTTCACCTACGAATTTTAATTTAAAATTTCGCAGCATTTTTCAAACTGTTTAAGGTATCAGTTTGTACATTATAAACGGATACCGTAAACAGTCTGAAAAATTCTGCGTATTTTAAAATTAAAATTCGTAGGTGAGAATGATCATTAACTAAAAGTATCTTAATTCCAATTCTTAATTAGTACATTACAAACGGATACCGTAAACAGTCTGAAAGATTCTGCAAATTTTAAAATTAAAATTCGTAGGTGAAAATGGTCATTAACTAAAGGTATCTTAATTCCAATTGTAGAGAAAATTTTGCTCTGTTTAATGAAAATAAACAGTGAGCGCTCTTTGTGTGTCAGTTTTAACATAATTCAAATGTTTTGTTAATAGGACATTATACCAACGGATTACTACCTATATATATATATATATATATATATATATATATATATATATATATATATATTCGATTGTTTTTAATACGAGAAACACGCCAAGCATTGTAAGATAAAAATGTCGACCAATTTATTATAAAAAAAAAATACAAAATATTTTCCTATGTCGTTAATGTTCAGTATGAAATTACATGAAAGGATTTGTACACGTGATCAATGGTTTTTAAAACTCTCTCTCTCTCTCTCTCTATATATATATATATATATATATATATATATACATACATACATACATATATATATATATATATATATATATATATATATATATATATATATATATATATATATATATTCTTTTTAGAGGTTGATTAATAACTTCGTGGTTTGACAAACAGTTATTAGCTGATTTTTTATTTATTTTAAATTTACACTGTAGAATTTGTATGAGATTTATATTTTCAAACGAAATAGCTGCAATAAGAAGGAAGGCTAGCATGTTGAAAAAACAATATTTGTGTTGTAAAATGTTTATTTTTAATCATTAGGCTACAGACTTAATGATTCACATACCTAGACATAAGAGTGTATAAACAAGATCTACCTTATTAAAAAAAACTATGGTATAACTAGATGCCTTTCCTGCTTTTAAATGACATGTAGTTATAAAAATAGTTTATCGCTCTGACATTTATTAAACCGGACTAATTGGGTACTACATAAGAAGAGAAATATCCGTGCCACTGGCAAAAACATCGTAATTTCGAGCTATCTCATGTTGTTTATATTCTTATCAGAAAAATATGATTGTTATCATTATTATTATTAACATCATCCATTAAGCGATAGTTTATTGCAGGAATATCTCCTGCCTAGTCGGTCATGTATCAAAAGAGACATGATCGCCCAAGCATGTATCACGTATGACACTTGACTTGAATTTAATCCGTTATCATCTTTAATATATCCACTAGCTTCAATGTTCAGTATCTACTGCCACTGGTATGATATTTAATGAAGCAAATGGAAAATTAATGGATTGTCCTTAATACGAGAAACACTCTAAACACCTTCACTTGTAACATAAAAATGGCGGCCAATTTATCATAAAAGAGCAACAGAATTTAATACAAAATACTTTACTGTCGTTAACGTTCAGTATGAAATTATCTAAAAAGTTTTGTAAACGTGTTCAATAATTAAAAAAAAAATCAATTCATCCACAAGGAAGGCGATAATGCCACTAAGACGCAAGAAGAAAAAGAATGAGAAGACTTAAACCGGAACCGGAAACCCAATCCTAAACAGGAAACATGGGATATATGCATGTATATATGCATGTATTAACATCAAATTGCAAGTATTTGCTTTCACACACTAGATTTGATTCGCTGCACCAGTATCACCATTGTCATAACCATTGTCATTATTGTCATAGCCACTATCCCCATCGGGATAGCCAGTATCATTATCGTCATACCTAGTATCATCATCGTCATATCTAGAATCATCATCGTCATATCGTCATCTACATCACGTAGATGTCATTGTATATGATAATGTTAATTTTGAATGACCCTGGATATATTGCAAATATAATACTCAGTATCATCAACCTCATATCTAATATTATCATCATTTTCATATCGAGCATCACCATTGTCATATCCACAATCATCTTCGTCATATCTAGTATCATCATCGTTATATGCAATGTCATCAGCGTCATATGCAGCTATTATCATCATTGTCTTAACAACTATCATTATTGTTGTGGATTCCGGGATGAAATCCGATGTCAATGAATAACAAACGCCAGTAATGGAGAAGGGAAATAAATGTATTAACGTAATAATACAAATAATGCGGTAGCAAATGGCGCGTTTCGCTTCTTTTTACATACTGGTTGGACATTTTCTTTCAATTCAATTCTAGCTGCACCCTTACAAAACGAGCTGATAGGTGAATCCCATACGTCGAACTTTTGCATACAGTCTATACCCACTAGATTTTCTGTATCTTTCATTACGTATATCTTGATTTTTTTTTTGTTTTCCCGTGAAATTTAATATTTACGATTATTTCTCCTTCGAATTTTATACGCTTTCCTGTCACCGACTTAGCAATTTTTTGTGTATGTAACATGGTTGGTTTGTTAAGCTTTTTCCATATCTGTAGGTTAATTATCGTTAGATCGGAACCCGAATCTAGTTTCAATTTTATCTTTTTCTTTAAGATTTCAAGTTCCACATATTTCCTTATGTTGGTATTGTCTTCGTCATGCATCCTAGTAGCTCTTATCCTACTAGTAGCTTTTCTGTTCCTACATTGGGTGGCCTTGTACCGCATTTTTCCACTCACAAGAGAGTTTTTATATTTAAAACGGCAGTCCTTATTCCAGTGTAGTCCTCCACATCAATAATATGCAGATGGGGGGGGGGCTTATATTTGCTTCGATTTTCGTCATAATTTGCCCTATATCTTGTACTTTTTCCCTTATTATAGAATTTTTGTTTTTTTCAGGGGAGGGTGAAGAACGTCAAATTTTGTTTAACTTACGTATATGTGATACTCCTGACTCCTCAATGTTCTTCGAGTCTTTCTTTATAGTCAGACATTTTTGGCAATCTTCTGATGATTGTGGTAGTGTTAGTCCAGGTTCGTTTTGTAGTTTTGAAAGCATTCTTTTGCGCATTTCACTATCTTTTGCTGAGACTAACCCTTGAACAAAGATGAGACACTTGAAATTGTCCGGTGTTAATTCTGCCAACTTGAAGTCGTCGCAAAGTTTATTCATGATCGCGGCAAACGTGGAATAGTCCTCATTCTCGCTCTTTACCAGGTTAAGAAATTTCCACCTCTTGTGAAAGAGTGACGTTTTTGGACTGAACCGCTCTGTAAGACATGTAACTGCTTCGTCAAACGTTAATTCGTTTGTCTTTTTTGGTAAAATGTAATCCACAAATTTTGTGCATTCCTCAGTTCCTAGTTTTCTGAGCAAGAGACGTAGTTTCTTTGCTTCTGTCCAGTTTTGACAATCGATGTTGTAGATGTCTTCATAACGTCTGAAATAATCCCCGAAATTTTTATCCTCTTCTAGGGAGTAATTGAAAGTTTCTATCGTATTCCATACTGCATCTTGGGAAAAAGTCGCCTCTTTTTCGATATTTTGTTGTTTGTTACCCGCTACCTTTAATATTAGTTCCTGCGTTTGTATATAATTGTTGTTGCCATTTTTATTCCATTCTTTCCTGGAGTTGTTCATTTTGGTATTTTACAAGTTCTACTAAAATATTTTTAAAATCCTCCATGATAATATTTTAGTCCTCGTAAATCTTTTGTTGCCAAGTTGTTGTGGACACTGACAAAAAACAGCAAAGGAGACTTTTTTTTTCTGTGTGAGTTCGAATACCTCGTCGTCAATTTGTTGTGGACAACGAGGGAGAATTTTGTTTCGTTTTTCTTCCCGTGTGAGTTCGAATTCCTCGTCGCCAATTTGTTGTGGATTCCGGGATGAATCTGATATCAATGAATAACAAACGCCAGGAATGGATAAGGGAAATAAATGTATTAACGTAATAATACAAACTGGTAATACGGGTTAGTAGATCCAGGAATGCGGGTTAGTAGCAATAATATATATACAGTCTTGGTATTGAAGTATCGCGGTATGAATCCTTACTGAGTCTACGTGCTCGCTAACTGTGACTCTTGTGCTAACCTCCTCTATTACAGACTGTCCGGGTATTCACTGGTAGTAGTATATGTATACCTCGGGTGAGTCCATTTGTGTAAAAAGGGGAGACCCCTTAACAATTATCATCATCGTCATAGCCAGTATCGTCATAGGCTGTATCATCACTGTCATATTTAGTATTATCATCATTGTCATATCTACCATCACTATCATCATATACAGTATCGTCATCTGCATCACCAGTATCGGTATCGTCATATCCGGTACCCACATAGTCATAGCCAATATGCTCATCGTCATATATAATCATTGACATAGCCACTATTACCATCGTCATGTCTAGTACCATCATCATCATATTTAATATTATCATCATGATTATCATATCCACCATCATGATCTTCATCTAATATCAACATCGTCATAAACACTATCATCATCCAAAGTCATGATCGTCATAGCCCGTATCATCATCGTCATATCTAGTATCAACATTGTCATATCTAATATTATCATCATTGTCATATCCACTATCATCCTCGTCAAATCTAGTATCCTCATGCTCACAGGCGGTATCACTATCGTCATATCCAGTAGCATTAAGTGCCGCAAGTATCATCATTGTCACAACTAGTATTATCATGTCATAGCCACTATAATCATCGTCATAGCCATTATCACCATCGTCATATCCAGTACCATCATAGTCATAGCCAGTATCATCATTGTCATATCTCGTATTATCATCATTGTCAAATCTAGTGTCATCATCATCGTTAATATTTTCAATCAATTTTTCCCGTGTTAAAACATTTTCGTAATCATAATATTATGATCTGCACTTTCATAAATTCTCCTATTTTCTTTTTGCAAGAAAACCTACAATTTCCTACAGGGAATTAATATCCGAGGAAAAATTCACGCCGTTTCTCAGGAAAACAACTTCAGGTAAAACAAATTTCTTTATTAAATTATTTTTTTAAAAGAAAATATACAGATATTAACAAATATTTTTGATTCGTTTAAAAGACGTATTTGGTTTTATTTTTCCCTTATTGATAAAATTAAATTTTCGTGGAACTTCGAAATTTTTTTGAGCAGCTTTTCACATTTCTTCTTCTATGTACCGTATCTATGCACACAAGCTTGTCAGGCAGACAATCAGCTGCATTCTCCCATCTCTCTTGAAACCTCGATATGCCACGTGAGTGTTAAGTTCTCCAAGTCCTGCTTCCTCATTATGTGTCCAAGAAATATCAGTTGTCTCTTCCTTTAAGACTCGCTTGTTGCGTACTCGCTCCGATTATGGAATTCTCAGTAGCCTTCTGCTGAATCACATTTCTGTTGACTCCTGTTTCCTCTTCATCTGTGGTGAGATTATCCAACGTTCACTGCCATACAACAGGATTGATATCACATAACAGTTCAGTACTTTTTTCTCTGTTTCTAGCGAACGTTTCCTTTGCCTTACTCCTTTCATGCATGTATTTCCAGCTAATCCGATGTGCCTTCGGATTTCGGTGCCACATTTTCAAACCTCTGTTAAAAAAACTTTCCAAATATTTAACGTTCTGTACTTGTTTGGTATTGGCATCTCTAATTCGCATCTTGGGTTTTTCTTTTATCTTGCTGACAACCATAATTTATACCCTCTTACAATTGATAGTTAGTCCTTTCTTCTCTCTTTCCTTTAATACCTTGTTTAGGAAGTCCTGCAGTTTTCTTTCTGTGTCAGCCATCAGCACTTATCTTATATTGTTAGGATTGCGTTCACCGATAATGTATCCTGGTAGGGACTGCAGAGCTCCCTGACGCTGTAGAAGTTGAATAAATCTGGAGAAGAAGACTCATCCTTGTCTCACACTCTTTCTAATTTTGTGTATCTATGCATTTCGTTTTCTATTTGTATGCAGATGGTTTGTACCTAGTATAAGTTCTGGGTTATTCTAACATCATTTTCGAATAAATCGAGTTTTCCTAGTAGTTCAAATAGATCCTTGTGTCGTACCTTGTTAAGTGCTTTGACGTAATATATAAAACGTAAACGTACACCCGTCTTAATTTTTATTGCTCCGATAATATTCTAATAATAAATATCACATTTCTTGTTCCAATGTCCTTAAGAAAGCCACACTGTTCTTGTCCTATTTCTGGTCTAATTCCACTAAGCGTTCCATACATCAAGATTCGCATCATTTAGCTGATTGGAGCTCGCATTCATTTGCATCAAAATTCCTTAGGTAATGCTACGAGGGTGGGTCTGCTGAGGTTTTCCGGTATTTTACCACTGTTATATATTTTGCTTATCACTTCTGCGGTCTTGTCGATGCCGAAATTGTCGAAGGCCGTAAGCATTTCTATTACAATCCTATCTTCGCCTTCAGTTTTGTTCCTGTTCATCTTGTCAAGTACCGGTCTTACTTCAGATTTTAATATCTCCGGCCCTCCCATATTTCTGTGTATCGTAGGTTTCCCGCTATTAGATAGTTCTCTGACATATTCGCCCCATGTTTTTTTTTTCTATTATCAATGTCCCTTCCATTGACTTTTTATTTTCCTTTTTTCACGTACCGTATTTACCTTCGAACGAGACACGTTTTTTTAATTTTTTTAAATGCACCAAAAAACTGCCTTGTGCCTAATAAAGCCATATTAAGGATGGAAGACGATCCAGTACTGTACTTGTAGGCTAGGTCGTCGGATTTGTCCGAGTCGTCCTCTAGGCATAGAAATTGTTTCTAGTAATAAAATATTGAAAAGAAGGCACATTATTAATGTAAATTGTGTTACTACTAATAAAATATGTATGGTAGTCTGTGTTTGCTGAAATACCAGTTTTTGTCCGAATGCATTAAGTTCTTACTTACTTGTTGCTTACTACAGGTAATATTCAGTGATATATTTTGTTTTGTCTGCATCTACTGTAATTACCTATAAAATTAATTCATGTTTATAGTACTTTACTAACTGTTTTATATCAACTTTGTTTATATGTATCAGTACTCATATTCTTAGTTTTAGTGAACTTTTTGACTTATCACTGTTGCTTTGCATATATTGTCTGCTTTTTTAATATTATTTTTGCGCTGTTCTTTTTTTTCGTTTCTTATTGTTTATTGCAAACGTTGTCAATTGTTTGTTGGGCATGTCTGCCAATTTCATTTAACCATGGCTAATTACTCAACGAATTTAATTTAGTTTCCTTTGAAGGTTAAAGTTACAATGTATATCACGCTTTATACCAGTGTACCGTTACAATATTATATTTGCAGGCAAAAAATCATACATTTTTCCCCTACAAAACCCACCTCAAAATATATTTCAATAAATATATGATGAAACATACTAAAACTTTTTCTTCACAAAATATCCTTGTAAAATAGAGAGGGAGACGTCCATGTTATGCGGAGGCAAATGCGATATTTACGCTTGTTTTCTAATATTACCTATAAAAAATGAAAATAAGTGCAAATTCTTTTCCGAAGATGATGTGAATAAGCTTTACAATCTTAATGATCATCTTCTGAACCCAAATCGAGTCCTGCGTATGACGATGAACCATGTCCGACAGCAAGGCCTCTGATTGACGAGGGTGAAAGCACCTCTTAATTGCTGTTGTGGTCCTAGGTTTACCCTGACACGGGGTTGCTAGGGTCCCAGGTATAGGCAAATAGTGAACCACCAAACAAAAACAAAAGACTATGAAAGTAAAAAATAATTTCTTATAGTAAAAATACCAGCAATAGATTTTATGTAAAAAATGCAACGATATTTATAGTAAAATTAGCAACAATATCTGTAGCTGAAAGCATACAATTGCGTTCAAAATATATTTAGTTGAAGCTATTAAATTGTTCAAATTATTTACATTTTGGCATTAAACAACACATAGAGCAGCGTTTCTCAAACTTTTTACCCTTGCGTAACCCTTAAAATAAATTACATGTCTCAAGGAACACCTGCGCAAAAACATCTTTCTCATTTTATTTTCATCGCAGTTCACGTGGTAAATATCATAGTATATATTTTTAAATAACTGGTTTAAGGAAAAATTAATACTTCTTTGTCAATTTTTTCGGTAATGCTAAATAAAATTCATACTGTTCGTTTATAATACTTTATCAGGGAGTTTTCATTCATACAAAAAATTCTAAAATCAAGCAACACATGGCACAGTGGATAAAGGCGTTGGTTAGATCCAAAGAGTGTGAGTTCAATACCTGGTTAAGGCAGTTGAGAACTTGGAGAGGAGAATTAACGGGATATAACTGACATCCATTAAACATGGCACATGGAACTTGAAAAGTCTACCCCAGTGAGCGGAATAAAGGGTTCAGCTCGACATTCCAACCACCTGAAGAAAACCGGAGCGTACAACGGCCGAAACGTTGTAATAAATATGGCGACAAAGATGAGGACAACAGTCCGAATAATGTAAATAGTGTTCAAACGTAAAAAATAAACATAAGTAACCAATATCATATGCCTATAATATAAATGTAAACAGAACGAAAACAGATAATTGCTGCATCAGTTTTTTTCCTTTACTGGCACTGTTGAAAAGACATAAGGCAAATCAAGGCAAAATGTATATAATAGGTAAGATAGGATGATGTCTATATTACAATATTAAAATAACCAAGAATATATTGTGTGTTTTTAGTAAGATTACGTATATGAAATTAAATCAAAAATCAAAAGTGCATTAGCTTATCTCACCTGTTCTCGTGGAACCCTTGGGGACCTTTTGCGGAATCTTAGGGTTCCGGGAAACCCCGGTTGAAAAACGCTGCCATAGTGGTTGATATACCGCGAAACAAGATCAACCAATCAACCAATTGAACCCAAATCAATGGCCAACAAGTACTTTATTGAGAATATCCTTCATCAACTCACCGCATTCATCCAACAGATTTGAAAATCTTTGTCTCATTCCTCGTTTCAGTTTCCCACCTTTAGCCAACAATGTGCCAACAATCAGACTTGGCATGGAACCAAGTTCTAAAATTCTGGGAATGGCGTGTACGAAATGAAAATCTTTGCCTACTCTTTTTGCTGAAATATAAGCTTATCTGTCTCGAGATCCAAAGGTTAACTGGAATAGCAAAGGATGACTTTCAAAAGCAATGTATTAAGGAACAGTAAAATTCCGTTAGAAACAATGGAAAAGGTGCTTAACTGTTATGTGATACCAGCCCTCGCATATGGCAGTGAATGCTAGACAATTTCCTCACCGATAATTAGGAGACTTGAAAAAAACAGAAATGTGGTTCTACAGAAGGATGCTGAGAATTTCATGGACTGAACATGTAAGCAACGACAAAGTAAAATGTGCACTTCTACTTAGAATGAGAAAGTGATAAATTGGCATCTCTGTTGGCTTTTTGTACTGTGTTGTGTCTATGTCAGTGTGGTCGAAAAAGCACCCTCTTTTATGTCTCTTTCGTAATATTTTGGATTTCGTTGAAGATAGTTTCATTAAAAGAAATGTCAGGTAATATGTGGTTAAATTCTTGCGTGATCAGCTTGTTTATTGTTGGCGTGTGGTTGGAAGACGCGCGTATGTGAAGTGGTTTGTCGTTGGATTCTTTGTATGGTTGATACGTAACTTTTCTTAGGTTGACAGTGTCCAAAAAGAAATATACGTCTTTTAGGTTTGTTTTTATGTCTATATCGAATCCCGCATTTTAGGAAAAAAATATGATTATTTTTATAGTTTTGTCAGATTTTGTTTTTTTTTGTTCCAGTTTCTTAGGACTATGAGACGTTGATCCCTGTAGAGGTGTGTATCATTTTTTATTTTACTTTGATCATGTAGTAAATATATACATATCTACTTCCAGAAGAGATCCATCAAAACTTCCCATTGGAACGGCAAAGGTTCTTTCTTTCTTTAGCCACACGTCTTCAATGTCGAATAACTGATTTTCTGCAGTATTTAATGATTTTTACTTCTTTTGTGCTTATTTCTGTTTGTTCTTGAGCTCATGAGATGGATTTATCTAGCATGGGCTTCTATTATATCTAGCTGCATGAATTCGCAATTATCTATGTATTTTATATTACGGAACAAGTCTATAGTTTTCTTATGTTTTCTGGTTTACTCCTAACTTCATTCTTAGTTTTGAGTTAATAAGGCAAGGATTTTAGCATAATTCATTTGCCTTTGTAGTCAATGCGCAGAAAGAAACTATTTTCCTAATGACTGGTAAACTTCAGTAAATGAAGCAAAATAATCAATTATGTATATACAAGGCATCTGTTTTCCAAACGCCTATTTAGATATATCGCTTTGTATCTCTGGAAAGATAAATTTGTAGTGACACTTATCTCTTTAGGGATATTAATAAGTTCGATAAGAATCCAGTTATCACACTAGGCTTTCATGGTCGTCATTCTGCATATATATATATATATATATATATATATATATATATATATATATATATATATATGAGAAGTTGAGAAGAACAATGTGTTCTCAAAACGTTTCTGGTGTTTAGTTATTTGCACATATTCAGAATTCTTCTATGTGTTATGTCCTTTCAATTGTGGGCATTGAGGGATCTCCATATCTTAAGAACCCAGAAGAGAGGTGTCCATATACGTGCATGCCCGTGTATATAAGATTTAGTTTCTTTTTGTATCCATGAAACCCTTTTTCCTCTTAAATCAAAAACATAATTACAAAATTCGTTAAAATATTCATTAAATTCATACACAAACACTCCCTCCATCAAGAACTCTCCTCAAGTAACACAGTAAAAATTAGTTATAGTTTCACTGAGAAAATGACACAAATAGTAAAAACACAACAGAAAAATTGCCAACAAACTACCCGTACCAATCAAACCCAGCTGGAACTGAAGAGCAATGAACTAATGTCCCTTAAATGGCAATTACTTGCAAAACAACATAATATGCCAAGCCACTGTAAAATCACTTAACGTAGAAAAATACACATAGGAGGAACTGAAGGACCCGGGAAACAGGAACTAGGCAGACAAAACACCATTTACAAATAATTAAATACGCGAACAGTACAATGCTTTGTAAGCCTATATGGGAAATAAAAAACAAAACCCAATTATACCATAAATATCATGTAAAATAAGGAGAACAGCATCAAACTACAATGATGAATTAAAAAACTGTAAAGGAGAAAAATGCTTTAATTGTCTCCCAAACCAACAGAAATTACTAAATAAGCGATCAGAGCTCATCTCAAAATGCAGATACAGAAACAAATTTTGACTACCTTACTTAAAAATCGAAAGCTAAAAACGAATACCTTGCAAAATAGCACCATGAAAAATTCAAATATACGCACTATAAGCAACATAGATAATGTAACATACATATAACTGTTATGGTCCAAGTTCCTTGTACCACGTTGATGGTCCAAGGTAGAACCAATGAAGAATAACTCGAACATAGGTATGGAATAACACAGATATATTACAAACAGAAATATATACAAAGAAGTAGAAGTATTAGTAATGACTATCAGATTTGGTTAGAGTGAATTATGTTGAACTCGACAAGTATCACTATTCCAATGTCTTACAGTAATCGTCTGACTCTGTCTCTGACTCTTTGTCTCTGACTCTGACTGACTCTGAACGACTCTGAACTCCGCTCCCTCTTGAGGCGCAGTATTTATGATGTCCGGAATAGTCCATTATTATTATGGGTAAGTTCCCATAATAATAACAACACCAATAATTTAAACAAATAAGATAATCACCCCTAAAATTAAATAAAAATTAACAAAAATCCTAAATAAATAAACAAATTAAGTAATGATAAAGAACTTAACAAACTACGAATACACATATGAACACAAGTAAATTTAACAATAATAATCAACAACAAATAATTAAGTAATGAATAATGAGTAGAAATTAACAAACAACATTATGAAATAGCTACAGATAGCCAAATTCAGATCCAGAATTATTTCTACTCAGTCGTCTCTAGAATAATTTGAAACATAACCGTTACCTCCCACAAAATAACCGTCAGGGTAATACAATAGACCTTGCTACCCATAATACACCATGATTCAGCATATAATAATAATCGAGGCAAGTACAATACAGGTGACCTGAAGATTGCGTTCAAGGATAAAACAGACCTGCCATCACTTGTTATTGAGCTCAGTGCATACTTAAAAAATATACATATACCGGGTGTAACAGCAAAATTGTCCAAATCGTGTAACAGCAAAATTGTCCAAATCGTGTAACAGCAAAATTGTCTAAATCGTGTAACAGTATAATTATCCTTCCACAAAAGTGTAATGTCTAAAAAAAACAAACCCCTAAACTAATTGAGTTTCATTTTTCCAGGTTTTCAGATAAGTCGTTTAGTCACCTTGACATCATTTGTCGTAAGAATCACTGAAAAAAAACCTTTGAGATATTCAGCTAGAAAGAGAACAGATTAAAATCGTTTTGTGCCAGTACGACTGTCTTCACAAATGAGCAATGGTGAGAGGAAAAATATCATTTGGAACTTCAGTAATGGTACCTCGGCCAAATAACTTCAAATTCCATTCAAGAACCATCAAGAGAACGGTGAATAAGTTTAAAAAAGCGGCAGCAATAGAGAGGAAAACTGGATCTGGAAGTCACAACAGGAATTGGGATCTTCATTTCAA
>OZ038485.1:90455064-90475064 GCA_964036315.1 Acanthosepion esculentum
CTCCTCATCTATAGGTTAAGTAGCAAGGCAAATTAACCGTGCTGTATAAAGACAACCCTGAATTCATAACCGTATGTGCATATTGGGGTACATACTAGAGCTGTAACTAAGGTCTGTTCAGTATAGTTGCTGAATAAAATTTAGCTCTGTGGTTGTTGAAGAAACACAAATGCTCCTAAGCAGATGAGCATCCGCGAAAAAGAGCAGCCATGCTGAAGATGATAAATTACACTGATTTGCAGTGTGCTTTAGCCTTTCACAAGCATGTCATGTGTGGTGCTAAACCCGTTCAGGACTTGTATGCAACCGCTTTCGCAGATCAATGATTAAAAATTGCCTGAAGCCTATGGGTCTTGGCGAAGACCACCCTTCTTCGAACCGCATGAACTGGCGCTAGAGGATCATAAAAAAAAACAGAAACTGTACCATATAAACAGAAACCGCATCACTTGAGAAATTCCAACAGTAGCAACAGCTTAAACGGATATCACATGTAACACGATGGGAAAATAATGACATAATCATGATGTTGATATTACACACTGCTTCAAACAAAAGCTTAGGATGGAAACCCCCATCATTACTGGAAAGAACGAAGCCCCCATCAATCTTGAAAAAGATCGAAACCCTCATCAATACTGGAAAGAACAAAACTCCCATCAATACTGGAAAGAACGAAATTCCCATCAATACTGGGTAGAACGAAACTCCCATTAATACGGGAAAGAACGAAACCCCCATCAATACGGGAAAGAAATGAAACTCCCATCAATACTGAAAAGAACGAAACCCCTATCAATACTGGAAAGAACGGAATCCCCATCAATACTGGAGAAAACAAAACAAAACAAAACAACAAAAAAAAAAAAACGAAACCATTATCAATACTGGAAAGAACGGACCTCCGCCATCATTACGGGAAAGAATGAAACCCCCATCAATACGGGTAAGAATGAAACCCCAATCAATACGGGAAAGAATGAAACCTCCATCAATACTGGAAAGGATGAAACCCCAATCAATACTGGAAAGAATGAAACCCCCATCAATACTGGAAAGAATGAAACCCCAACCAATACTGGAAAGAATGAAACCCCAATCAATACTGGAAAAGAGCGATAAAAGCTACTGAACTTGAGAAACCTGTTTTCCGGAAAAGGTGTTTTAAGGGAAAGATTTTATAAATTTTAACCGACAATAGTACACGCGGCTAGGTCAATAAATGCCAAATATTTTATTGTAGGGAGATTTAATATCATCATTACCGTTGTCATTCAAGTCGGAACGACTATGAAGATGGTCTTTTGTGATTGTCAGTATTATTTGTTTTGTTTCCTCTTCGACTGACTTAAGATCTTTAAACGACCACAAGACCATTTCTTTTCACAGGTTATCAACTAGAAAACTCATCCCATCTTCTTTTTTTCTTCTTCTTCCCTTTTATGATTTATTTTATTCATTGTTAGAATTGTTATTGGCCCGGCGTTTTCTCGTATGAGTAAGCAATATTGATTCATTCCAAACAAAACAAGACGAAAGAAGGAGGAGAGAAATTAGGTTAATGAGTTGGATTGGTAGCATTTATGACACATGAACAGTTGTTGAGTCATTTGATTATGAACTCAGTCTTTTCTTATTTAGCCCTGGGTATGACGAAAAACTACATCCGGCAGCAAGACCTCTGATTGGGAGATTGGAGGTTTTGAGGAGCATGGAACCACCTCTTAATTGCTGTTGTTGCTAGATCCTCCATGAACTGGGGTGGTAGTACCTGTTAGGGTCCCAGATATGGGCAAATAGTGACTTCCATCCCCCCCAATAAAATTACCGACAATACGTATTTATAGTAGAAATAGCAACAATTCATATTTACAGTAAAATTACCAGCAATACATTTTATAGCAAAATGACTAACAATACAATTTATCTGTAGTCGAAGGCATACAATTACGTTCAAAATATATTTAGTTGGAGCCATAAAGTTGTGGTTAAAGTATTTAAATTTTGGCATTAAATAGCCCATAGAGGTGTTTATATGCCACTAAACAAAATCAACCAATCAACCAACTTTTCTTATTTTTAACTGAATATCCTACCTACGAACAGGTGTAAGTTGTCATAGAAGTTCTAAGGACCTTCTGTTTTTGAATCTTGTAGTCTGGCGCTACATAATCAATCACAAACAAAACTACCAAATAACAGAAACCACATCACTTGAGGACTTTCAAAATTCGCATCAACTAAAATGTGTTGCGCATATAACTTGTAGAGAAAATAATGACATAACCAAGATATTGACTTTCCACACTACTTTAAACAAAAAGTCAGGAAGGACCCCCTCCCCCAAAATAAAACAAAAAAACAATATGTGAAAAAGCGATACCGTAAACTTGAGAAACGTATTTTTTCTAAAAAATTGTTTTAAGAAAAAGATTTTATAAATGTCAAAGGAAAGTATCACTGGCTGTTCAGTCACTAAATCCGAATATTTCCTTATAAGGAAACGGCATCTCACCATTATCATTAACCCTCTAAAATTTTATTTATAAGCAACATTTTTAGCAAGACGTCTATTTTCTAAATGTTCTTTTTATCATTATACTAAATCCACTTGAATTTTCTACTCCGGACATAGCTACATAGAGCATACCATGATAAAAAAAACATTTTCTGATCCTTATAATAATAATAATAATAATAATAATAATAATAATAATAATAATAATAATAATAAAATTAGTAAACTTACTAATTTTTTCATTTGTTTAGATAATTCGGCCCAGTTGTAAGAAAATCTATGTAAACAGATTATCTTTACTTTTGATTATTTCATCGCAAAGAAGGCAATAAAGCCACTAAGTCGCAAGAAGGCCACTGGGAGTAAAAGAGAATGAGAAGAATTTGGAAGAAGGGACCGGAAACCCAACTCTAAGCCGGAAATAACGGAAAAACCTTTACTCTGTCTACTTATTTAGATAATTTCATAAAATTATTTTCCAGATCCTTTCGGCTAATTTGTAGTAAAGTAAACTAGCAGACGACAACAAATGTTTATCATGAACGCAGCAGGTTTTCTAACTCACGATTGAATTTTGACAAGGTAGATACAAATTCTTTCTGTATAAACACGATTAATTTTAAAAAATTATCAGGATAAATATTGCTTATACAGTGTACGATGGATAAATTGTCGTCAAAATGACGCAAAAATGAAAATAACATTGACATCTCATTTTAACAGATATATTTACCAAAATTACACAAAAATATCTTGAATACTAAAGAGTAAATTTGTTCAATAAAATCGCCATTGGCTTCAACCACTGACTCCAGACGTCTTCGGAATCTCCTGCACCTCTTCTGGGTGGTCTCCTTGTTTAAGTTGGTGAATGCTGCCATAATCCTTGTCTTCAGTTCATCTTTGGAGTCAAAGAAATGTTGTTGCTCTCTCGTTCAACTGCGCCTCACGCATAATAATCAGTTTAAGGAATTAGGTGGCCAGATGTAAGGGTTGATTTGGTCGCAGAAATTGACTGACAGCCATGACTGGGTTCTCCTGCTTGAGTGGCATTGTGCAGAGTCCTGTTGGCAGACATAGTTTCTTCCAGCAGCCACTTGACACTCGATGTAGGCCTCCGTGTTGAGTCTGAGGTTCTCATTAACAATTTCGGAAGTTCTTTTCTTCTAAAAACTATCAGAGTGTGTTTTCCGAGCTGCCGTGTCTTCGTAATCACCATTAGACACATCCAACTCTTTCCGAATTCTCTGCACTGTCCTCAGATTGACAAGCAAATTTCTGACGGAGTGAAGTGCGTCGTGGTGCTCTTTTTCTCACAGACAGTACCCAAGCGTTAGTCCGCCAATCCGTCTGTTACCGCCACTAAAATAGCTATACATTGACCGATTGAAACCCAATTTTGGGAAGAATTGCAAACACATAAGAGGGTACAAGGTACAGATGGTTTTACTAGGATGCGTAGCGTAGTACAATAGATTTTCATTACTTTTTGTGAAAAATGTTATTATTTAACATTACAATTAGTCCCACTATTTAAAAACAGATTAATGATTAAAATAAAAAATACTCATAATAAAATGCAATATTGTTTTTTCGCATATATTTAAGTTTTTATATACAAGAATTCCAATTCGCGCTGCTTTTGCGAGAACTATAAACAAATCACATGGCCAAACGCTTCATAAAGTTGGAATTTAGCTCCAGAAAGAAATATTTACGCATGGCCAGTTGTATGTTGCATGCTCAAGAGTAAGAAATCTTAAAAATTTATTCTTCGCTGTTATAAAAAAAAAATTTTCTTAAGAAAACTTACCATGAAGTCCTATAAAATTAAATAAAATGAAAAAATTATTAAACAGCGAAGAAGGATTTTTGTCGAAGTATTTTTTCAAACAAATCAGCTTATTCAAATTTCCTTGATTGGTTTGGGAAATTGAACGAAACGTAGAGTTTGTAAATCTCAAAAAAAAATCTTAGCGATAATTTGAACAATACTAAATACTGTGAGGATTTCAACACGCGTCAGGGTGGTGCAAAAACAATCTAGTTCATTAAAAATGCTTTAAATAGCGTTACGTAAATTAAACATTGCCATTAATGTTGGAAACGCCAGTTGTTATATATATATATATATATATATATATATATATATATATATATATATGTATGTATGTATGTATGTACGGAACCGTGCATTAGCCTGACGTGCCTTAACCGATTGGCCCACAGAGGAGCGTTCGATGGAGAATTGTATTTAAAAACAGTAAAATCGAATATATATATATGTGTAGATATATATATATATAGATAAATAGATAGATAGATATTTTAGTTTTTAATCTGAGAGATTTTTATCCATTAAAACGTTATTTTTAAGTAGATATTTGAATAGACGCTCCATTTCTTTGTTAAACAGTATATTTATTTATTTTCGTCTACCGACCTGAATATCCGAGAAATTTTATTAAGGATTCCAACTTGCAAACCCCTGGACAGAAGGATAACCCTTGTTAGATCAACTTTTAAAGTGATAAAAATCTGCCAGATGAATAAGTAAAAAAAATCATTACTTCTAACGACAATTACTTTGTTTATGTTTCGATACGAAACTGAGCAGATATGATAATTTCCAGGAATCTATGACAAGAAAGATTTCGCTTAAATGCACTGTTCGGACCTTGCTTGATCAGAAAATTTTCTACGAAGTCATGTCGGTTAAAGCACGTCGGATCTAATGAAGCTTTTCCTCATTACACACTATGCACACTCAGCTCCATGACGATCAACGAGAAACTACTTAGCTATATCAGAGGATTTCCCCCACCACGTTCACAATAATACCCTTCTTCCATGGAAATTAATTTTGGAGGGACGATTGAGAAGATTTATTCATGTCAGTCCACTGACTATTGCGTTGAACATTGTTGTATGCATCTTATTATTTATCACCTGATATATATATATATATATATATATATATATATATATATATATATATATATGAGGAACAGTCACGTAGAATGATAGATTCATCATTATAATTTGTTCCCTAAAATGGAAACTACTTATGACTTAATATATATAAAGGCTAGTTTAATATTCTAAACAGTGTAGGCATCTTACATCAGGATTAAATATTTAGGAGATTATTCGGAGGTTTGGGCTAAATAGATAATAATGATTCATGAGGTACTTAAGCTATAATATTCTGTGCATTTTAAACTACTAAAAAAAGTGATTTGTGATATCAGAGAATGAGGCTTGTGTCCTATTTAAAAAAAAGTCTGAGTTAAATATCTTTGGCAGGCAAGTACAGCTATTTCAGTCTATAATCTATCTATCCCTGTATCTGCTATATTGTCTTCCTTTCTTTTTTTTCTTTCGTTTTTCTATCGATGTCAGTTTGAGAATCAGCGTTGTTAAGAATTAATGTGGCTGTATTTAGAGCATTTTTGTGGATTTTTAGCCTCATTACGAAAGAAAGGCAGATAACTCAGGTCAAACTAACGGGATCTTTGAGCTACAGAGTCAATATGTTTGACGTCACAGTTTCTCCGATAAGCAGCTTTGCGATTTCATTTCTACGGACAATGAGCGTCTGTTGGTCTCTGGAGTTTGTGTTTGGGCGTTGATAGAAAAACTCGACCATCATATCTTATCGGACATTGAATAATTTCCTAGAAGCCGGTTTAGTGATGATCAAGTAGAGGTTGAGAAAGAGAGAAGAAGGTGGAGGTATACCGTAGAGGTGTAAGGAACCACGCGGAAAGAGAGTAAACGAGAAGCAGAAGGAGAAAAAAAAGAAAAGAGAAATTATATATATATATATATATCTATATATATATATGTGTGTGTGTGTGTGTGTGTGTTTAATTATTTCACCTCAAACAAGGCGAGAATACCACTATTGCGCAGGAGGTTACAGAGAGTGAAAGTAGAAAAAAGATAGGATATAGGGGGGGGATTGAAGAAAGTACAAAAGATGGACGGGATTTAAGAAAGAAAGAAGATGGCGATTGACGTTGCATTTAAACTTTTGAAGATAGTAGTTATCAGTAAAGCAAGTAAGGGGACGGAAGTTTCACAGACGCGAAAAAAGAAACAGTGGGAGTAGAAGTGGCGGTTGCATTTAGTAAAAAATTGGGACCGAGATGCCAATCTAGTAGCACGCTTAAATTCATGTAGTCGGAGCACCAGGGAAGAGAGCTAGTCAGAGAAGTTGCCATGAAAATATTTGTAGAAAAGACAAAGGGAAGCCACGTCGGTGACAAAGCGACTGAAGACGAGATGCCTGGTCAGATTCAATTACATTACAGATTCTTTGCATTTTATCAAGAATCTCGAGATGCACAGCAGGATCACCAGACCAGATATGGCAACAGCATTTAATGCACAGAAGAATGGTAGATTTGTAAATGTGCAACATGGACACTGACGAGAAAAACTTTCTGGCACGACACAATGAACCAACTTTCCTTTAAGTAGATGCAGCTATTAATTCGATGTAGTCCCATAAAACAGATATGGGGAGGGTAGGGTTACAATGAAACCTGCATTTTTCTTTTACTATTATCCCCACAATAAAAGGCTCAAGAGATACTCAAGGTAGATTATTACTAAACGAGGTTGTTTTAAGGGTGGGAGCAAGTGGAGGAGAGAGAGAGTTAGAGAGAGAATGAAAGTTCAAAATATTTAATTTCGACTTCAAGTTTTTCAAAAGACAACTCGTCAGGATAAGATTATATATATATATATATATATATATATATATATATATATATATATATATATATATATATATATATGGAGAGAGAGAGAAGGGGAGAGAGAGGGGGTGATTCATTGCCGAAACATGTCAAAATAGGAGTTTTATATATAAGTGAAATTTGAATGAGAATCCGACAGAATAATAAATATATCAGACAATTTGGAAAAATCTCTCTCTCTCTTTCTCTCTCTCTCTCTCTACACACACACACACACACACACACACACAAGCATGAAACAGACTGTCGCCAGTTGGTGTTGACCCCAGTGTCCATTTATATTTCCATACGCTTTATCCTTGGATCACTTTTACCTATAAATATACCATACCTTAAATCTATACTATACTATATATATATATATATATATATATATATATATATATATATATATATATATATATATATATATATATATACAAATGGGAAGGAATGGATTTCTTATTTGTTAATCCTGCATATTTTTATTACATATACTTTATTTTTAGTGGATACACGCATTTGTGAAACATAGACGAGAAAAACTTTCTGGCACGACACAATGAACCAACTATCCTAGCAGTAGATGCAGCTATTGTTTCGATGTAGTCCCATAAAACAGATATTGGGAGGGTAAGTGTTACAAGGAAACCTGCATTTTTTCAATAATTTTATTTATATTCGTCTACTAACCTAACAATACTGTTTAATAAATAAAAGGATAATCTACACAAATACGCGTATCTACTAAAAAGAACCTTTAAGTAATATATATATATATATATATATATATATATATATATATATATATATATATATATATATATATTATTTTGCATCTGGAAAGCGGTGAATATCAGTGATGGAGTTAACATATTTAGTTGTATGGATATGATTTTGTGACCCTGGGTTTCATGCTTTTGCTACCATCAGACAAAAGTTTTATCAGATGATCGTTAATGCCATCATCAGACAAAACTCATATCCATAACACAAGAACGCAATACTGTATATATATATATATATATATATATATATATACATGTGTGTGTGTGTATGTGTGTGTGTGTGTGTGTATGCATGTATATATGTATACATGTTTTATAAAATTTAGGTGACAAGGTCTGTCTTTCAAAGAGAGAAAGAGAGAGAGAGAGAGAGAGAGAGAGAGAGAGAGAGAGAGAAAGAGAGAGAGAGAGAGGGGAGGGGACTCGTCGCTGAAACATGTCAAAATAGTTGTTTTCCAAATTCTGTCGGATTCTCATTCATTCGGATTCGGTGCTGATAATTTAAAGAAATAAATTTCGTTTCACCTTTTGGAAGTGAAGTCTGATGATCCAGCGTCCTTTAAAAGGGCTATGGTGAAATAAATTATTACATGTAGCCCTAAAGTTGTCCGTTTTTCTTTAATATATATATATATATATATATATATATATATATATATATATATATATATATATATATATATATATATATATATATTATTCTGAGGAAGGGTTTCTTATGAAGTCACTAAAAACTCTTTTGTACATTTATTTATCACTCCGTTTCTCTTACTTCCTCACTCCGTGTCTCGCTCTCCCTCTCACTCTCTCTCTATTTATATATATATATATATATATATATATATATATATATATATATATATATATATATATATATAGTATTTAGGCAACAAGAAATCATAGGAAAGATAGGAACGGCACGTATGAATTTAATTTGATAATTGCAGATAACGGCTCCTTTGAGTGACTTTCATTTCAATTCCTGCAAACCAAGACATATTTTGATAAATAGGCTAATAACTCGCAATTCTTGATGACCGATAATTTTACGTATATGAATAGGTCGTATTTTATGATTCCACACACACACACACACACACACACACACACACACACACACACACACACACACACACACACACACACACATATATATATATATACAGGGTGTGTCAAAAATACTTTTACATACTTTAGGGGAGGTTTCTTCACAGCAATACAAGAACCACTTTACCTGTGCTGATATCTGAATCGTACCCGACAGACTTTGCGGACAGGTGTTTGTGCGGATCACGGTATTCCTCGACCCTTTGTCGTGCAACGCATCCTCGCTCAGCAACGCGACTATAAACAGTAACAAAGGTTGGATGACTCGGCTGCCTTTTGGTTTGGAAATGCAATCTGATTCAGCCGTGCAGCCTCGCATCCATTATCATTCGCAGGGCAGTATGTAAAAATCATATGTGCCTGCCAACGATATGAATATCCTGCCATTGTTAAACGGAACACTTCTCAGTCAATTCATTACCACGCACGTTAAACGTTGAAGAGAGACTAGCCACAAATGTACACGAATGATAAATGTAACCTAGTCTATATAGCAACTCATCGCCATCAACCGTAAACTTTCTTGAAAATTAATAACACAAAAACGAAGGATTTTCGGATCTATGTTTACATGTACTTATGTCTTTGTTTTGATGTAAGGAATCCCAAGGTTTTGTATAAGTATTTTTGATACAGTCTGCATATATCTATACTTGTGTATTTGGGCAGCATTCCCTCTTTTATACAAGTTTCATTATAAACGACTGACTGTATTGTGGTTCATCTCGTCTGATGATATTAGAATTGTTTTTTTTTAATTATTTTGGGACAGTTTTGGAGTTTTTGTTAGTATATTGTCATAATTATTGCGAGGAGGGCATTCTTTTAGACTTTCTACATTGGGAAGATCTCTGAGGTTTGGATGGAATTTTATTATATTCTTAGTTTCCAGTTGGGATAGGTTGCATAGGTGACTACTAACTATATAACTATATAAATAATGGTTGGTACCGGAAGAGAGAGAGATAGAATCACGAGATCCAACTAGAGACTCTGATCGACTGCGACTAGTCAACACATTCTCCATGAACGTCTTCCCAGAAATATACAGAAATACTATATGTACTTATTGTGTACACTTCTTGTTATAATACATTCTTCTTCTAAATACATTTTGTGTTGCATTATTATTCCATGCATTAGGCGAGATTCAACATTGAGTCAAGACTCAACACTTTATAAGAAGAGATAATAAATTATGATGTTTTTAAAAGAAAATAAAAAAATTGCGTACAAAATAAATGTAAACAAACTACGGAGATAGGTTGTGTATACGAAGAAAGATTATGCCGAATTAAGGTGTCGAATAAAAATAAAATAATTTGATTATTTCCAAATTCTTATCACTTTTACGGACATAGAACGCAAAAGGTAAAAAGTCCCAAAAGTCCCCCGCAGGTGCTAGCTTTAAGTCAGCACGAAGAGTGGCTTCTAGGCTTGTATATTTATATACTAGCGCACAGTGAGCGGTGGTGGTAATAAAACAGTGCTCGATGTAAAATAACAGAGCTATAATTTATACTAATAAATATATATTGATGTTTACTTAGAGTTTGGCGTAAATGTTTGTGCCTGACGAGTTGTGCGTGAAACTCAAAGTTGAACCAAACGGCGGGGAACAAATATATATTTATTAGTAGTATATATGGTAATGGTAATATTAGCAGTGATAATCGTCATTTACGCCAAACTGTGAGTAAATATAAATGTATATTTATTAGTATAAATTATAGCGTTGTTATTTTACAGAGAGCACTATTTTATTGAATCATGAAACAAACTGTCGCCGTATAGTGGTGACCTCAGTTCAGTGTCCACTTATATATATATATATATATATATATATATATATATATATATATCTGTGTGTGTGTGTGCGTGTGTGTTGTGGTATCCTCCCTCTAAAGAGTCTCTGTTGGAACGGCGAAACGGCAAAGTTTCGCCCGGGGAGGTAGACAGACCCTGAACCCGCTTATTCGGGTTCTAAGAGAATATTTTTTGCCGAGCCTACGGGATCGGAGAACCCACGGTTCTGACTTTTCGCAGCTGCTGTCGAACTCTCTGCCTCTGGCAGACAGGAACCCGGACGATGCTGTGCCGAAGGGCAGAGTTTAGTCCGGGGAGCTAGGCAGACCCGAACCCGTTTATGCGGGTTCTACGGGAATATTTTGGGCCGAGCCTACGGACTTGGAGAACCGACGGTAAACTCGGCCTTGTGCCACGTAAATCCCTCGTGGGGGGTGGGGTGCTGTTAAATATTAACAGTCGAATAGATTGAACGCTGGGTCAACCGACACACACTCACTAGTCGTGTAATACTCTTCTGTTTTACTTACTGTTTAATATATGATATATCTGTAACACTTGTTGTTTCTTTAACCATTTACTTGGACACAACAATATATATATATGACAAAGTTGAAAATGTTTCATTCTTTAGGACTTCATCAGACTAAAGTGATAATAAAATTGATGCGGCTACATGTGTTGGGAGTTAAGTTCTATCGGTTTCTAGAACATTACATTTGTTTAGAAACCGCGATAACTTTCCTTCTTACCCACCCACACACAAAAGTGAGACATGATTTTTTATTAGAAATATTTTCATGACAAAAAGAAAAAACATTTATGAGTAAATTTTGCTCTCGTCAAAATAGCCTCCTTTAGACATGATTACTGCAGCACAAATTTTTGGCATTCTTCGCAAACGTTTCTCAAAGTATAAGTTTGATAATTGATTCCATTCTTTTTTCAATGACTCTCAGAATTCTTTTTCATTTTTATTTCTTCTGTTAATTTAATCCCATGTTAATTCTGGGGGTCCCTTCCAAATTTTGAACTGTAGTGTATATATATATCACTAAGTGCTATCCATAGATTCGGAGTAATTAGGCTTAAAATGACTTCATCAAAGATAAAAAAAATGTATGTAATGAATTTCTTTTCTTCCTGGTAGTCTTGTGGGATTGTCATTTCCAGATGGGAGTCTTTAATTAAGCGGTTACCGTCCTTGGCTGAGATGCGATCGGTGCTTTTTTTGAATTAATCAATCTCTTTCATATTGGAGGGATAATTGACTACGTTTAAAGTGTCAATCAATTGTTTAACAAGGGTTTCATTTTCGTCCTTCCCGCAAATCATAACAATGGACCTAGACTTTTTTTACAAGTTGACGCGATTCCTGGGCGACTCGACAAGTTGGTAGCAAAATCTGGTGCCCATATCGAATTTTAAATAAAACCCCGTGCTAAACGCTTTCCTTTCATATCCATTTCTTGTAAAAATTATAGTTAATAAGTAAATTATAAATGTTTTTAAAAGGAGTTTCTTTTAAATCACACACAGACACATACACTATATATATATATATATATATATATATATATATATATATATATATATATATATATATATATATATATATACTTTTTATAGATACAAATATTAAAGTAAATGGTCTGTTTATAATAAACACTATTAACGACATTTACAGAGCATTTACTTAAATATTTGTATCTATAAAATAATGTATGAACATAAAAATGTCTTAAAATAATTGTTGGACTTTGTCCATTTCATAATATATATATATATATATATATATATATATATATATATATATATATATATATATATATATATATATATATATATAATAAAGATTAGATAAGTTTTCAGAATAAAATAATTAATTCATCGTTGTGTCTTTGGAAGTAAAAGTGTAATTCAGTAGCGAAGGGAGGTAATAGAGACAGTACTAATTTTGTTTTTATGTTTTCCTTTCCATATTTCGAAACTGATAAATAAATAAATTGAATTCTTTGGAAAATTCTTTGGAATTCTTTGTATGAAAAGTACGCATTCGAAGTGTAAGATAAGAAAACCAAATTAGATAATTAAACATATTTGATTGTATAGCAGAACCTGTTATATAAAACCGTCAGGGGAAAGTAAAAGTAGAATACAATAAGTGAATATGTATTTTCCTAAAAAGAAAATGTCATCCATGTAATACGGTTATATAAAACCGTCAGGGGAAAGTAAATGTAGAATACAATAAGTGAATATGTATTTTCCTAAAAAGAAAATGTCATCCATGTAATACGTCTTTAATTAAAGTAGGAATCCCTGGAAATATGATATGTGGGTAGCGTAACCGTTATTGGAGAAGCTAAATGAGTTCCGTTCACTCCTGCATAAATGCACTTGGCAAAAGCACGAATCCATTTCTTCTCCGTGCTATAGGCTAAATAACAGAGCAAACTAGGCTCTCTAGATTTGGGTATCGTTTGAAAGCTTTGGAATAAGTTTATATTAAGTCCTACCAGCCATCTCTCTGTAAGCAGAAGCGTTACTTGCTGGTTAAATTTTCTTGCATATAAAATTTGTTGTAGGTCTTAGTCTATGTGCACATTTTTGTTTTCGAAACTAAAGTTTAAATAACACAGTAAATTGTGCCTTAAGTATCGCTTGAAAGTTTTGGAATAAGTGTATATTAAGTCCTACCAGCCATCTGTCTGTAAGCAGAAGCAGTACGTGTTGGTTATATCTTCTTGCATATAACATTTTTGTGGGTATTTTTTTTGTCTTCGAATCTATTAGCAGAAGCAGTATCTGCTGATTATGTCTTCTTGCATATAGATTTTGTTGTGGGTTTTAGTCTTTGTGCACATATTTTGTTTTCGGTTTTACCTCTGATGATGGAAAACCGACAAACCGGTTTAGCAGTTTTTTTTTTACTTACTTCTTTAGCTTACATTGCAATATTACCAGTATTATTTCTTTTTTTAAAATAATTTCACCCCAAGCAAGGCAATAACGCTACTAATATGCAAGAGGTTACTGAGTGTGAAAGAATATGAGAAAAAAAGAAACATTATTAGGGAGAGAGAACAATAAAAGAACAGGAATTAAGAAGATGGAAGGTAAGGATTGCATCTAATTTTTTTGAAGATTAAAGTTGCTTGGAAAGAAATAATCCAGAAGAAAGTTCCATAAACGAGAAGTACGAGAGAAGAAACTGTTAACATAGAACTTACGGTTATCTCTCGCAACTTCAACTGGTGCTACTTAGCTGCCAATCTAGTACTGGGTTTAAATTCGTAAAGTCGAGGAAGCAAAGGAACCAATTAGAAACATTATTATGAAAATATTTATAAAAGAGTCACAGGGAAGCTACATTAAAGCGATGGGAAAGTGACGGATGTCGTGATGCCATTTACACGCGCGTGCACACACACACAAACATACACACACATACACACACATATATAAAATTGTGTATTTGGGCAGCAAAGTTTCATTAAATGTTATGGTACTGCGATTAATCTTTTTATTTAATGTTTCTTGTATTCTTATAAGTGTTTTTGTTATATATCATACCTATGAACACTAATGGGCATGTTCCAGTCCTTATAAATGTGTTGGACACCACTGTAATTGGAGGAAATATGCTGTCTAAGTAGTCAACCACTAGCAGTGGTTTACCTACTTCACGCCGCTGGCGAGTATTATATTTTGTTGATGTTATAAAGTTTACCATTTCATTTCCAACCCCCGTTTTGGTTATTCCTCATTTAGTAACCTTTTCTAGGTTACAACGGTTTTCTTCTTTGGCTATAAAGTACGATATAAAGTTGGATATAAAGTACGAAAAAATTGTCCAAATGTTCTGTATAGCCGAGTGATTTAGTCTATTCTTTTATTTATTATCAAGGATGATTTTTTTAAAATTTTTAAATGAATGTATGGAGCTTTGATTTATGTATCTAGAGTTATAGGAATCTTTTTTAATGTATATTCCAAACACGATCAGCGTATTTTACTGAGAGAAAGATTCATAAATAAAATGGTATACAGGGAAACGAGTCCTTTTTTAAAGCTGATCGTTCTGTGTTCATTTTGTTTAGTTCTTTTTTCGTAACAGATTTAATGTTTAGTATAGAGCTTAGAAAAAATTCGCAGTGTGAGATAGGCAAGAAGTACGGCATGTAGCAACATCAGCACGGCAAAGGGCACTCCTTTAAAGGCAAGGAAAGGTAAAAATATTGTAAGTCAAGTGATAGCGATTGCTGTATGAGTCTTACGATTTTTGAATCAAGCACGGGCAACGCCGGGCCATGCTGCTAGTATAGTATATAGGAAATATGCATTTTGTATGTATAGACAGATTGGTAAAAGATGTTTTTTTTTTCGTATTTTGATATTTTATTAAAAGAATAAAATTATCCAGTTTATTCCTGGAAATTTTAAAAATAATGACAGGTAAACGTCCGTCTAAAATTCCAGATTAATTTTTATCTAAAGCGATAGGAGATAGGAAGGGAAAATAAAACACGAACATATGAGGATATTGTAAATGCAACCACTCCTCACTTAACGACTTGCCTGTTTAACAAACCTCGGATTTACGACCACCTATGAAATCAGTGAAAATATATATATATATACAAAAAGTCAGTCGGTATTGTATTTTGTGCCAAAACATTGATCGTGTTTATTTCTCTGTTTCTTCAAAATGGAGATAAATCAAATGAATAAATTAAGCGAACAGTAAATAAAAAATACTTGAAATGTATTTACAGTAGACAAATCGAAGTAATGTACATAATATCGAACTGATTTTCGAAATTGGTTATTACGTTTACTGTTCAGTACACTACTATAGTGTATAGATATTTATAAATAAATTAGAAATTGTTTCAAATGGTGCAAAGCGAACAGCATATATATATATATATATATATATATATATATATATATATATATATATATATATATATATATATATATATATAAACTGCAAAGAAAGGAAGGGAAGAATGGAAGGAGAAAAAAGAAAGGAAGGAAAGGAGAAAAAAGGAAGGAATGGAAGGAAAAAGGAAGGAAAGAATGAATGGAGAAAAAAGAAAAAGAAATAATTAAAAGATAAAAAGGAAGAAAGGAATGAAAGGAGGAAAAAAGAAGGAAGAAACGCAAGGAGAAAAAAGAAGGAATGAAAGGAGGAAAAAAAAAAGGAAGGAAAGAATGAAAGCTGAAAAAGAATGGAAATCTATCTGAAACTGGTTGACCCGAGCCCATTACACGTGGAGTATGCTTGAAATTGCGGTAATGTACAACTCACTTAGCGACCAGATCGTTCAGCGACCAGATCGTTTGGACGAAACCCTTTCGTGAAATGAGGTGAGGTGTGGCTGTATCACACCAGGGAATCTGCCACGCTAACATCATCCGAGGTCAGCTGATTTTGTTTGAGTTACAACATAGTAGGTGTTTTTTTTTTCTTCTTCCAACTTATGATCTAACATATACGACTTTATTTCTAACAAGGATTAGGACTTTAATCAGATTATTATTGTCATAGTTTCATTTTCCTCATTCGAACCAGTTGTTGGAGTTCGAGATCAGGCAATAGTCAGAATTTAAAATACTGATTTTAAAAGCAGACTTTCTTTACTCGGAAGAGGTGCGCAAAACTTGTTGCTTCTCGATCTTGTGATCAATTAAGGAAAGAAAGTCACATGGGAAAGAAGGAAGAGAAGACAAGAAAGAATGAAGAAAAAAAGAGGGAAAGAAGCAAAGCTGAAAGGAAGACAAGAAAGAAAAAGAAAGAAAAATCAAAGAAAGAAAAAGGAAAGACAGAAGGAAGACAAGAAAAAAGCAAAAAAGAAGAAAGAAAAAAAACGTGGAGGCAAAACAAAGAAAAGAAAAAAGGAAGTATACAGTAAAGATTGGGGAAGGGAAGAAAAGAAAGAAGAGAGAAGCTAGGAAGGAATGAATGAAATAAAAAGAAAAAAGGAAGGAAGAAATGAAACGAGAAAAAAGACAGAAGTAATGAAAGGAGATAAAAAGGAAAGAATGAATGAAAGGAGAAAAATGAAAGAATGAATGAAAGGAGAAAAAGGAATGAAAGAAAAAAGGAATGAATGGAGAAAAAAAAAGGAAGGAACGAAAGAAAAAGGGAAAGAAAGAATGACAGGAGAAAAGAGACAGGAATGAAAGTAGAAAAAGAAAGAATTAAAAGATAAAAGGGAGGAAATAATTAAAAGAGAAAAAGGAAGAAAGGAATGATAGGGGAAAAAAGGAGGAAGGAACGAAAGGAGAAAACAGAAGGAATGAAAGGAGAGAAAAAAGGAAAGAAAGAATGAAAGCTGAAAAAGGATGGAAGGAATGAAGAAAGATAAGAAGGAAGAAAAGCAAGGAGGAAGGATAGAAGAAAAGAAGCAATGAATGAAGGAGGAAAAGAATGAAGGAAGGGAGAGGCGCAAAAGAAGGAAGGCAAGACGGAAAGAAGCAAGAAAAAAAAGAATGAAGGAGGGAAAATTGAAAAGGAAGAAAAAAAAAGGTAATGAAACTAGGAAGAAAATAAAAAGATAGGAAGAAAAGAATAAATGAAGGAAGGAACGAATAACCATGTCAGTAACGAATATATCGAAATGCTACTACAGCAACGCGGGAGAACGCAAAATGTTCAGGAAGTCTTTGCCATTCAAATCAAATTTAAATATTGTTTTTTTTTCGCTTGCTTATTTCAACAATTTGCTTTATTTTTTTATTTTCTTACCAAAACGTCACATTTCGGCTACCGCTTATTTTATTTCCAGTTTCAACGAGCTTCGAAGATTTTATATATATTTTTTTAGTGGGTGTGTTTTTAATCTTTGATTCCTGTTGCAGCAAACGTATTTGCTTATGTTTTTGGTTAATTTAGGAATAATAAGCCCGTCGCCTGATTTCAATTTCTGATTCAATTTGACTCATCAACGTTCCATATATTAAGCGAAACTATTCCGATTTCTTAATGATATGCCAAAATCTTCAGTTAAGGAATATTTGCCTAAGACCTCAGGCTGTGAGTCTTTCATAAATTGCCGAAACCCAGATGTATTTATAGTGTCGTAATAGATTTAGTCTAAATTTGGGTTGTCTTCAGTTTTTCCTAAATTTAATTAACTCTGATTCAGTATCACTTGCCCTATTAAGCAATAGGTTTATCGCAGTGTAAAATTCTACCGTGCCGAGACGTGGGCGATCACGGCTCTCCACGGTCTCCTATTTATTGTAATCATTAACAACATTTGTCCGTTTGTCAAACTTTACGTTCCGCCATCCATCCACGCATATCGTCAGGTAGGGGGTCCGCTGGCCTTTTCCCTGATACGCCATGTGAGTGTCAAATTCTCCAAACTCTCCTTCTTCATATCTAAGAAATTCCAGTTGTCGCTTTCTGATTCTGAGTAAAAATGTCCTTTTTATTTACATTTTCCTTAAGATTTCTTTGTTACTTATGCGCTGTATCCATGGACTTCTCAGTATCCTAGGGTAGAACCACATTTCAGCAGCCTCCAGTTTTCTCTTCATCAACAAAAAACTTGTTAAATAAGATTAAATATATTATTTAAATATATTAAAATTGAAAAAAAAATGTAAATACAGTTTAAAACCACAACCCCTGAAGACTGGAAATTTTACCAAGAAACTTCGAAGTCGGGATAAAATTGATATTTAAAAGTTAAGTAATCTTTTCATTTGACATATATATATATATATATATATATATATATATATATATATATATATATATATATATATATGTGTGTGTGTGTGTGTGTGTGTGTGTGTGTGTAATTTGGCAGCAACTTTTATATATGTTTTGTTGAATGTCAAAGACAACATAGTCCTGCATATTCTCTTTTGCAAAGACATTGTTAAAAATTTTGACCCTGAAGATGAACAATGATTTTCGAAAGTACTCGGTTATCTTACGGACAATATTTATTTCGATATAATTTTCAAATAAAAAGTCTCATTAGAAAATATGAGAAAATTCAAAAGAGAATATGCAGGACTATGTTGTCTTTGACATTCAACACAACATGTTTAATATATATATATATATATATATATATATATATATATATATATATATATATATATATATATAATTCTAAGCTGTTAGGACTAAATTTGTGAGAAGTGGATATTGCCCAGAGAGATTGAACCAGCGTCAACGCATTCTATAAACAAAGGCGGTATTGAGTATCCGATTTAAGACTGTTGGATTTACAAACGAGGCTCACGATTCTGCGTCTTCAGGTACTTAATCTTTTACAGAGACCACGTGTAGCTATCTTAATATTTTACGGGGATTTCTTTTTATTCTAATCTGCAATTCAGTGATTCAAAAAAATTGTTTAGATATTTTATTCCTGACTTCATGCAGTTTTTGTTCTATAAAAGGTCGGTTGCCTTTTTGATGACAAATCACAGACTTCATTATCTGACTAAATGGATCCTAATGATCTACCCGATGTCATCAGTTTCCAACTAGGTATTTATGCAGATGACAATACGATTTATTCCTGTCTCAATAGCAAATAGCTTTTGAAACGGACTTCCAATCAGTGGTTAACCGGAGCCTAAAATGGTAACTTTTAATGCCTCCCAAGTAAACTGCTCCCATTTACCTAGCACAGAGAAACTTCCCTACCCGCCATCAGCATGGTTGATACTTGATACCAGGAAAGCGTCTCACTGTGCCTTCTTGGCCCCACGTTTCCGACCGACTTGTGGTGGAACAACTACTTTGAATCCATAGCGGCATCTACTACAAGGGAAATTGGTTCATTGTGTCGTGCCAGAAAGTTTTTCTCGTCAGAGTCAATCTTACACATCTACAAATCTACTATTCGTCCGTGCACTGAATATTTTTGCCATATCTGGTCTGTTGCCCCTGCTGTTCATCTCGAATTTCTTGACAAAATCCAATTAAGGATCTGCAATGTAATCGATCCTAACTTGGCATCTCAACTTCAGTTACTTGCTCACATGTGGAATATGGCT
>OZ038485.1:90477564-90562564 GCA_964036315.1 Acanthosepion esculentum
AATAGAATATGTAGTCTTCGTAATAAATCAGTTTGTAGATCAGGTTTCATTGACGTATTTTTGTAATGAGGGTTTTTTGTCGAGAGTCAAATCTATTGCTGGTAATATTTTTTCTAAAATTGTATTGCTGGTAATATTTAAAAAACATGTATTGCTGGTAATATTTTTAAATGTATTGCTGGTAATATTGATCTAGAAATTTATTGCTTGTATTTTTACTATAAAAATCTATTTTTATACTTTCATGGTGTTTTGGCCCCAGTTTTCGTGTTAACTATTTGCCAATAGATGGCACCCTAACAGGTGATACCACCCCAGGCCAGCGTGGAGCTGGGAATAACAGCAATTAAGAGGTGGTTCCATGCTCCTCAAAACCTCCTGATCAGAGGCCTTGCTACCGGATGTAGTTTATAGTCATACTCAGAACGGGTTACGATTACAAGAAAGACAATTCCTGCCTTTTTTTTTCCTAAGCCAAAAAGTTAAAGTCGAATTCTGTAGCGTTTCACTTTGGACCAGCACATGGTTAGATTTTAAACACTATATTGGAATAGATTCGTGGCAAATGTTTCAGCGAATATTGTATCAAGATACATTTTTGCTTAATTTTGTTCGTTGTTACTTTTGGAAGTCTTCAAGCATGTCATTGAAGATTAAAAAATAAAATGTACTGCCCAGTAGATGGATAGAGTTCACAATCTTCAGTCAGCCAGCTAGAAACGAGCAGTCTATATTTCTGAGATGAGGTATTATGTACATTATTTACATTATTCGGACTATTGTCCTCATCTTTGTCGTCATAATTATTACAACGTTTCGACCGTTGTGCGCTCCGGCCTTTTTCAGGTTGTTGTAATGTCAAACTGAACTCTTTATTTCGCTCACTTGGGTAGACTGTTCTAGTTCCACGTGCCAAGAACACATGGTACAGTGGATAAAGGCGCTAGTTAGATCCAGTAACAGGACCCAAAGAGTGTGAGTTTAATACCCGGTTAAGGCATTGGAGAACTTGGGGAGGGGAATTAACAGGAGATAACTGATAACAGACATCCATTAGACATGGCGCGTGGAACGAGAACAGTCTACCCCACTGAGCGAAATAAAGGGTTCAGTTCGACATTCCAACAATATGAAGAAGGCCGGGGGTAAAACGGCCGAATCGTTGTAATAAATATGGCGACAAAGATGAGGACAATAGTCCGAATAATGTAAATAATGTAGAAACTAGCTTTTAATTGAGATCTCATCTCTGTTGACTAGAATAAGATCCCTAGTGGAGCTCTACAGAAGCCAAAGCCTTTTCTCACTAGACAGTTTTGTCTCTTGTCTGGAGAACCTTTGTCACTCAGTTTTAACCCCCAATCCGGACATTTGCCAGTTTCTCATGTGGTTGATATCGGAGAAAGTCAAGCAGAGAGTGGAAGAGAAGAAAAAGGAAGACGAGGAAGCCAAAATAAGCAGAGACAATAAGAACAAGACTATTATTTAATTTAAATCGAAACACATCAGTAACAATTTGCATTCATGCTGATATAGTGAGAGGCAGACGTGAATATGAATGTCGTTTAAGGGCTGATGCTAAATTGTCAACAACTGGAATGAAACCCATTATGGACAAAAGAAATAAAATGCTGAGAGAGAAAGAGAAAAATGTGATTTATAAAGATGAAAAATATGCCACTGAAAGAAAAATAAATCAAATGGAAGAAATAAATGGTGATAAAGAAGCAAAGAATGAAAACTTTTGAAACTACGGAAGAAGATATAAAAAGAAAAGAGAAAATTAAAGAAAAAAAAAGAAAAAAGAAAATGAGAAAGAAAACACGAATAAAAAGAGAGACAATTTAAAAGAAAGATGGAGAAAAAAAGAAGAAATGAAAAAGGTTTAATCAAATAAAGTTAAATGAATAAAAAAGACAAAGACATGATGGGAAAGAATTGGAAATTAAATATTCCTGGCAAAAGATTAAATAAAAAGAATGTAATTAATACACAGGAAAATATCGCAGTCAAGCGAATAAAATCAAAAGGAGCAAATGTTCGGGATGTGTCTTGAAACAAACAGGAGGAAAAAATGAGAGAGAAACAAAAACAAATGATGGAAAAAAATGACTGAAAGAAAAAGAAAAAGAGATAAAACTAAGAAGAAAAGAAAAATAAAGAAAAAAAGAAAAATGTGTGAAGGAAGTGCATGAAAGAGCAAAGAAAAATGAATGTAAGAAAAAAGAATAAAAGAAAAACGAAAAAGAAAAATGAATGGAAGAAAAAGAAAATAGAATAAAGAAAAAAGGAAACACTGAAAGAGAAATAAAATAAAAAATAAAAAGGAATGACACAAAAAGACAAACGAAAAAGAAAGAAAGGAAACACAAAAATGTATGTAAGAACAAAGAAAAATGAATGAAAAATAGACGAAGAAAAAAACGGACAAGTGGGAAATATCATTTAAAAGCGAAAACGGCTTAACGGTGAAGTTGTGCGTTCCACATCGACAATTACTTAGTAACGTATTTCACACGAGAGCGACGATGTTAATTTCCCCGCCTTTTTTTTAAATGTCCGTCTGCAACATTTCTTCCGAATCAAATCTCGCTTCTTTATCTTAAATTTTGCTTTGTTTTTCATGCCTTGGGATTTTTTTATACGAATGTTCACCTTCTACAAGACCCAAGAGTCACTCAATATAGAACGTTATGGTGTGATGTCTGAACGTAAAAATAGGCAAGAAATGCAGTACATGAAGTTAGACAGGAATGATCAACCCTAGACTTGACGAAAATTGCATCGATCCCTTATGGAGACTGTTCCGCCCGCAAAGCTGGCTTTCTTGGGAAGAAGCTGTCCAAGTGGACATCCTTGTGTAAGTGGCATTGCGTGTCCCAGCTGCAATGATCGGGGCTTGTGAGACCAAGGAATGTATCTCGCCATAGCACATGACATGGAAAGAGTGAGAGAATAGCGAGGGGCATGCGATGTTTCGTCTGTGGGAAAGAGGGTTGGGATTTTTGTGTGCGTTTGTGTTTAAAACAACTTGTGTGTCCTCGGCTGGCCTTAGATGGTTGTCCTTACGCAAAAAAAAACGTTTCAGATAGCTCATGAGTCACTGAGTCACATGTACTTTATGGGCCGTGTCCCCTCAAGATGTAGGCTATCATGGCTTTCCACAACATCATGTCCCTCGTAATTCTTAATAAATTTTGTTTTTCTGTTATTTCTCCTAAACCATGTTCCGCCATCCGCCATATGTTATGCGTTGATTTCCTCTGTCCCTCTATATGTCCCGTGAGTATCAGGTTTTCCAAGCCCTCCTTCCTCATTACGTGTCCCAGAAAGCTCAACTATCTTTTCTTGATGTTAAGTGTAAGTTTACTTTTTGATTACATTTTCTCTCAAACTTCCCCGTTGCTCACAGGTTCGCTCGTTTGTTTCTTTAGTCCAGGGTATGACGATAAACTACATGCGGTAGCAAGGCCTCAGATCGAGATATTGGATGTTTCTGAAGAGCGGGAACACCTTTTAATTACAGTTGTTCCCAGGTCCAATTTGACGCAGGATGGTAGCACCTGTTAGGATCCCAGCTATGAGTAAATGTACTTGTTTTTTTGTTTTGTTTTTTTGTCCTTACTCACATGTTTGGTCCATGGTATCTTAAAATCCTTCTGTAGAACAACTTTCCTGGTGCTTCAAGTCTCTTCATCTTTGAAGAGACTGTCCTGCGCTCCTTGTCATGCAGGAGGACAGATATTTTTTCTCTCTCATTTTTTCCTCCTGTTTGTTTCAAGACACATCCCGAACATTTGCTCATTTTGATTTTATTCGGTTGACTGCGATATTTTCCTGTGTATTAATTACATTCTTTTTATTTAATCTTTTGCCAGGAATATTTAATTTCCAATTCTTTCCCATCATTTGTTTGTCTTTTCTATTCATTTAACCTTATTTGATTAAACCTTTTTCATTTCTTCTTTTTTTCTCCATCTTTCTTTTAAATTGTCTCTCTTTTTATTCGTGTTTTCTTTCTCATTTTGTTTTTGCTATTTTTCTTTAATTTTCTCTTTTCTTTTTATATCTTCTTCCGTAGTTTCAAAAGTTTTCATTCTTTGCTTCTTTATCACCATTTATTTCTTCCATTTGATTTATTTTTCTTTCAGTGGCATATTTTTCATCTTTATAAATCACATTTTTCTCTTTCTCTCTCAGCATTTTATTTCTTTTGTCCATAATGGTTTTCATTCCAGTTGTTCACAATTCAGCACCAGCCCGAAGCGACATTCATATTCACGTCTGCCTCTCACTATATCAGTATGAATGCAAATTGTTACTGATGTGTTTCGATTTAAATTAAATAATAGTCTTGTTCTTATTGTCTCTGCTTATTTTGGCTTCCTCGTCTTCCCTTTTCTTCTCTCCCACTCTCTGCTTGACTTTCTCCGATATCAACCACATGAGCAACTGGCAAATGTCCGGATTGGGGGTTAAAACTGAGTGACAAAGGTTCTCCAGACAAGAGACAAAACTGTCTAGTGAGAAAAAGCCTTGGCTTCTGTAGAACTCCACTAGCGATCTTATTCCATTCAACAGAGATGAGATCTCAATTAAAAGCTAGTTTCTACATTATTTACATTATTTGGACTATTGTTCTCATCTTTGTCACCATATTTATTACAACGATTCGGCCGTTGTACGTTCCGGCCTTCTTCAGGTTGTTGTAATGTCGAACTGAACCCTTTATTTCGCTCAGTGGGACAGACTGTTCTCGTTCCACGCGCCATGCCTAATGGATGTCAGTTATCAGTTATCTCCTGTTAATTCCCCTCCCCAAGTTCTCCAATACCTTAACCGGGTATTAAACTCACACTCTTTGGGTCCTGTTACTGGATCTAACTAGCGCCTTTATCCACTGTACCATGTGTTCTTGGCACGTGGAACTAGAACAGTCTACCCAAGTGAGCGAAATAAAGAGTTCAGTTTGACATTACAACAACCTGAAAAAGGCCGGAGCGCACAACGGTCGAAACGCTGTAATAATTATGACGACAAAGATGAGGACAATAGTCCGAATAATTCAAATAATGTACATAATACCTCATCTCAGAAATATAGACTGCTCGTTTCTAGCTGGCTGACTGAAGATTGTGAACTCTATCCATCTACTGGGCAGTACATTTTATTTTTTTTTATCTTCAATGACATGCTTGAAGACTTCCAAAAGTAACAACGAACAAAATTAAGCAAAAATGTATCTTGATACAATATTCGCTGAAACATTTGCCACGAATCTATTCCAATATAGTGTTTAAAATCTAACCATGTGCATGTCCAAAGTGAAACGCTACAGAATTCGACTTTAACTTTTTGGCTTAGGAAAAAAAAAAGGCAGGAATTGTCTTTCTTGTAATCGTAACCCGTTCTGAGTATGACTATAAACTACAACCGGTAGCAAGGCCTCTGATCAGGAGGTTTTGAGGAGCATGGAACCACCTCTTAATTGCTGTTATTACCAGCTCTACGCTGGCCTGGGGTGGTATCACCTGTTAGGGTGCCATCTATTGGCAAATAGTTAACACGAAAACTGGGGCCAAAACACCATGAAAGTATAAAAATAGATTTTTATAGTAAAAATACAAGCAATAAATTTCTAGATCAATATTACCAGCAATACATTTAAAAAATATTACCAGCAATACATGTTTTTTAAATATTACCAGCAATACATTTAAAAATATTATCAGCAATACATGTTTTTTAAATATTACCAGCAATACATTTAAAAATATTACCAGCAATACATGTTTTTTAAATATTACCAGCAATACATTTAAAAATATTACCAGCAATACATTTAAAAATATTACCAGCAATACATTTAAAAATATTACCAGCAATACATTTAAAAAATATTACCAGCAATACATTTTTAAAAAAATATTACCAGAAATATATTTTTAGAAAAAAAAAAATTATTATATTGACTCTCGACAATAAAACCTTATTTACAAAAATACGTCAAGGAATGACGTGCCATGTTTAAACACGTGGAACTAGAACAGTCTACTCATTGTGCCAAATAAAGGGTTCAGTTCGACATTCCAACAACCTGAAGAAGGCCAGAGCGTACAACGGCCGAAACGTTGTAACACATATGGCGGCAAAGATGAGGACAATAGTCCGAATAATGTAAATAATGCCTTCTAATGAGCTTGCTACCCCGACCTCATGAATATAGGCATAGTATTAGACTGGCAACTAGGTCTCAATGTATTACCGTTGAAATATCTAGATATAACCGTATGTTCCATTCTAATAATTTCTGTTCTCGCATTTATCGTTTCTGTGACTCTCTTCCGGTTTATTGCTTTGCTCTCACCTACGATCTTCCAAAGTTTAAATGTAACCTCAATGGTTGTCTTCTCTCTTCCCTAGCTCTGTTATATTATTTTCCTTTGTTATTCTTTACGTTTCTTCATCTTCCTTCACGCTCTGTAACATATCTCGTCTCAGGGGCATTATCGCCATGCTCTGGGTGATATGATTCAAATGTTACAAATAAAACCTGTGACACGAACTAATATGTCAGGTTTGATAATGAAGCACAGTAGAGATGTAAACATTTTCGCCTGAAACCACAAGAACTTCTACAGGAGGGTGTGAAGGAAAGCGAGAAGAAAAGACTAAACATCAATTGCAAGAAGACAGAATGCTTGGTTGTCAAAAAAATGAACAAGCCGACATGTTAATTACAAATTGGAGATACAAAATCAAACAAGCACAATAATTACATATCTGGAAGCATTTTAACAAAGGACGTAAGTGCAACAACGAAAACATGTATTCTATCTTCTTGCAATAGTCACCACGAGACGGTGTAATGGTTAGCAAGCTTGTCTCGCTAGAACAATTACAATTGAGTAGTGAGTTCGATCCTCACTGGAAACCCCTACTTTCCGCCTTCTGCCGCAGCTACGCTTGGAATATCACTGTTCTTGTAATTGGTGTTTAGTTTTTTTTTCTCTCTCTCTCTCTCTTTCCTTCACTATCTTCTGTAGGAATTCTTGTAGTTCCCTTTCTCTATCTACTATCAACATAGTATCATCTGCATATCTTATGTTCTTAAGATTGTGATGGCCAATTATAAATCCTCACTGTATAGGTGTTAAATAATGACTTAGTAGATTATTATATGCTATAGAATTGTATTTCTTCTCTGACTTCCTCATTTTGACCTTTGCGGTCAGATACAGGGGAAAAAAGCAAGTCGATTTTGATTGGCTAAAGCTAGCGTGGGAATGATAGCTCTAGAAACGGATTTCAGGGAGTCAAGTTTTACATGTCGTAGAATGTAGACGTGTTTCTTCTTGTCTGGGTAGTTGCTCCCGATTGAGGTGAGAGAGCGACCCTAGTGGCTAGTTGAAAATGTACACTTTAATGTGTTGAATAAAAAAGTTAAGTTAAAATTCCTTTGTTGAAGTTCTCTTTTTATTCCGAACTAAAACCAACTAACGATCACCGGCTCTGAGAGAAGGCAACGTCAATATAAATTGTAGCGACGCCGTTGCCCAAAAGAAGCCCAGAGGTGGGAGCTGTGCAATATAGATTGAATAAGGCCGTTGAGAAGACACATTGAGAAGGACCCTTTTCTATTTTTGTATATTTGCTCAATTCAATTTCTATGTGTATACAGGTGGTTTTTTATGTGTCTCGAATTTTCCAAGCTCCCTTTTCTCATTATGTACCCTATAAATGTCAACTTTTTTCCTATGTTAACTATAAGTGTCCTTTTCGTTTCCGTTACCTCTAAAACTTCGTCATGTTCAGTCCAGTATAAGTTCAGGATTATTCTAATATCCTTCCCAAATCTATCATGGTTACCTAGCAGGTCCAACACTACTTTATGATTTACTTTATCAAACGGTGGGTTACTATACTGTTCCAATTGTTTCTATAATATCTGTGGTATTGTCTCTTTGCATTATAAATGTTGCCCTTTCAGGATCCGGTTCTTTATTCTTCTTGGGTTAGAGAAAGTTGCCTCCCAAAAGCTAAGTAAAGTATTAAGAAACAGAAAAATTTCGTCGGAAACAAAGAAAAGAGGACTGAACTGTTATGTAATATCAGTCTTGATATATGCCAGTGAAAGCTGGACAAACCTGAGGCGATAGAAATGTTCTGCAGAAGGATGCTGAGAATACTACGGACTGAACATAACGAAGTTTTAGAGGTAACGGCAACAAAAAGGACACTTATAGTTAACATAGGAAAGAAGTTGACATTTCTAGGGTACATAATGAGAAAAGGGAGCTTGGAAAATTCGAGACACATAAGACATTGAAGGTGAGAGGGAGAGGTCAAAACAGTATATAACATACTTAACGAGCTTGAGCAAATGTATGACCGAAGAAAGTTTAGGACAGATGACAAGAAAACAAAATTTATCAAGAGTTATTTTTTAATCATTTCACCCCAAGCAAGGCGAGAATGTCACTAGTATTCAGGGGTTGACAGGGAGGGAAAGTGAGAGAATAGACTAGGGAAGGTTGAAGAAAGGACAAAAGATGAACGGGATTCAAGAAGATATCGATTGAGATTGCATTCAAATTTTTGTAACAAGCAAACGGAAGGGAGTTCCGCAGGCGGGAAGTGCGAGAAAAGAAACTATTGGAGTAGAAGTGGCGGTTGTCGGCGTACGAGGGAAAAAAGCTCGTCAGAGCAGTTTCCATGAAAATATTTGTAGAAAAGACAGAGGGGAACCACATCGCTTCTGTGAGAAAGTGACTGATGTTAGGATGACAAGTCAGGACCGATCACATTGCATCTCCGTCTTTGGATTTTGTCGAAAACCTCGAGATGAATAGCAGTGTATCAGTCATGGCACATAATTGACTGACTGATACTAACCGTTCTACTAATAGAGAAAAGTGAAGTTGTGAAAGAAGTTAAGTGTCATACGTGATACATTCTTGGCCGATCATATTTCTTTCGATTCATCATTGACGGGGCCAAAGATTTTCCCGCAGTTTTTTTTTAAAAACATTTTCACCCCGACGTGGGAGTTACGAGGAGTAAAAGAAAATATGACTTTATAGAGCAAAAGTGAGGAAAGGACGATCAAGGGACAGGGTTCAGGAAGACAGAAGATAGTGATTGATGTTTTATTTAAATTTTTGATGATTGTAGGTGGCAGGAGAACAAGAAATTGGAAGGAAGTTCCACAGGCGAGAAATGCGAGAAAAGCGGCGGTTGTGTCGAGCTAGTTTAACAGTAAAACGGTGAGACTTAACTGCCAATCTAGTAGCGCGCTTAAACTCACATAGTTCGGGCACCAGGGAAAAAAGCTCATCAGAGCAGTTGCCATGAAAATATCTGTAGAAAAGACACAGGAGAGTAACGTCACGTCGGTTAGAAAGTGACTGAAGTCGAGATGTCAAGGAAATTGTGGAGAGCCATGATCTCCAACGCCCTGAAGGGACACGGCATATAGAATCATAAGATACTCGTTTTCAACTGATGCTCTTTCTGGTGCAAGAATTTTTCATCTAACTTTGTAAACATTGTTTATTAATGAATTTGTCCTCAACTTTTTGCTATAGAAAAAGAAAAAAAAACTATTTCTTTTCTTGTAATCGCAACATTATCTTTCATTTTAATTAAAGGAAACATTGTCAGACATTATTAAATTTTGGTAAGTGATTTTCTTCATAATTCTTGTTCCTTTTAATTGCGACCATAAAGATTGTCATTCTACCGTTTTGAAAATCAACTGATTTTAAGATGTGAAAAAAATTAGTCGAAAATTAATAAAAGCGTGACAATGATTCATCTAACAATAATAGAATTATATAATAATATTACCGCGAATAACACTAGTGTAAATAAAGCAATTGAAATTAAGATGAAGTAAATACTATTTGAAATAATAATTGGCAATATATCATCTAATAATAAAAAATCAGGATAATAAATGTACTAATACGATTAGCGTGAATTAAGAAAGTGAAATTAAAACGAAAGAAATATTAAAATTTAATAATACTTAGCAATGCGTCATCTAGAAAATTAATAATGCTTGCCAATGCTTTATATAATAAAATTCAAGATAATATTAATATTAATAACTTTTGTTGTTGTTGTTGTTCTTCTTCTTCTTGTATGCCATCCTGGTTATGACGTAAACTGCATCCGCGTCCTGGGTAAGACGATAAACTACGTCCAACAGCAAGGCCTCTGATCAGGAGATTTTGAGGAGCGTGGAACCACCTCTTAATTGCTGGTGTTCACAAGTTCACTCTGACCCGGGGTGGTAGCACCTGTTAGGGTTTCAGCTATGGGCAATTAGTTAACGCCCACAAACTGGGGTCAAAACACTATTAAGGTGTAAAAATAGGTTTTAATAACAGAAATACTTTGTAAAAAATTAATACCAGCAATAAATTTTTGAAGAAAAATTATTACCAGCAATACATTCTTGAAAAAAAAAATATTACCATCAATACATTTTTTGAAAAAAAAAAATATTACCAGCTATATATTTTTTGAAAAAAAATATTACTAGCGATACATATTTGAAGGAAAAACATTTTCAGAAATAGATTTTTTGAAGGAAAAGATTACCAGAAATAGATTTTTTTGAAGGAAAAGATTACCAGAAATAGATTTTTTTGAAGGAAAAGATTACCAGAAATAGATTTTTTGAAGGAAAAGATTACCAGAAATAGATTTTTTTGAAGGAAAAAATATTGCCAGAAATAGATTCTCGAAAAAAAAAAAATTAACAGCAATTAAAATTTTGTCGGCATTAAATAACCCATTGAGGTTGATAAGCCGTAAACCAAACCAAACCAAACCTTCTTGTGTGTAACTCATTCCTTCAGACATAGGCGATCATTGCCCCGCACAACTTCCCATCTCATGTGGCTCTTAGCAGTTCATTTCCTTTTGTTAAGGACCCCGCTCCCCGTTGCACCATCTATTCACACAAACTCGTCAAGCAAGTGGCTCGCTGCCTTCCCCTATCTCTCGTACCCTTGATATGTCCTGTGAGTGCTAAGTTTTCCAAGCCCCATTTCCTTATTATGTTTCCGAGCAACCAGTTCTGCAATCCATTTACACAAGTTCGTTAGGTGGGTTATGCGTTGCTTTTATCTGTCTCACTTAGCTTCAACTGTCTTGTGAGTATCAGATTTCCAAGCCCTCTTTCCTCATTATATGGCCCAGAAATTTCAACTGCCTCTTCCTAGTATTAAGTATAAGTGTCTTTTTTGTTAGCATTTTCTCTAAGATTTCGTCGTTGCTCACATGTCCAGTACACGGCATTCTCAGAATCCTGCTGTAGTACCACGTTTCTGCGGCTTCAATCTCTTCTTCACCTGTGAGGAGATTGCCCAGCATTCACTGCCATATAGGAGGATTAATATTACATAACATCACTCTTTTTTGTTTCTAATGAAAATTTCCTGTTTCTTAATTCTTTGCTTAGATTTTGGAAAGCAACTTTTGTTATCGCAAAGCACCTTGTAATTTGCTTACTTGGCTGTTACTTTTAGCTGAAAATCGCGTATTCTGTCTTGCAATTGATGTTTAGTTCTTTTTTTCACGCTTTCCATAACTATTTTCTGTAGGGGTCCTTTTAGTTTAATTTCTCTATCTACTATCGACACTGTATCATATGCATATCTTACGTTTTTATGGTCATGATGGCCAATAATGCGTTCTGGTAGGACTTCTCGTTCTCTCAGAATCGCCTCACTATATAAGTTGAATAAGTTCGTTGAGAAGAGACATTGAGAAGGACACTTGTCTTTTCTTTTGTTTTTGTATATTTACTGAATTCATTTTCTATGTGTATAGAGGCTGTTTGCTGCCAGTATAATTTCTGGTTTATTCTAATATCGTTCCCAAATCTGTCATGGTTATCTAGCAGCTCCAACAGTTTTTTGTGGTTTGCATTATCAAACGATGGATTACTATACTGTTCCTCTTGCTGAAACATTCAACATCGAAATTAATCGCTCTTTCCCCTATCTTTATTTTATATTAATTTAATTTTATTTCCTATTATTTCCAATTCAGAAACAAATATATTACTATTCTATGAATAGATCGTTTTAACGTAAGGCTTTCTTACAGTAAGAATATATCACTAAATCGTCGTCGTCGGCGGTTTTATCTCGTAATCCAAGAATTAAATTTCTTCTTTGCTGATCGCTTCCTTTATGATGGTAGCGTTGATGAGTAAGTTCGCCGCCAACGTGAAGCTTCAGGACTAGAAGCTTCTAATTTCACCAAAAGCCGCGCCCAACAAGATTTGGTTGGAGATGAAACAAAATCAGAGTTAGAAGAATGTACCGATGGCGTGACTTTATTTAAGGTGGACTTCAACTAGCCAGGAAGTGACCCACACACTTGATTTGATTAACTTCCTCTGCGGCACATGCAGAATCCACTTAAGAAACGTCTACGGACTGCCAGTTCGAGTAGCACCTTCTGTAGCATGTCCGTCATGCGTAGCACTCTTCATCCGCTGATTCAATCGTCGAGAACTGTGTAATCGTCATCCGCTTGTTTCACGGTTGGCGCCTTTGTGGTTGGTTGCGCATAGTTTGGGTTCTCGTCTTCGAGCTTGTCGCGTAGGGTGGCCCTACCAGGAATTTAGAACTCCCGACGTCATCGGTCTCAAAGTCATAAATGTACGCATAAAACACACACATATATATATATATATATATATTGCATTTGCTATCGGAGTAAACCATACTGCATTATTATTATTACTTTAGAAACCAAACAATAAATAATAAAATTATCAATACATATGCTATATATATTTAATGCTACCATTCTCCCACCACGCATATATATATATATATATATATATATATTTAGAGACATTTATATATTATGTTTAACGTTCTTTTTATAGATACAAGTATTTAAGCAAATGCTCTGTTTTATAATAAACAGTATTAAATAACATTTACCGGCCTGAATGTCCGAGAAACTTTCATAGAAAATTTTCGCTCTCTGACAGGAATCGAACCTGTATCCTATACGGAACCATCATTTCGCGTGATGTGCCTTAACCTTTCGGCCACAGAGCAGCGTCTGGTTAGCAAGGTCGATTTTACTATCTTTAAACTTAAATCTTCCATGAATCTCTTCTATTCATATCTGCTCTAGCGTATCAAATGTAAACAAATGACGTCATATATTTTAGAATTGGACATAGCCCGACAATTTATTTAGAGACATTTATATATTATGTTTAACGTTCTTTTTATATATAAATGTCTCTAAATAAATTGTCGGGCTATATCCAATTCTAAAATATATGACGTCATTTGTTTACATTTGATACGCTAGAGCAGATATGAATAGAAGAGATTCATGGAAGATTTAAGTTTAAAGATAGTAAAATCGACCTTGCTAACCAGACGCTGCTCTGTGGCCGAAAGGTTAAGGCACATCACGCGAAATGATGGTTCCGTATAGGATACAGGTTCGATTCCTGTCAGAGAGCGAAAATTTTCTATGAAAATTTCTCGGACATTCAGGCCGGTAAATGTTATTTAATACTGTTTATTATAAAACAGAGCATTTGCTTAAATACTTGTATCTATAAAAAGAACGTTAAACATAATATATAAATGTCTCTAAATAAATTGTCGGGCTATGTCCAATTCTAAAATATATATATATATATATATATATATATATATATATATATATAGTAATAGCTGGCCACTCATATTCGAGGATACCCGTCTACTAGGGCGGATAGCCAATCCCTATTGCAGACTCTGGCTCAGGCACATTTTTGTTTGCTCAGCACCCACAGAGCAAAACTGTGCTTTATACTGTAACTATGCTGAGCAGACCTTAGTTACAGTTTCGGGGAAAGAGCGTGTTATCTAGAATGATCAACAATATGAACAGCACTAGCACACTCAAATCCTTGGTCAAGATGACTTCGTGCTAGCACAGCTATCGACGGTCCCAAGTGTTCCATGTAGCCAATTTCTCTCACAAGGCTTGGGTCAGGCACTTTCCAAAGGTGCAAGACGCTGGGATCTTTCCCCTCCAGACCGATAACATCAGGCAGTCTCCTTGCTGACAAATCGACCATGGTGAGATTTGAACCCGGGTCTCATGGGCAGAAAGATACATATATATGTAAGTCTAAAATTATCCGCACTTTCGCCAAAACATATCTTTATACTAGAATACGAATAATTTTTATTTTCCCTCGTGCTATATAGAATTCTTAGAAACTTCTGCCCTCAATACTTATCTAAAGAAGAAATATACATAGAAATCACTTTTAAAACCTCCAATATCCTCATTATTTCAATGACAATGCTAAGACAAAGGCATATAAAGTATATAACCGCAAAAGATAACATTATTAACAACAACAACAATGATGGCGAACAAGATAAAAACAAATATATCATACTACCTACAAACTCTGTATATGTAGGCCGAAGTTATTCTCGAAAGTTTCTTTTTTTTCGTCTAGGAAGGCATAGCGAAAGTATTAAAGGCTTTGTTTACTACTTAGCTCAGGTAGAAACTATATAAATAGGTCCGAGAGGTGAACCCCGTTACTGCGTCATCAGTATGTGTATAGATGTTGTAATAATAACTCTTTCCTACATTTACTTAATATTAATAACAGAATCCATTTCATCGACGTTTTAGTTGATGTTAACAGTGATAAGATTACGACCATATTATATTAAAACAACCACGAGCATAAATTCATTGTTTACTACAAAAATGTCCTCATATATGAAAACGCCAACTGGGTTCTTGATAATGACTGAGGTGGTCTAATGTGCTTGAACAAAACAGAACAAAGATGAACTTCGGGTGTTTTATCAACAATTCTGATGCCGGTGTACAATATCTTATTCTAAAATTGGACAAACTCTGCTGGTTGAATTTAACAAAGCGTTTGAGGATGAATGCTTGCTACCTAAATATGCCTCATATATATATATGCGTGTGTGTGTGATAAAAATATAGTTTTATTCTATGTTATATTTGTTAGTTAAAGGTCTCAATATCAGGGATAGAGCGTATGTAAATATAAAAGTGGACAATGAGTTTAACAGTCATTGGCGACAGTCTGTTTCATGCTTAAACGCAATCTTCAGGCCTGACGGTTGCGTTTAAGCATGAAAATACTGTTGCCGCTGAGCGTTGACTCCAATGTTCACTTTTATATTTACATACGTTCCATATTTTGAAGTGACACACACACACACCTTTCTCGACCCACAACTTTCTCGACCCACAACTTTCTCGACCCACACCTTTCTCTTTATGAAGGATAGCAGGTCATCTACATCGACATTTTCGAACAGAACTCTGATGCTGCTCGGGCTATAAAACCTTATATAATACCTGGTATTCCATTCGTTCTTCTTATTTGGCCATAAACGATGGTGTGATTTTTTGGAATAGGTGATCAGTAGTCAGAACAAGATAACTAGTTTTTTTCGAGTCTTCCCGTAACCTCATTTTTCACCTTCTTAGGTTGGGCTCAACTTCAAAGTAATTACTGTGTATATTGATACGTAAACTTTGTTGCCAATTTTTTAAAGTTTTTTTTTGTTTGTTTTTAAGAGTTTGTTAATGCTGGTCCCCCGCTCGACATACGAGCCCATAAAATCGTCACTGGGGACCAAATCTTGGACTGACCTAGCTGATGAGGTGGCTCTTTCAATTCCCTTAATTCCAATGTGGCTTTGAATCGAAGATAACACAATATTACTTGATTTGCATATGGAAGCAGAAAAGGAATAAAAGGAGGGCAAAGAGAAAGTAATAAACAAGTAATACTCTTATCTCTCCATCTCTCTCTCTCTCTCTCTCTCTCTCTCTCTCTCTATATATATATATATATATATATATATATATATATATATATATATATATAAAGAGAGAGAGGAAAGGAAAGAACGAAAATATGAAACAAAGGGTAAAAACATAAAAGAAAGGAAAAGAAAGGAAGCAATAAAAGGAAGAAAAGGAAGTAAAGAAAGAAAGTAGGAAAATAGGAAACAAAGGCCAAAAAAATGAAAGAAAGGAAAAGAAAGGAAGAAAGAAAGCAAGAAAAGGAAGAAAAACAAAGAAGGAAAAAAAGAAAGAAAAAGAAAGGAAAAGAGGAAACAATAAAAGTAAGAAAAAGTAAGAAGAAAAATAGGAAACTAAGTACAAAAAATGAAAGAAAGTAAAAGAAAGGAAGCAAGAAAAGTAAGAAAAAGAAAGAAAGAAGGAAAATAGGAAACAAGGGTCAAAAAATGAAAGAAAGAAAAGAAAGACACCGAGGAAACAATAAAAGGAAGGAAAATAAGGTGAAAAGAGAAAACAAAGACAAAAATGTAAAAAAAGGAAGAAATAAAAAAAGAAAAAGAAAGAAAGAAGGAAAATATGAGAAAAAAGGCAATAGAAATGAATGAAAGAAATAAAGAAAAGAAGAAAAACGGAAGTAAAAGAAAAAAATGAAAGAAAGGACAAAAAATTGAAAGAAAGGAAATTAAATTAAGAAATGATGAAAAATAAAGAAGGAAAATTTGAAACAATGTGCAAAAATTGAAAGAAAGAAAAAGGATTAAAGAAAAGGAAGAAAAAAGAGGAAGAAAAAAAACATATGAAACAAAAGACAAAAAAAATGTCAGAAAGGGAAACAAAATGAGTAATAGAGAAGATAATGAAAAAATAATGTTCTCTTTGTCTCATAATAGTTGTAATATTTTATATACTAGAAATCCTCACAGTATTTAGTATTGTTGAAATTATCGCTAATATTTTTGTCCAGATTTACAAACACTGTGTTTCGTTCAATTTCGCAAACCAATCAATAAAAATTGAATGAGCTGATTTGTTTGAAAAAAATAATTTGACAAAAATCCTACTTCGCGGTTTTATAATTTCTTTAATTTAATTTAATTTTAAACGACTTCACGGTAAGCAATTTTTTTTAAAGAAAAATTTTTCCTTTTTAACAGCGAAGAATAAATTCTTATGATTTATTACTCATGAGCATGCAACATACAACTGGCCATGCGTAAATATTTCTTTGGGGAACGAAATTCCAAGTTTTTGAAGCGTTTAACATTGTGATTTTTTTTTATAGTTCTTGCAAATGCAGAGAACTATAAAATGGATTCTTGTATATATAAAAACTTAAAGAAAGACATGTAAAAAAAACAGTGTTGCTTTTTTAAATAAATAATTATTTTTATTTTAATCATTAAATTGTTTTTAAAATAGTGGGAGTATTTTGTATGTTGAATAAAACTAAATTTTATGAAAAAAAAATATGTACTAAGCTATGCACTCTAGTAAAACCAACTGTATTTGTACCCTTTACTTGTTTGCACCTTTCCCCGAAATTTGGTTTCGATCGGTCAATGTATGGCTATTTTAGAGGTTGTGGCGGATTGATAGACGGACGGAAGTCACAGAATTTTATATAAAGATGAAATGTGTATGTAAACATAGAAGCTCTTCTCGGACATAAAATAGGATTGAATGTTTTCTTGTAAATTCTTAATATCTGACACTAAAAATAATCTTGATGAATGTTTTTCTTTTTTAAGATCATATATCAAGTTCAAAAAAAAATTTACAGTCGAGCCAAATGAGTATAAGCAACCATCTTGTTATATTTCATACTTTAACATATATTAACATCTATCTTTTATATAAGCTGGGAAATGAATTTTCGACCAGAATTCATAAAAAATAATGTTATTTTGCCAGAGTGGTTGTATTTCTACCCATTTTTAAACGATTATATCGAATAATTTGCGAGTTCTGCTGCTAGGAATGTTGATTCACTGTGTCATTCTGGGCAATATTTGACACCAGAATTTATCTTACATATGTACCATTCGTCCGTGCATTGAATATTGTTATCAGATTTGGTCTGGTGTTTCTGCTATGCATTTAGAGATTCTTCTTGACAAAATCCAAAGAAGAATCCGCCGCTTTCCATTGTCTTTTATACAAATATTTCACGGTAACTGCTCCGACGAGGTACTTTCGCTGGTTCCTAAACTGCATGAATTTAAGCGTGCTACTAGATTGGCATCTCAGTCACACCCTTTCACTGTCGAAACGGTAAAATGCAGCCGTCTCTTCTACTCCAATAGCTTCATGTCTCGCACTTCCCATCTGTGGAACTCACTTCCTCTTACTTGCTTCCCTGATAGCTATAATCTCTAACTATTCAAATGCAATGTTAATCGACATCTCCAGATACCTTGATCTATTCTCCATCCTTCTCTTAATCCTTTCCTCTATCACGCCTCTTTACTCTTGCTCCCTCTCTGTAACCCCTCCTTTGCTAGTGGCACTCCCGCCTTGCTTGGGGCGAAATGCTTAAAAAGAAAAAAAGATGGCATCTCGAATTCAGTCATTTTTGCAACACCCTTTGCCTTTTTTAAAATAAATATTTTCATGGTAATTGTTCTGATGACATTTCCTCTTTGGTACCTTAACTTTAAGAATTTAATCGTAGTACTAGTTTGGCAGTTAGGTCTAATCATTGTACAGATGAAATTGTTAGATGCACCTATAATATCTATGCTAACAGTTCCTTCCTTAGCAGTTCCCTATTATTGAAATCGCTTCCTGCTTCTGTGTAAGCTATTATCTATGAAGCATTTAAAACCAACGTCAGTCGCCATCTTCTGTCTTTTTCAATCTTGTTCTTTTATTATTAATAACATTTTTTAGTTTTGTTCCCTCTCACTAACCCCTTGCATCATAATAGCTTTATAGATTTGCTTGGATTGAATTCATTAAAAGAATCTTTCACAGAAATAGGCGTCAGCCATAGCGTAAACCTTTAGTACGGCTGTCTCGCCATGCGGATCCTTAGTATCGCGAGATCTCTCATTTTTATGGTTTGGTTTCACGATTAAATATGTTTCAAGAGAGTGCGACGGCCTTGAGGTCTAGGTTCTTAACGTTTTAAAGTACACATGGCTAGCGACATGTGACTTACCGCCAATGATTATACATGCCAATAAACCACCAATGATAAGGTCGGATGTTTTTTTGTTGATGTTTTCTTCTAAGCAGATGACCAAGCAGTTTTGTTGACGTCTACCGCCTTTTCGAAGAAGTTTTCCGATATTGACCTGGGTACTGGCCAAAATGGTGGTAGGCATCCATAGTGGATCGAATTTGCTTCAGTAGTAGTGAATCACGAGACAAGCTTGGTGCCTATTGGCTCTCAACGAACCGCTCAAATTTGATTATTGTTTTATAGTTTCTTATGCAATACGGCACCTTGTATATTAGAAGTACTGAATGTTTCAGAAATATATAAATTGTAAACTGCTTACAAACATTTTCTCAGATCAATTATTAAAAAGGGCTTCGAGCAAAGGCCTTAGGTCATATTTGTAGTTGTATTGGTGATGGCAATAGAAATATTAGCAGTTTCCTTATAAGGAAATATGCGGCATTCATTGTTCCAGCAGCGAGATTTACTGTCGGATGCAATTTATAAAATCTTCCTCTTAAGATATTTTTTTTCAATAAGATACGTTTCTTAAATCTAGTAACAGTTATCGTTCTTTCAAGTATTGATTTTATTTTCGTTTAAAGGAATGTGGAACGTTAATATCTTGATTATGTTATTATTTCCATTTCGAGCTACATGTGATATAAATTTTAGTTGTCGCTGTTGATGGAAGTCGTCAGGTAATATGGTTTTTATTACTTGATGTAGTTCTTTGTTTGTGATTCTGTAGCACAAGTCCATAGCGTTCGAAGAGCTACAGACTTCATTCGCTCGAAGCCATTTCTAACTATTGATCTGAAAAAAAAAAGAAAGCAAAAAGAGAAAGGAATAAGAAAAAAAAAGAACATCTGTTGGGCGAGAGAGGAATAAAAAGAGTCCCCCCTCCAATAAATAATTGAATGTAATAATCGTGTTAATGCAGGATTATCGTGAATTAATTATATAAAACAAGCAGTGGAATATTCATTAAAAAGACTTCTTCTATGTGTCGTATCCCTTCAGGACATTGGTGATTATGGCTCTCCATACCTTCCTATCTTTTGCAGCTTCTCTGATTTCTACAACCATAACCTGTTGAAATCTAGGTTAAACCATTGCCTTCCCCACATATTTCCCAACACTGGGTCTCTTACTCTGTAACTCGCTACCTCGAGTGGCTCTTGGGCCTTGTAGCAGGTGAATATAATTGTAAAAAAAAGCTTTTAGCAACGTTTACCTTTTTACCATCTCTCCCAGCCGCGCACAAGTCACAAGTCATCGTGGCAGAGGGCTGGAGCGTGCTAGCCTTGTTCAAATTGTTGATCACGCTAGATAACAGGCTCTTTCCCGGAAACTGTAACTAAGGTCTGCTCAGTATAGTTGCAGTATAAACCACAGGTGGGCTCTGGGAGTGCTGAATAAACAACAAATGCGCCTGATCAAGCATCTGCAATAGGGATTGGCTAGCCATAGTAGACTTGTGGCCTCGAATAAGATTGGCCAGCTATATTATACCAACCGCGCATTCCGCCATCTATTCACACAAGCTCGCCAGTTAGGTGGCCCTGCTCTCCCGCCTATTTTAACTTCAATATGCCCGTGAATGTGACATTTTCCAAGCCTTCCTTCCTAATTATGTGTACAAGAAATTTCAACTGTCTCTTTCTGACTCAGATGATAGACATATGAAAATAATTTTTTTTATAGGAAATAAAATTGATATACACTACTAGAAAAATCAAAAGCTTACGAGGGCCCCGCATTAAATACTTTCAAGCTGTCTGGATGAAATCAGCCCCATGCGATCTTGCAATATTAACCTTTACATTTCTGGAGATATGCATCTTAATTATTCATAATTTCACTTAACGTTTTATTGAGGCCATTAAATCTTCTCAAATATCTCGTTAGAATCATTTCCTTCATATTTTTCTATGGGTTTCTTTATCAGGTTAATAGAATTTAAATATTTACCTGTTTTATATGCTCTATCACTATACGAGTAAATAATTTAATACTTGTATTTGTTGAATTCATAGCCTTTTTTTTATAACATACGTTACAGGCCATGCGCTAGCTTAAATCGGGACTTGCATTTTGTTGTCAATTTTTCTGTTGAAAATCAGTCAATTCAATTCAACAGCCAGGACGAGGGTTGGTGTGCCCCCGATTGAATCAACAGCCACGTGTTCCGTGACTAAGGCGAACCTTTAAGCTGGAGGACATCGACTGTGGTTTGACCTGGACAGGTTTGCTTCCTCCTCTAAGGCATGCCACGAATGAATGAATATCACTCAGATATGTGGAAGGAACTGCGCAGCGATTATACAAACGCATCCGATCATGGGGCTAAATGATGAGGACGATGATGATGATGGTGGTGGTGATGATAATGACTGTGATGATGATGATGATGATGATTGTGATGATGACGATGCCGATTATTGTAGCGATGATAGTGGTGGTGATGATGATTATAGGGGGTGATGGTGATGGCGATAATGATGACGATGACGATAGCGGTGATTATGATTGTGATGATGATGATGATGATGATGATGATGATGATGATGATGATGATGATGATGATGATGATGATGATGATGTAAATTCTTGAAACACTCGATCAATCTCTGATTGTCATAACTGCAAAGTATTTTGACTCTTGATTGCATCAGTCTTTATGGCTCGTTTGGGATTCTGTCCCTCCATTCAAAAGGATGAAAGCGATCGGCTTCTTTGTTTTATATTTACGATCAAAAGTCCAGTATGACATGTAATAAATAACTCTTTGGGTGAAATTTCATCCGTTTCTCTAAGTACATTTTGAAATTAATTTTCAATCAGTATTTTTAAAAAGAGAAAAAAAGTAGACTTTTTTCCACATCAAAAAAAAAAAAAAAATTATTGGGGAATAATGTCCACACAGACAAGCGAGACGTTTACTTATCTCATATCTGTTCTAATACAATTTCATTTGTTTTTTTTTGTTCGTCAAATATTTCAGTGATTTCACAATGTCCATCTGGTCTGCTTTGTGGTTGCAAAATTCTCATACGACTTTGTAATAAATGTAACTTCTAGTTTCTGGCTTAGAAAAAGAAAAAAAAAACGTGTATATTCTCTTTTGTAATCGTGACAGTATCTTGCATTTTGATTGGATGAAACGTTAGCTGACATTATTAAGTATTGACAAGTATTTCTTTCATCATAATTTTAGTCGCTTTTCCTCGCAACCATACAGATTGTTATTTGACAGCGATGAAACAAGAACTGAAATTAAAATGAAAGAATTACTAGTTAAAAATTAATAATGATTGACAATGCTTCATCGAATTATAAAATTCAAGATGATATTATTACTAATGTTACGAGGGCGAATAGAGTAACTGAAATTAAAATGAAAGAAATATGAGTAAAAAATTAATAATGTCTGACAACGCTTCATCTAGTAATAAAAATATTCATGACAATATTACAGCTACGAATGTGTGGGTCCCACCGTAAGTAATGCCTTTTGTTTAATGACGACAAAACCAGAGGTTAGTTGTATAGAAGACGTTAAAATTAAATGATAACTGTTATTTCTAATTATTTATGTATATATTATTATATATGGGCACGTGGCAGAGTGGTTAGAACGTTGGCCTTCTGACCATGAAACCCGAATCTTACCATGTTCGACTTGTCAGGAAGAAGACTTCCTGATATTATTGGTCTGGAGGGGAAGTGCCTGGGAACAATGCCACGGGTTCACCCAAGCCTTGTAAGTGAAATTGGATAGACTGTGCACGAAGCCACAAGTAATCGTGACCGAGAGTTTCAGCGTGCTGTCGTAGTTCAAATTGTTGATCACGCTCTCTCCCAGAAACTGCAACTAAGGTCTACTCAGCATCATTGCAGTATAAACCACACGTGGGCTTTATGTGTGTTGAATAAACACAGATGTGCCTGAGCAAGCGTTTGCAATAGGGATTGGCTAGTCACTCTATTAGACACGAGTGGATATATATATATATATATATATATATATATATATATATATATATATATATATGAACCTTCTTCTCTGTGCTGTGTTCCTCCATAATTACCTATCCTTTGTAACTCTTAATAAATTTTGTTCTTTTGTTATCTTTCCTAAACCCTGTTTCGCTATCCATTTACTCAATACCGCTATGTTATGCGTTGCTTTCCTATGTCCCTATTGCCTTCAATCTTGCCCGTGAGTATTAAATTTTCCAACCCCTCTTTTCTCGTTATGTGCCCTAAAAAATTCAATTGTGTCTTTCAGTTGTGTCCATTTTGTTTTAATTTTCTCTAGAACTTCGTTGTTGCTCACATGTTTCATCCATAGTATCCTCAGCATCCTTCTGTAGAACCAGATTTCTGTTGCTTCAAGTTTCTTCTTTATCTGTAAGAAGATTGTCCAGCATTCCCTGCCATCTCTCTTGTAATCGTGAGAGTATCTTGCATTTTGATTGGATAAAACGTTAGCAGACATTATTAATTATTGACAAGTATTTCTTTCATCGTAATTTTAGTCGCTTTTCACATCATAATTGGACTGATATTATATAATTCCGTACTCTTTTATTACCTTACCTCCCCGCGAAGCAGGATATGGCACAAGACCGTTTTTAATGCGGAGTCAAAACCGAGCCCATTAGGCTCGTGCAAAAATCCCCCGTAGACCCCGTATACACGGGGTCGGGTAGCTGTCTACCACCCCAGACGAGACTCCCTGCCCTAATCAGATAGTTCGACCAGCACAGCTGGAGTCGAATCTCCAACTAATTTCCCCAGGTATATCCTGTGCTCACTATATATAGCTATAGATATAGTCAGTCCACATAGGTGATAAGGAGTGTGGGACATTCCATTACAACACTTCCGTACGAGCATGCGCACATAGGAAATTTATATGGCGAGAAACAGCTTCTATATTATTATCATTCTAATATTAGTTATACTTCATTTTATTATCGTTATTTTTTATGTCAGCAGAAGTCTCATGAAATAAGCATTTATTTTGTATACATTACATTACACATCGTTATTTTATTACGCAATATTTTATAAAAGATAAGCAATAGAAAACTCCAGCGAAGTCACGAGTATTCTACTAATCATCTTTTATTTCCTGTCTAAGAAATGTTCAATGTGGCCACCACCTGCAGCACAGACAACAGCGATACGATAAGAGAACTCCTCCCAGACGCGTATCAGCATATCCCGATCCACTGAGTTGATCGCTGTTGTTAATAGATGTTTGAGTACATTGAGGTTAACGAGTAGCAGTGGAACATAATCGCGATCCCAGAAGAAAAAATTCACACGGTGAGGTCTGGGGATATCGCAGGCCAAACGCAAAGAGAAAGGTCTTGGTAAGTGCCTTACACACTCAAGTGTGTAAGGTTTGAAATGTAGACGTCTTCTTAGGACACGCCAAATAGTGGATTGAGAGATCGTAAACTCACGGCTACTCCTCTCAAACGCTTCCGTCCTGGACTTTTCTTTTACACAGGCACCCACTCTCTTGAAACTGTTTAAACCACCGTCGAATGTTCTTAGGAGAGGGCGGATTAATGTCGAATTTTCTTTGAAAAGCACGCTGCACCGTGTCAACCGTATTTGTTTTCGCAAACTCGAGAACGCAGAACACCTTTTGCAGAGGACTCGCCATTCCGGGGGTAAACAAACAACTGAACGTTGGCGGAGATACGACGCGACTACAGCGCCCTAGTGCCAATCATTGAAAACTTATTAAACTCCTCTTCCTAATAGTCATAACGATGCTTGAGAACTGAAGCAATGCGTCATGAAATCGGTTCATTCTTTTTGAATAACCCTGTATATTTAAGTTTGATATTTTTTAGAGCTGAAGTTGAATTTAGAAGGAACCGGAAACCAATCCTAATCAGAAAACTATAAATAAACCTCTACTCTGTTAAAAAGATCGGTGATGAGTGTGAACCGGGCGTATCAGTCTACTTCTATTGATGAAAATAGTAAATAAATAGTAAATTAAGTTTTAGAGGGAGACGTTAGAAGTCTCGAGTTGAAGTAGACGTTACAAGAAGCTGGAAACTCAATTCTAAACAGGAAACAAGCGATAAATCCTCTACTCTTGTTCAAAAACAGAGTGGAGGAACCGGTCGGTAGGAGAACCTATCTACGCCTATTTATAAAAAGAGTAAATAAAATTTCAGAGTTTTAGGCGTAGACGTTAGAAGTATAGAGCTGAAACCCCCATAAGAAAAATGATCAACAAAATACATTGGTTCAATCATTGAGTTGATCACTTCAATTGGGCAATCAATTTTCAAGAAACCATTATCTTCTCCGTCCAACCATCTTAGAAAGACTAAATTCCTTTCAACTTGTAATCTTAACTGCGGTATGCTTGTGTGAAACTTGTGCTTTTTAAAATATGAACATAATTCTTAAGATTCACTCGAACAGCTTCTTCCCTCGAACCATTGCTCTGTGGAACCGACTCCCAAGGGGTTGTTTTCTTAACTTGTTCAATTCTAGGGTTATCTTTCTCTCCAATCCGCATAAACTGTCTTTTAATGTAAACCGTTACCTCGAGTGGCTACCGAGGCATTTACACGGCGAACCTTATTGTAAAAAAAAAAAAGATAAAAATAAAATAAAATAAAAAAATTAAAAAAATCATAAATTACTCTTCTCTTAACTTGGGGTCAAGTCGTATTAGTGCACCAAGGCAAACCGGTTGAGAAACGCTGCTCTAGATCGATATAATCTTCGACCACTTCTTTTGTAAATATTTGGCTGAATTTAGGGAGAAGATATACATATGTAGCATCAGATCATATTATTAAAGATTTACGGCCACATCACATTGAAACACCGCTTCCTGTACGACCACAGAAATTAAGCAACATTTGAGAATATCAGGAGACGTATGTTTGGACGTGCGGGTGATGTAATGGATAATCGCTCGGAATTGTTAATCGGAGAGCTGAGTTCCAATCCCCGTTGGGTTCGTCATATACAATTACTTGCAAATACCCTTGGGAAAACTATGAATCCACATTTTCTTCTCCCCAGCTATGGATTAATTAGTAACACTTCCGTACGAGCATGTACGGGTCTTAACTCCGGAAAAATTCTTAGAATCTAAAAATATTTTCTGGCTTTAAATAACCTACAAAGGGTTGATAAGCCGTAGAAAACGAATCAATCAACATTATTACCAATATTTTATCACTACGGCTGTACAGGTGGTTTACTGGTTGAACGTTCAGAACGTGAAATCTGTGAGCCGAGTTCGAATTCTAGTTGAGATCATTGCATTCACTTTTGCACAAATACCTTCGGGAAATCTATGAATCTATTTCTGCTCCCCCAACTATAGATTAAATAGCAGGGCAGACTGTTTTCTCCAGCCGTGGTTGTACTCGGGCCGTCAAAAATGGCGGCGAATTGTTAGAAAGTTTTAATAGTGAGATGCGATGAAAGGAAAGTCTTGAGACAATTCATTTTTTTGCAATAATGTTCACCCTGTAACAGCTAACGGTTTACATTAAGAGATAGGAGAGAAAGATAACCCTAGATTTGAACAGGTCAAGATTATAATAATTGGGAAAACAACCCCTTGGGAGTCGGTTCCATAGAGCAATGGTTCGCGGGAAGAAGCTGTTCGAGTGAATCTTAAGAATTATGTTTATATTTTAAAAAGCACAAGTTTCACACAAGCATACCACAGTTAAGATGATAGGTTGAAAGGAGTTTAGTCTTTCTAAGATGGTTGGACGTAGAATATGATGGTTTCTTGAAAACTGATTGTTCAATTGAAGTGGTTAACTCAATGATTGAACCAACATATCTTGTTGACCATTATTCCGGTCTACTGAATATCAATAAATTAAGAGATCAGAAATAAAGAATTCACAACTAAAATAGAGGCCAATGAATCATTTACTTAATCCGTTCCTTTTCTATGTTTTAGACATTCAATGGATGTCAAGGACTCATTGATTGATCCTGGTATCATATAAATCGCTATTTGCTCAATATCTTTTCATGCTAATAATGTTGGGAAAATCTTCTGCCTAGTCAGTCAGAATTGAAAGAGACATGATCGTCCAAGCGTTCATCACGTACGGCATTTAACTGACTGAAATATTAATAGGTTATTGGTAGAAAAGTATAATTAATACCGTTTTTTAAAAACCTGTACAAGTCATCGTTGACTTACGACCACGTTTAGTTATGACCGACAGGTCTTAAATCGATCAGGTCGTAAGTCGGCCTGTAAATAATTTTGCAATCTTTTTATTTTTATAGCGTTATTGTATTTCTTATAATTTTTACTATTTCTTTACGTTTGGTACCATTTTCTGTCATTTCCCTACACATTGTTTTGTTTCTTATTTTTACGTTAGTCAAACACTGCATACTATAATATTCTTGTTTTGATACTTGATAAACATACAAAAAATATATTTTAGTTGCAAAAACATACAATTAGCCGCTGGTGATTGCTTGTGGATCGTTGATGACGTCAAATGGAGCAGGGCTCGTGGTAGTCGGTAGAATTGCTTTTTCAACGCGGAGTACTTGTGAACAGGCGTAGTTTCAAGATCTATGATTAATACTGGACTTTTTATGAACCTATAATTAATACCGGATTTTTAAAAAAAATCCTCTATTTAATTAACTCCCGGATAATATTTTATGAAATTATAATACGTAATTTTCTATGAATCTATAAATATCACCGGATAAAGAAGATTACAATTAAAACCGTTTGTGTTATCATTTTTACTTTACTTTTTTATTACTCCAAAAGTTATTTTTAGTGGATGCCCGTATTTGAGCAGACACCCCGTTTTAATTTTACGCGTCTACTCAAATACGGGTATCCCCCAAAGTAACGTTTGAAATAAAAATATGTCGGATTAAAAAAATAAAATCCATTAATTCTTTAGGAATGATTTTATTATAAATTCACAATTGATGCCGGATTTAAAATAAATATTTATCAAAGATTTTTAAAAAATATCAAAAGATTGATGGTCGCTATCCCCTTTTTTTTGTCTGGATGGTAGACATTAATTATAGAAAACTAAAATTAATATTGGATGTTACAATGGGCATTAAAGGGTTAAAAAAAACGTAAAGTCGGTTATCACATCTGTTTTAATGGTATTGGCGGAGAGCGTAAATTTGAAAAGCGCATTGCTGGCCACCATCTTAAACGAAACTAGTTGCCGGAGTCTAATATTACATTTCATTCAATATTTTAGTGATGAGCATTGCAGACCTAGGACTAGTGTTTGGAGTAAATAACTTGTGGCTGCCTATTCTTTTTTTTTTCATGCAAATAATTTATAGATAAATCAGTAACGTTGTAGGCATGTGTGCATTATTCAAAAGACAGATGAACAATTTCTTTTGCAGCTGGGTTGCAATAGTAAAAAGGAAAAAGGAGCAATGGTTTACGGATTATTGATTGCTTTGTCAGCAGCGTTTGCTTTTCTTTTAAACGACGAAGCAAGGTCACGCTGAACGTACTCCTTGCGATTTAAGATTTCATGCAGGCGCTGGGTCGAAGGAGGAGGTGAGGTAACTATTATCGATCAGCGATCGAAGGGGTGGATCGCTCTTGGTTAGGCATGCACAATCAATCAATCAAACAGTCAGCGAAGGAAGAAGGCGTATTCAAAAGATCAAAAGATGTCAATCGTTATTTGAGTTTTTTACAGAAATTCACCCGCTGAGTACGAAGAAGGCGCAATGGAATTGCGAAAGACGCTATCCGAAAGCCAAGCAAAGTATTAAGAAACACGAAAAATTTGCTTGGAAACAAAGATAGGATAACATTGCTGAACTGCTATATAATATCAGCGCAAATCGGGGTAAATGCTAAACAATTTCCTCACACATAAAAAGGAGACTTGAGGCTGCACATGACCTGAATCAAATCTCAAAATGTCTACTGAGGGGTTAATGGTGAAAACAAAATATAATGTTTTTCATTGAAAATAATTATAATTTAGCAAAAATGTATTGTGACAGACGAACCAAATTTGGATATCTTACAAAAGCCTTGAGAAAAAATGACAAATAAAAGTAAATACGATGTAGTCACTGAAATTTTATCTTTTACTTAAAAAATACAAAAATATTTCATTTTAAGGTGTTCTTTTTTAAGAAATGCTGGGTCCCAAATTTTTTGTCTGTAATGCATTTTTTTGTGTGTGTATATATATCTAAATATGTCTGTTTAAATATGTTTCCTTGAGATCTTATTATCTGTCTCTTCATTAAATTTACGGGCAGTATTATAATCTGAGTGTGTGTGTAGTGTATTTCTCAAGATGTCATCACCCCATCCCTCCACGTGGCATTCAAATGTATCCATGTTGTTCATGAAATTAAGAGCAGTCGATCTTAACGTCTATTCCAACGTAATTTCAATAAAAACAAAATAAATAGAATAACATAAATATTTTTTCTTTTTTCACCAGTAATTTTATAATTTGAAACTTAATAGAGATTAAATTTAAATTTTAAAATGGGTAATTTTTAATTTTTAATTTCAAATTTTATCATATAATTTAATACTTATTAGTTAGAATAAATTCTATTTTAGTATAACCTCAACTTTAAAGCATTTAATAGCTATTATAACCATAGTTCGTTGTCAAGTTTTTTGGATTCTCGTATACTTGTATTTTGATTGGTCATTCAGCTTATGTAACAGCGTTTCCCCTTGCGAGGGGTGGTTAATTAATTTGAACCTTTTAAAACCCTTTATTCTACATTCAACATCATCACTTGATAAGACACCAGAGGTGTTGAAACAAAATGGCTATTTTTGTAGTGATTTTATAACATATTTATGTTATAATTTCTAATAAATAATTACATTTGCTCTACTGTGTATTGCGCACTCTTTTAAGAATAGTAATTGTTGGTTATTGGAATTTATTCCGTATACACCAATCCTATACTTGGGTGATTATATATATATATATATATATATATATATATATATATATATATATATATATATGTATATATATATATATATATTATGAAATGGACAAAGTCCGACAATTATTTCAAGACATTTTTATGTTTAACATTCTTTTTATAGATACAAATATTTAAGTAAATGCTCTGTTTATAATAAACAGTATTAAACAACATTTACCGGCCTGAATGTCAGAGAAATGTTCATAGAAAATATTCGTCCCCCGACAGGATTGGAACTTGTTCCTATACGGAACTGTCATATAGCCTGACGTGCCTTTTAACCGATTCGGCCACAGAGGATCGTTCGGTTGGCATGGTCGAATCTGTGGAATCTATAAAAATTTCTTGGATATTCAGACCAGTAAATGTTTAATACTGATTATTATAAACAGAACATTTACTTAACTATTTGTATCTATAAAAAGAATGTTAAACATAAAAATGTCGTAATATATATATATATATATATATATATATATATATATATATATATATATATATATATATATATATATATATATATATATATATATATATCTTGCTGGAGTCGATCCTTCAAATCTACAAATCAACCATTGCATGGAGTATTGCTGCCATATATGGCCTGGAACCCTTTCTGTTTGTCACAAGGTCCTTGATAAAATCTAGAGACGGATAGGCAATGTTATTGGCCTTGAGCTGGCATCTTGTCTGCAGTCGCTCTCTCATAGACGCGCCGTTGCCTCCCTCTGTCTTTTTTACAAATACTTTCACGGTAACTGCTCCGATGAGCGTCTTCCGTTGGTTCCCAGACTTCATGAATTTAAGCGTTCAACTAGACTGGCATCTCGCTCTCACGCTTTCACTGTCGAAACTGTTAAATGTATCCATCTCTTCTACTCCAATAGCTTTATGTCTCGCACTTCTCGCCTGTGGAGCTCCCTCCCCTTTTCCTGTTTCCCTGATAGTTATAATCTCCAACTATTCAAAAGCAATGTCAATCGACATCTCCAGATGCCTTGATCTATCCCCTATTCTCTTCATCCTTTCCTCTATCATTCCTATTTGCTCTCGCTCCAACTCTCTGTAACCCCTTGCGTGCTAGTGGCTTCCCGCCTTGTTTGGGGTGAAACGCTTAAAAGAAAAGAAATGTGTGTGTGTGTGTGTGTGTGTGCGTGTGTGTGTGTGTGTGTGTGTGTATATATATATATATACAGGATTTCTGTAAACTTTTACTGGAAAATAATTATCGGTTTTACTTCGCATGTTATCTAAGAAGGGTAAAATGTTTTTAGTTCCAGATTCAAAAATAAAATCTATTGTATGTTCAACGATATTAAGTTTGTTTACATGATCTAGGCATTCTAAAAAGCGACAAGTAAAAACACCGTTATGATTATATATATATATATATATATATATATATATATATATATATATATATATATATATATATATATATTATGAAATGGACAAATTCCGACAATTACTTAGATATTTGTATGTTTAACATTCGAATCTGTATACTATACGGAACCGTCAAATAGCCTGACGTGCCTTAACCGATTCGGCCACTGAGAAAATTTCTTTAAATATATATATATATATATATATATATATATATGTGTGTGTGTGTGTGTGAGTGTGTGTGTTTGTGCGTACAGGGTACGATAGGTAAGCTGTCATGCGCGTTGTTTGAGGAGGTAATGCTGCCCTGGGACAAGAGAATGGCTGCTGGGAGACCCTATGCCTGGCAACAGGACTCTTCACCATGTCACACAAGCAGGAGAACACAGTCATGGCTGTCAGACAATTTCTGCAACTACACCACTCCTTACATTTGGTTATCTGAATCCCCAGACTACAACCCCCGCGGTAATTATGCGTGGGGTACAGTTGAGCAAGAGACCAACAACACTCCTTGCAACACCAAAGATAACCTGAAGGCAAGGATTATGGCAGCATTCCCCAACTTAAACAAGAAGACCGTCCAGAAGAGTTGCAGGAGATTTCGAAGTTGTCTGCAGGCCGTAGTGGAAGCCAATGGCGATTTTATTGAATAATTTTACTCTTTAGCATTTCAAGATATATTTGGTAAATATATCTGTTAAAATGAAATTTCAGTCTTATTTTAATTTTTGCATCATTTGAACGACAATTTAGTCATCGCACCATATATATATATATATATATATATATATTTATGTGTGTGTGTGTGTGTGTGTGTGTGTGAATAAAAAGACAATAGGAAAAACTATTCTTAGCTGAAGCGTTTCGTTCTCTGAGGGACTTTTTAAAGGAAAGTGTAGGATTTATTTTGTTGCACACTTTAATATACAAAAGCAAGGATGTGATTGGTTTATCCAGTCTTTTAAATTTGAGAACGTTCATGAATATTCAGCAGGTGGTTGAAAGGTCAGTCAAAATATACTGAGGAGACAAAATGGCATAATTCAGAGTCTGACAAGGCAGTTATATTCAAAGAATATTTTCATTTTTCTAATATATATATATATATATATATATATATATATATATATATATATATATATATATATATATATATATATATATATATATATATGTGTGTGTGATAACGATATATGAATTTTTATATATGAACATCACTTTATGGGTAAACGTGTAGGACGAAGTGGAAAAAGTTTTCGTGTGACGCGTTTCGTCGGGTGATGTCTTACAGAACAAAACGCGTCACACGAAAACTTTTCCAATTTGTCAGAAATATATACATATATATATATATATATATATATATATATATATATATATAGAGAGAGAGAGAGAGAGAGAGAGAGAGAGAGTGAGAGAGAGAGAAAGAGAGGGAAACATAGATAGATAGATATCACGCTCACGAGTCCCGTAACCAAGTACGCTTGTATAGACATCACATGTACTGCAGCCGTCGCAGTAATTTTTCAGCACTCCCTCGAGTATATGATATATTTATTCATATATATATATATATATATATATATATATATATATATATATATATATTCAAAATATATCATAAAATTGTTTCATCATTAAACCAAACTTTTTCTTAATGGCTCTTAGAGATTTCATGGCATTAATGTCGGCCATATGAGCTAGGAGGTACTGATTGAGCAGGGCACTGACGCAAACAACGGTGTTAGAAAAAATATCTGTAATGTGCAAGTATACAAACCTGTATATTCCCTCGTGATTGGATACCGCTTTGTTGAAATCGTATTTGCTTTATTTGATCGCGAATTTCAAAGACTTTGTCTGCTGCAAGTGGCATCGGCGCGAAATGGCTTACAGCTTTGTCTCCGAAAATGACAGCGCCGCTCAATCATTTGCATACCGCCAGAAAAGTGTTGCTATTATTTTGGAAAGGACAGCTTAGAGGAAAAGAAAAATAAGATTTACGTTTTGTATAAAATAAAGACGAGATTTATTATGAATTTTCCGCGCGGAAAAATTATGTATGTCTCAAATGATTTGGTCTCTCAATCGCTCAACGCGCGTGCGCACGCACGCACACACACGTACACGCCCACACAACATGCTCCCTCCCATACATATATTCATACATCAGCACATACATACGCATACGTTTCAATACAGAATATCTAAAATTTATTTCTAGTCAACTAATTAAAAATAAAAAGAATCCGAGCAGCACACACACACCCAAACATATATATATATATATATATATATATATATATATATATATATATATATATATATATATATATATATATATATATATATAAAGTTTAGCACTTAGCTGATTGAACTTACTTTCAGCATCCCGATTCTAGAATTTCGTAGACGGACACTCGTCAGGGGTATCAGCAATATATATATATATATATATATATATATATATATATATACATATATTATTTTTTTTAATTATTTCATCTCAAGCACGGCAACAAAGCCACTGACACGCAGGAGGTTACTATATGTATAAAAGATTATAAGAAAAACTATATAGTAGATACATGGTGTTTGAAATAGACGCCACAATTTTTACTTATTATTTATATATTTCAATTACGAAATCTCCGCTATAAAAACATTTAAAGTAAGAAAAAATGTCGGACGGAAATTTATACACACATACACACACGCACACACACACACACACACACACACACACACACACACACACACACACACACACACACACACACATAATTTATTCGAAAATTATACCATAAATATGTTATAAAATCACTACAAAAATAGCCAATTTGTCTCAACACTTCTGGTGTCTTATCAAGTGATGGTGCTGAAAGTAGAATTCTACATTCACACCAGTACTTGATAAGACACAGAGAAGTGTTGAAACAAAATGGCTATTTTTGTAGTGATTTTATAACATATTTATGGTATAATTTTCGAATAAATTATATTTGCTCTACTCTGTATTGCGCACTCTTTTAAGAATGGTATTTTTGGATATTGGAATTTATTCCGTATACACCAATTCGATTTTTGGGTACATATATATATATATATATATATATATATATATATATATATATATATATATATATATATATATATATATATGTAACGTAAATCATTCAAACGAAAAACAAATACTGAAGCTAATTATACGGCAAGAATCACTCTCGCAAACAATATTTAATAATAAAATACAATCAACTTCGAATCCTCCAAAATTATTCTTACATTTAAAAATATCTCATTGCTAAAAAAACACTCTTTCGGACTGCACAATCTTTCGATGTCGCATTACTACTCGGAATTTTACAAAAACACACTGAAATGTCTACCTGATGATGGTCGTTCGAAACGACTGAAAGCCCGGCTAGTAGAAAAAATAAGACCTGATAAAACCGGAATTTATAAACAAGGATCATACCATTCATTAACGGATTCGAAGTTGATTGTATTTTATTATTAAATATTGTTTGCGAGAGTGATTCTTGCCGTATAATTAGCTTCAGTATTTGTTTTTCGTTTGAATGATTTCCGTTACATAAATTGAATACGCACTACATAATTGATATATATATATATATATATATATATATATATATATATATATATATATATATATATATATAATGATTTCTCCGGTTTAAAGAGCTATATCCGTTCAAGGGACAAGTGAGCTTAATTATGATTTTTACGATGTTCATACTCGAATTCGAGGTGGTAATCATCTCTCTCTCTCTCTCTCTCTCTCTCACACACACACACACATACACGCGCACACGCACACGCACACACACACAAACACACACACACAGTGAAACACACACTGAAAAACACACACATACAAACGAATCTGACCACAATTTTCAGCGTCTTATATGCACGTGTTTATCGTTGCTTGGAAATCATCCATGTAAACAATAACAGACTATCATCAATTTCTTGTTCGTGTATTGCTTAATACATTGTGTAATTGTCATCTTCGATAATGGCTTATGTAAGCCGAAAGCTTAGATTGGATTAAAAAAATATGTATCAATATTGTGATTTTCCTTCATTGTTTAATGATAATGTTATTAAGTTTATCAGACGATATGAAAAGAACTTACAAAAAATATATAGACAACACGTATCTATATTATTTAATGAAACATGTATGAATATATATATATATTTATATATATATATATATTACGACTGAATAGTGAGTTCGATCCTCACTGGGTGCCTCATGCTTTCGGCCTTGTGCCACATCTAAGCTACTCTTGGAAAATACCTATATATATATATATATATATATATATATATATATATATATATATATATATATAATCCGAGGAATATATTGTGTGTTTCAGCATATATTAAAATTATTGATAAAAGCTTTTTTTTAGGTGTAATATTCGTATGTGCAAATGATATGGGCCAAAGAATCATATTTGATTAACAGAATATAGTTGAATATATTATTTTTGTATTATTTTACATCTTAATACGGGCTTCTTGACATTTTACAACCTTCATTAGTCTTTGACATTTTGCAGATATATATATATGTTTTTTTTTTTTTTTTTTACTGTTTCCACTTTAATATTATCCGCAGCAGTTTTTTCTTTCTTTCTAGCAGCTTAAATAGCTTAGTGTTTTTCCATTTTCATATACATCCCCTTTTAATAATGGAACAGGCTTGAGGTATGGGATTAATGCAGACCAACCTCGGCTCTCGAACGTCTCACATGTCGAACAAATCGGTTTTCGAACAGAAAATTCGAGATGAAAATACCTCGGTTATCGAACAAAATCTTCGGTTCTCGAACAACATTGCCCAGCCGAGCCGAACCGAGTTAACCCGAAAAGAAAAGGAACCCCAGAGAAAGATTTACCTGAAGCGACAAAGAGACAAAGAGGGGAAGAAAACCGCGAAAGACAGTTACCAGAATTTCTTATGGAAGGAGATCCCCCTCCTTCTAAGAAATAACTCCTCCCCTTCCCTCTCTCACCTTCACCCCCTTATGCCATCACATCGCAATCAAAAAGGTACGTACATAATACAGTGTTGTTATGTTAAATTTACTCCTATTATGTTATTCTTTTCATTTACACTTTTCTGTGTTATTTACTGTTTAAATAAACGTTTTAATACTAAAATATATAGTGTAAACATGTTAATAAGCATTCATATGGTGCTTGGAAACGAATTAATCTCTTTTACATTAATTGTAATGGGAAAAATGATTCCGTTCTCCAACCATTCGGTTTTGAATAGACTTTCAGAACAAATTATGGTTGAGAATCGAGGCTTCTCTGTATCCTGAATAGCTTGTGTCTTTGAAATAGCTCACTTGAATGCGAAAAAAGCGTTGTCTTGTATTGATATAGTCTTCGGCTTAAAGCTTTCTTCATTTGGATCTGTATAAATGTAGAAAAAGCGTCACCTCTATGAACTTATAATTCTCTGCATTTATCTCGCCACTATCATTAAGTAAACGAGACACAAATCTAACACACTTGTCGTCATCGTCTTATCAGCCACTTGTGTGTTTTTAGCCAATGTTTTTAATCTTTTCTCTCTGTTTACATTCACAGCGCCATCTTTGAATATTTTCTTGTTGGTCAATCCCCTTTTCTTTCTTTCTTTCTTTCTTTCTTTCTTTCTTTCTTTCTAAGAATCATGCATTCTGTCTTTTTGCAGTTATATAGTCCTTTCTTCTCGCTTTCTTTCACTACCTTCTGTAGGATTTTTGTTTCCTTTCTGTGCCTGCTATCAACACCGTGTCATCTTTTATTTATTACTATTTTGATTTTTCTTAGGTCTCTTTATTATGGTATTTTTAGAGCTAGTTTTCTTGTGATTATCTTTGCGCATGCGTTCGTTATTTTTCTTGATTGCTGCCTGATCTCTATTAAAACAAATTTTCACTTTTCAAAAATTATGTAGTTTTCAATCAAATTTATGTTTATATCATTCAGTAGCGTTACAAAATCTTTTTTAGGTGATATTTTTCTTATGGCCCATGTGTATGTTTATATATATTAAATTACTCAATAAATCAATAAAAGTTCATTTGACCGACTCAAAATTTCATCAGAATATCGAATATCTAACCCTGATGAGCGTTTTGATGCGAAGCTCTTCAGTCGTTTAATGAGATAAGTCAACAGAATTTTTATTGATCCATTTAATATTATCTCTATCTATAAAAGGCAGGATGTGTGTGTGTGTGTGTGTGTGTGTGTGTGTGTGTGTGTAACGAATGCACGGCCGCAATTTTCGACGGATTTGCACCAAAATTTACATGGACATGCTCCAAGTTAGTAAAAAGACCAAGACCTATTTTGAATTTCTCAAATCTCATCGATAGTGGAAATAATCGATTTTACATGCTTCTACGGCCGTTTTCATGTAGTTTGCGGCAATTTTCTACTGGCCAGAGTAAGAGCCTATAGGTGGCTGCCACGAATAGGCAGGATGATTCTATTGGCCAGCGTGAGAGCCAACAGCTGACTGACACGAATGTTAACTAGCATGCTAGCATGCAAAAAAAAAAATCGATAGCTGCATTCGTCACAAGTGGGAAAATTTAAATCTGGATGGCACTTTACTCCAATTGGCTCATTCGCTTGCTTAAAATCAACGTTGATTCTGATTCCGCAGAACTGGGTTGGGTGTGAAAATGTATTTGTTAACATTCTTTTTTCATTCGGTTTTTCCAGTTACGAATCCTTTTTTAAAGCTGATCGTTTTGTGTTCATTTTGTTTAGTTCTTTTTTCGTAACAGATTTAATGTTTAGTATAGAACTTAGAAAAATTCGCAGTGTGAGATAAGCAAGAAGTAAGGCATGTAGCAACATCATCACGGTAAAGGGCACTCCTTTAAAGGCAAGGAAGGGCAAATATATTTTAAGTCAAGTGATAGCGATTGCTGTATGAGTCGTACGATTTTTGAATCAAGCACGGGCAACGCTGGGCCATGCTGCTAGTAGCTTCTATTATCACATTATAGGATATCTACTAACAAAAGTGATGGAAAGAAAAAAGAAAAGAATCTAAATGACATCGGCTAGATTAAAAAATATTAAAATTCTCAGTATCCCTCGTTCATGCGCATGTGTAGTCGCATCGACATAACAAATTTACTCCGAGGAAATCCTAAATTACGTAGCTCGTCACGAGAAAACTTTTCCTCTTTGTAATGCATTTTCCCCAAATCTAGTTATCTATTAAGAGCTTTTTGGCAGACATTTTACTCATCTAAAAAATAACTTAAATCACCGTAATTTTAACGTATCTTCGTAGTTGTATTATTATTATTATTATTGATAGTGTACCCATATCGTAGAAATGACGGCAATTGCTAGAAAGTTTTAATACTGACGTAGTGTCTTAATAAACATAGTATCAGCAGCAGAGCCTTAAGTAGCTCTCTCTTCCGGGTTTTTTCTTTTTCGATCTAGGTGACATGAGCTTTTTACGCTGAAGCGAAAAGGGCTGTGAACGCTTCACACTAAAACACACCAACATAGTAAGTCCCACTCAAATATATTCACGGACATTTCGCTGTGTATGCAGTTTACTTCTAGAAAAAGTAACTAATGTTTTAAACTTTCCTTTTGTTAATTTTGCTTAATAAATGTTATTTTGCATTGCAAATCAATTGGTCTGTTATTTTGTGCATGTACGCTTTTTCACCGCCATTATTTCATGTCTGTAAAAAAATTCTCGTATAAACCATACTCATTAATTATTGGAAGTAGCCAGTGCATTAGACCGAGGTGCAAAGAAACAAGTCTTGAAACAATCTATTGAAATTCAATAAAGCGGAGATAAAGAATTCATAATTAAAATAGTGTCGAAAGAACCGTTTAATTAATCAGTTCCTTTTATATCTTTTAGACATACAATGCTGTCTATGGCTCATTGATTACTCCTGGTATTACATAAATTGTTTATTGCTTAATATCTTTTCATGTTAAAAAATTTATGTGGTTAATATACCAATGAAATAGAAATATCTCTTGGAAGAAAAAGCTTAGCAACAGAAGGACAAAGGTATCTGAGTGCCTCACATGAAAGGCTTGAACAGCTAAGAAACGTATCAACAAAGCAACCAATTAATTAAATGGTTTAAATTTGGCTCGGAAGTTAATTTTGTCTAAAGGCAGATAATTATTTCATTAGTATAGATCATTGAAACGAACAAGGGAAGTAATCACTCATAGATTTACTAACTTAAGTTGATTTGCTTCCCTTTCCCCTACAGATGGGATCAGAAAATATATAAATAAATACTCATTGATAATTATTATATGATTTATTATTATTATTATTATTGTTGATTTTATTTTATTTCCTTTGATTTCTGGTCTGTACACATTTCTTTCCGGGTCCGGCCCAGAGACCTAAGATCAGAAATGGCATCACAACATTTTCCACTGACCAGTTAAAACACACACACACACACACACACACACACACACACACACACACACACACACACACACACACACACATTTTACATAGATAAAGCCCTTCGTAAGGTGTAGGTTGTACTTGTGAGAACAACTTTTTGTATTTCTTTAAGGCGTGGGCTTCCAGGAATCCCTTCAATATGTCTACTGCAATCTTTTCCAAGCAATGCGAGGGCTCCAGCTACAACAGGGATTGTATATGTTCCCATGCTGCCACATTTTTGAGATTTAGACTTCAAGGCCCTTGTATTTTGACAGTTTTTTGAAGATCTTCATAGGGACATTGCAGTCTACAGCAACTGCTATATCAATAAGGTGGCAATTTTTTGTTTGTTTGCGGTCTCTAATAACAATGTCTGGGCGGTTAGCTTTGATTGTTCTGTCTGTGTGTATTGTGTAGTCCCATAGAATTGTAACAGGTCCTATCTCCGTAACCGGCTCTGGGTGATTATTATTATTATTATTATTATTATTATTATTATTATTATTATTATTATTATTATTATTATTATTATTATTACCACCAGTATATCTAAAATCAAAAAGTAAATAAGAATAACTATACTATATATATTTATTTACAATATGATTAACAGCTCTCGAGATGAAAAAACAAACAAACAAAAAATCAATTATTTTAACTTTAAATTCCCACGAAATATTTATGCCATAAGTAAGTTGGTAAATAGCAATTTCATTTTTTTATTTACATTATTTACATACTGACTATTATCCTCATCTTTATTGTTGATATCAGTACGATTCTATCGTTGTGCTCTAAGGCCTTCATTATGTGCATGTCGTTCTCCACACAGACAATAGTTAGTGAAATAAAGCAATGGTCAATGAAATTGGCGACATAATAAATTTGTGTCGAATCTCTGAACCGGGGTTGTGTGTACTTGGACTCAGGGGAAAACGGGGTAGGCAACAATTCAGCTGCATTAAAAGAAGTAGGGGATAAGATATCCCTGACATAGGCAGTGAGACGAGAACAATCTACCCACGTAGATGATATGTAATATAATTTCAAGATGTAGTTCGACATTCCTTGTATGTTAGCCGGATGAAGTATTGAGGGTCGGAACGTTGAGATAGCAACGATGAGGATAATAGTTCACATGTAAAACCAGTTCGCACTGCTCGCCAGTATTTTGAACAGGAGTAGAGGTTTATCCCGGGTTTCCGTTTCCTTCTTAAACCTACTTCAACTTTATACTTCGAACGTCTCCGCATGAATTCTGAAACTTTATTCTCTAATTATTTTTAATTTCTCAAATTGGCGTAGATAGGTTCGCCTATCGCCTGTTTTATACTCTTCCATGATGTTTTGAACAGGAGTAGAGGGTTTTCCTTTGTTCCCTGTTTAGGATTCAGTTTCCGGTTCTTTCTAAAGTTTACTTCAACTCTATACATATAACGTCTCCGTCTGAACTCTGCAAATCTTATTCACTAATTATTTTTACTCTTTAAATTTGGCGTAGATATGTTCGCCTATCGCCCGCTTCACAATCTTCCCTGATATTTTGAAAAGGAGTAGAGTTTTATCCCTTGTTTCCTGTTTAGGATTCAGTTTCCGGTTCAAGAGTCTTTATCTTTACAAGTCTAGGGTTAATCGTTATCTTTCTTGTACTGGCCCATGAACTTCGCTTCTTGCCCTGCCTTACGCTCATGCAAAACCACAAAGTAACCTTTTACGTTGAGTGGCTCTTGGGCCGCGTACTGGGTGAATATTAGAAATTGTTTCTAAAAAAAAACAACAAAGATGAAGATAATAGTTCACATGTAAATCCGGTTCACAATCCTCACCGGTATTTGGAACAGGAGAAGAAGTTTATCCCTTGATTCCTGTTTAGGATTGGGTTTCCGGTTTTTTTTTAAGTTATTCACTTTCACCGACAGTAAACTCCCTTGCGTCTTAGAGGCATTGTCATCTTGCTTGGCTTGTATTGATTAAAGAAAAAAAATAGTAATATATTTTAATATAATAACATCTAACACACATACACATACACAAGCACACATACACAAACACACACTCACAGATACTCCCGCTTCTCTCTCTCTCTCTCTCTCTCTCTCTCTCTATATATATATATATATATATATATATAATAAAAAGGCTTAAACACTAATATTCCATGGTCATAATTTATTCCATTGGAATCGTAAGAACGATCCAATTCATCAGACCTACAGATTCAAAAAGAAAACAGAACAACAACTCCGGGAAAAATTGGTGAGAGTATGTGTGAGAGTGTGGGGGGACCTGTGATCTATATAGAGGGGTAATAGATGAGAGAGACAGGGAGGTCCGAAGGTGGAGAGGGCATTAAAATCTAACAGAGGGAAGATTTAAAGAGGGTTTTCAGTGAGAAAATGGTGCGTATTTTCAAACGTCTGAAGATCACACTCTCACACATACTCTCACCAATTTTTCCCGGAGCTGTTGTTCTGTTTTCTTTTTGAATCTGTAGGTCTGATGAATTGGATCGTTCAATATTTCCAATGGAATAAATTATGACCATGGAATATTAGTGTTTAAGTCTTTTTATTATATCCTTACTCTGTCCTGGACATCGAGTTCCACCTGGATCATATCCTCTTGGGATTATTTTTATACATATATGTATGTGTATATATAATTGCATATGTATGTGTATATTCACTACTAATATTGTCTATATATATATATATATATATATATATATATATATATATATATATATATATATATATATATATATATATGATAAAATATATATTTGGACAGCAATCTTTCTTTTAAATAAAGTTCGTTCAATATAACGGAAAAGGAAAACTTTATTAATTTTTTTATTTAGTTTTTTCTAGCGTTTAGTGGGCTTGAGCTTTTGTCAAAGCAAAGTGCAGAAAAAAATATTGACCCATAATCTACAGGAATCCTTAATAGAAATTCTGGTCGGAAACACTAAAATTCTATGTAAATCAAATTTCTGAAAATATCTCGCTATCAAACATCTCTCCTTCACTATCAACATAACCTTGTGTAACAATGGGAGTGGCGTACTGAAAGATTTTAAAAATATACAAAGATGCTCACTCGAATTCCAGTCGGGCTCAACATGCGTAGGCTTGGAATAGCGTTCTTACATTTTCCATTTGGTAGGAGTGAGGGAGTTCAAAAATTGCCCAGACCGTCCATTGTCCCAAGCGCATTCGGACACTTCGTTCGCCATTTAAAGGTTTCTTTTGTTTTTTGGTGTTGTTAGTTTGTTTTTATATTTTGTTTTTTTGAGATATATTTTGTGTGTAGTTTTGAATAGTAGTAGGAGAGTTTATTCCGAGCCTTCGCGTGTTGAACCCGGCTAGAATTCGAGTTGACTTCTTTCTATTTTTAAAAATCTTTCAGGAAGTAACTCCTATCCTATATCTTCTGTATAATAAATGCGAATGTCAGTGTGTTACACATTTTTAATTAAAGGGACACAATTCTCTAACTTTCAATAGCTTATATTACAGAAAGTTTGGATTCTCAAGTTTTCATTATTGCGATAGTTTTTGGCGATTTTTACGTAATTTTTGTGAGACGAATTTTTTTGCACGATATAATTTTTATAATTTGGAAATAAATTTGGCATTAATCAAAATTAATTGCGAAATCCAGCGAAAGTCATTCATGAAATAAAAATAATTGTTTGTACGGAAAGTAAGGACCTACGCACATCAAATTGTCTTTAAATTAAGCGGTGGCAGAAGGAAGAATTATCTCCGAACTTTTAGAAGGTAAGCTTGAATATTAATGCAATACGTAAATACAGCGATCAGTTTTGAGTTCTTCGGTATTTTATTGTTACCTGTCACATACGGCCCAGATAGCAATCAAAAGATCCAAGGTTGCAGCAGGGAATAGAAAACCCAGATCAAATAGCAGCCAGAATAGATTCTAATACTCAGAATATACAAAGACTTAGCGACTCTCAAACTCCTGAACAATCCGAAGGCCCAATTAAGAACCTTTCGCAGGAGCTAGTTTAAATGCTGCCCAATAGGGCGGATTTTAAGCTAATATATACATATATATATATATATATATATATATATATATATATATATATATATATATATATATATATATATATATATGTGTGTGTGTGTGTGTGTGAGTGTGTGTGTGTGTGCGGGTGTGTGTGTGTGTGTGCAAATATATTGATAAATTATTTAAAAAAAAAATATGATTCCATCGCTACACACGAATTATCATGTTTCAAAAACAGAACCTAAAAACGTACAATTCAATTATAGAAATTATATTAAAGTACCTTGTTCTGTTTTTATTTTCAAGCGACTTTTGATTCCAAAATTCGCTTGAAAATGAAACAGAATACTTTAATTTAATTTCTATAATTGAATTGGAAATATTTATCGACTGTTTTTGAAACATGGTAATTCCTGTATAGCGATGGAATCTTATTTTTTTTTAAATAATATATATATATATATATATATATATATATATATATATATATATATATATATGAATAGGCGGTGCACGCGCAATGGAGCTGCTTCTGGTTTTGACGTTCGTCTTTTGATAGAATACACAGGTATGAGTGCATAAGTATTTACTCGCCATTATCTGTATGTCAAGAACGAACTTTGAATTCTTAGATTCCACCAATCAATCAATCAATCATTCAGCGAAATAGACACATAGCTTTCAGCGGCACCAAATCGAACGCTTTCTTTGTGGCATCGAACAATGGCAATGTGTCAAATGTTTGACAGTATTCAGCCGACACGAGTCAAGAAGTCGTGAGAGAGATATTCTAACGAAGATTTATCGTAACTTTTTTCCTACTCATACGTGTGGGGCTCCTTTACCTTGAGTAGCTTTAATATTGGATGATCATTTAATAAAAAACTTTAGTGAATAAACTCTAGCGTCTAGATATAATTGTGGATAGTATATATATATATATATATATATATATATATATATATATATGTGTGTGTAATATTATTCTCTACTTTGTATCGAGCACTGTTTTTTTCATAAAAATAAATGCTAAATAACTCTGAATTATAAATCTGACTGTTCCTTCCTATTATATATATATATATATATATATATATATATATATATATATATATATATATGATAAAACATAGTTTTAAGGTATGCTATGGGTGAAAGTGCTACGTATCAGAGATAGAGCGTATGTAAATAGATAAGTGAACATTGAAGTCAAGAGGCAGAGGCTACAGTCTGTTTCATGTTAAACGCAATAAGCAGACCATGAAATAGACTACTGCCTCTCGGTTTTGACTTCAATATCCACTTACATATATATATATATATATATATATATATATATATATATATATATATATATATATATCTTCAGTACCTAAACCTTTTTAAAATTTAAACTCGTGTCACGGTCTCAGCTTACAGTTGAGCTGGCTAGGTATATCCGTAAGTTCTATGCTGACAGTTTCTTTTCCCACACTTCTTGCTTGTGGAACTCACATCCGGCTCCATGCTTTCCAGCCAACTTAAATCTGCAAAAATTTAAATCCAGTGTCAATTGCTATCTAATGTTTACTCTGTTCCTAATTCTTCCGCACACTATAACCCCCCGTTGTGGCTTAGTGGCTTTACTACCTTGCGTGTGATGATACCGATTAATATATATACAAATATATATACACATAAACACAGAGAGAGAGAGAGAGAGAGAGAGAGAGAGAGAGAGAGAGAGAGAGAGAGAGAGAGAGAGAGAGAGAGAGAGAGAGAGAGAGAGAGAGAGAGAGAGAGAGAGAGAGAGAGAGAGAGAGAGAGAGAGAGAGAGAGGTCTGTAGACATAAAACACGATCAACGGCGAATATATCTTTCCATTATTCTTACTGGTATAAAAATTGCGAATATTATTGTGCTTAATCTCGATAATCCCTTATTTTGAAACATGAAAAATTGTTCCGCAAAATGCGAGTAGTCTAGGCAAAGTTATTTCCTGTATGTGTCTTTAAAATTGCTACAATGTCGCTTTTCTGCGACGACGATGTCCATCCCAAGTAAGTCTGTCTGATTCTGTTAAGGTCACCGACGTCAAAATATATTCTCCCTCTTAAATCTGTCTCCTGTCAGTTTTAACTAACTTAGTGTCTTAACATCGGCCACACCCATTACGTGGCGGTATGAATACCAGTTAAAATGCTTGTGAGATAAAAATGCCGGAGGCGTTCTGTGAAAAATGAAATATGGAGACAAAAGTCAGAGACAATAAATAGACTAACTATAAAGGAAACATTCACTTATATGCGAGAGAATTTCGTTTAACTTTAGCAGTAAAGAACTTAATGCATCCATATCAGTGAACAATAACTACTGATATCTCGGATAACGATATATAAATTTTTATATATAAAGAACAGTTTTGAAAGAAAAGATGTATGACAAATTTTTATTATTATTATTATTATTATTATTATTATTATTATGTTAAAATTTATATATCGTTATCCGATATATATATATATATATATATATATATATATATATATATATATATATATATATATATATATATATATATATATATATATATCGGATAACGATATATAAATTTTTATATACAAAGAACAGTTTTGAAAGAAAAGATGTATGACAAATTGTAAAATTTGTGACGTGTTTCATCCGTTATGACTTAATGGGACTATATATATATATATATATATATGTATATATTTAAAGACATTTTTATGTTTAACATTCTTTTTATTATTATTATTTTTATTATTATTATGTTATTTAATACTGTTTATTATAAACAGAGCATTTACTTAAATACTTTTATCTATAAAAAAAGAAAGAAGAATGTTAAACATAAAAACGTCTTTAAATAATTGTCGGACTTTGTCCATTTCATATATATATATATATATATATATATATATATATATATGGAGAAAAGCACAGCATGGATATAGGAATCTATACTGCATAGTGACGTGATCAAGTGTCTATTATTTTAGTGGGCTTTATGTATAGGTGGAAGGGCGACAAGGTAAGTGTGGGAAGGAGGAAATCGGCTCTTCCCTGTTCTTTTCTCCAGATTTAATATTCTCAGGCCGGACACACACACACACACACACACACACACACACACACACACACACACACACACAGATATATATATATATATATATATGAATAAAGACAAAAGGAAAACTTATCTTAGCCGACGCGTTTCGTCCTCAGGTGGACTTTATCAAATCATAACCTCATATTATTTAAAATAAATAATAAATTAATCATACCCAAAAATAATTTAAATACTAATTTGCATTAAATGTTTTTTGAAATACCATTATTTACTCACTTTCTTTTATTTGACATTGAATTGTGTCACTTGGGGTATTCCATAGCTTGTCTCGACCTTTCGGCTAACCTGATGTATATTTATGTTCTTAAATTAAAAAAAATATTGAAAAACCATTATTTTTGTCTTGAAATATAAATACGTGTTACAAAATAAAATCATTGCATTTGCCTTGATAAAGACCCTCAGAGATAAGTTTTCCTTTTGTCTTTGTTCGTATTGTCTTTTTCAGATATATTCTATCTGAAATTTTACATACATACATACATACATAAATACATATATATATATATGTGTAATTAACAGCTACCGGCCTTGATATCCAAAGTTCTATTGATGAGGACGTATCTCCCAACAGAAATCGAATCTGCATTCCTTTTAACCTGTAAAATTAACTTCAAGCCAGAAGTGCTTTAGCACTAAGCTACAAAAAACATTAAAACTAAGTATTTTTTTTTCAAATAAAATTTTTGAAGTCTAGTAGAGTAGATGTTGATATTTTCAATGTTTAAAACAGGGGGAGGGTCTGCTCAATATATATATATATATATATATATATATATATATATATATATATATATATATATATATATATATGTATGTATATATATATATATATATATATATGTATATATGTTGTGGTAGGATCCACCTAATTTGCATAGTGGAGTACCGACCATATAAATATGATTGGTACCGGGAAGAGAGGGGAACGAATCAAGAGATTCAACCAGAGACTCTGCCCGACTGCGACTCAGTCAACACATTCTCCAGGAACGGTCTTCCCAGGAATATACAAAAGACTATATGTAAATATAGCAATACAATAAATAAGCAACACACAAACAAGAAATTGATGATAGTCTGTTTTTGTTTACATGAATGATTTCCAAGCAACGATAAACACGTGCATATAAGAGGCTGAAAGCGAAAATCGCACAACAGCTCATGACGTCACACATGACCACGAGAGAGTGAATCCGATGAGTATTGAGTATGGAAAGCCGTTGGTATGAACCAATGGCTTCTGTTACTAATTATAGGCATTTAAGGATATTTGTGGAGATTTCATAGTTTATTTTGTTCAGGTTAGGTTTCAACTGTTTTATGTATATAGCTTCAAGAATTATGTATATAGCTTCAAGACTATCATCAATTGCTTAATATATTGTGTAATTGTCGTCTTCGATAATGGCTTATGTAAGCCGAAAGCTTAGATTGGATTAAAAATATGTATCAATATTGTGATTTTCTTTCTTCGTTTAATGATAATGTTATTAAGCTTATCAGACGATATGAAAAGAACTTACATAAAATAAATAGACAACACTTGTCTATATTATTTAATGAAACATGTATGAATATATATATATATATATATATATATATATATATATATATATATATATATATATATATATATATATATATATATATATATATTCATACATGTTTCATATATATATATATATATATGATGCAAGACGCTTCGTTAAGTCCACTCGAGTTCTTTCAGTCACTGACGTGTTTATCTAAAAATAAATACGTCTAAATTCACCTTCATCCCTGCCGTGCGCCAATAGCTTAGGGGTAAAGTTTCCGACTGATACCAAATACGGGTTTCGATCCCGGCTGGAGGCAATCGGATGTCAAGCCACACTGATGAGCTGTGAAACAGCGAAACAGTCTGTCTGTGGATGACAATATATATATATATATATATATATATATATATATATATATATATATGTATCTGTGTTTGTGTGTGTGTGTGTTAAATATAAATTACTGAGATTCTTCGTTGGCTTATCAAACAAATTACAGAATTAAGGAAAACATGTGTCACGATTTCAATAAATAGCCATTTAGTTTTGTTGGATGTCAGTTCAATGAAAATTAAGCTCAATACATCTGTGATGTCACATTCTGCAACTTTTATCTGGCTGAAATCCAATGTATATAAATGACCGGATATCGAATGATTCAGAGAACTCGATTTTGAGTAATAAAGTCGAATTCAGTGCATCTGAGTCAACGGTTCAAAAATACGGACGCTTCTTTGTTAGAGAATCAATACAATTTCTTGCATTTATTTCCTTAGGAAACCTTTTTCTATCTATCTATCTATCTATCTATCTATCTATCTATCTATCTATCTATCTATCTATCTCAGCAGGTCTCTTACCAACCTGTTTCTAATTCAACCACTTCACTCATTCCCATCTCTTAATGCCCTATTAATTACGATACAATCACATCAAGTTTGCCGCAAAGTCAAATGTGGGGCACCTAGTGAGGATCGATGTCATCTTAACTAGTTATGGTAACCCATATTTAGGAAATATAAGTTAGTTTATATGTTTTCTTAAATAAGTAGAATTTATTGATCTATCTATCTATCTATGCCCCTACATCTATCTATCTATCTATCTATCTATCTATCTATCTATCTATCTATCTATCTATCTATCTATCTATCTATCTATCTATCTATCTATGCCCCTACATCTATCTATCTATCTATCTATCTATCTATCTATCTATCTATCTATCTATCTATCTATGCCCCTACATCTATCTATCTATCTATCTATCTATCTATCTATCTATCTATCTATCTATCTATCTATCTATCACACCAAGCAAGGCACTAAAAACCAGTAGGATGCCAGAGGATACTGAGGGGGAAATAAATAGATAGGACAATAACGGAACAGGGTTCAAGAAGACAGAAGATAAAGACTGACATTGCAATTTTTGCAGACCGTAGTTGACAGATAACCAGGGAAGTCAGAATGGAGTTCCTAAAGTGAGAAGCACAAGAGAAGAAACTATTCACATGGAACTTATGGTTACAACTAGAAATTTCAATAATTAAATTATGAGCCCTAACTACCAATCTAGTATTGAGCTTCACTTCGTATTTTTTTTAAATTATTGTGCTCAAATCAATGCAATTAAAACCAGTGGGATGCAAATGATTACTGAGAATGAAAGAAACAGAGAAAACAGTAGTTCAAAGTGACAGAAGATGACGATTGACATTGTATTTAAATTTTTCAACACCGTAGTTGATAGAAAAGCATGGAAGCTGGTAAAAGGTCCCACAAGCGAGAAGTGCAAGAACAGAAATTATTAACAGACGGTTACAACTCGAAATTTCAAAATTTGAATTATGAGACCTAACTACCAATCTAGTACAGTGACCAGCATCTCGTACCTTTTTAATTATTGAATACGCAGCAATGCAATACAAACGAGTAGCATCTAATTAATTACTGAATGTGAAACAAATGGAGAGGTCAATAGAAGAACGGGGTTCAAGCAAAGAGGATATAACAATTGACAGTGCATTAAAATTTTTGAAGTTCGTAGTTGACAGAAAAGCAGGGAAGCCGGAAGAAACTATTAACATAGTGCTTATGATTACAGCTAGATAATTCAAAAATGAAATTATGAGACCTAGCTGCCAATCTAGTACTGCACTTAAGTTCATCAAGTCGTGGTAGCAATGGGGAGAACTCATCAGATCAATTACCGTGAAAATATTTGTAGAAGTGGCAAAGGCAGGCTACGTTACGGCGGTGAGGAAGTGACTGAAGCCGAGATACGTTGTTAGGACCGATAACATTGCAGATTCTTCTTAGAATTTCGTTAAGAACTTCTAGATATAAAACAGTAGCACTACACCAGATTTGACAGCATATTCGATACAGAGACGATTGATACACTTATAAATGCGCAAGATAGATTCTTGAGAGAGAAATTGTTTAGCACGATATTGAGAACCAATTTTCCTAGCAGCAGATCTAGCAATTGATTCAATATAATCTTTCTACTTCATTCCGCCTCCAATTCAAGATATTTTTTGAATTTTTTTATGTGGATTTATACGAAGTTTACAGTTTTAATTTATTCTACACACGAAGTCTATACATAAAATCTCTCGTTCTGGGATGACGATAAACTACATCTGGCAGCAAGGCCCTTGATCAAGAGGTTTTGAGTGAGCGTGGAACCACCAGTTAATTGATGTTGTTCTCAGGTCTACCCTGACCCTGTGTGGTAGCATCTGTTATGGCCCCAGCTATGGGAAAATAGTTAACCCCTAAACTGGGGTCAAAACACTATGAAAGTATAAAAATAGATTTTTGTGGTAGAAGAACCACCAATGCATTTATATAGTAAAGGAATTACCAGCAATACATTATTTAAAAAAATATTACCAGCAATAGACTTTTGAAAAAAAAAACAAAAAACTATTACCAGGAATACATTTTTGTAAGCAAAACAATATTACTAGCTATACACTTTAAAATTAAAATAAAAACTATTACCAGCAATACATTTTTATAAAAAATATATAGTACCATCAGTACATTTTTGAAGAAAAAATTACTAGAAATACATTTTTGTAAAAGAAAATTATTAATGCTTCCAAGAAAATTAAATTTCGACATGAAATGACCCATAAGAAGTTGATATGCCATTAACCAAACAAACAAAAAAAATCGCACAATCATCCACAAATTTGGGGTCTATTGTGATTTAAAAGATCAAAGCATACAAGAGATTTATTTTAATACTGCAATTACTTGTATTAATAACACTTTTCAATCCGTTTATATAAAAAAAAAATAATACAAAAAACAAATCTTGAGTTCGTTCAGAGTATATGATCTTGCCGTCCGCAATTGCATTAATGACAGCCAAGATAGTTGCCCTGATTGGCCGTTTTAAAGTGTCGCTCGCAGGTTTAATCTTACCGATTACCTCCCCACATCTGACGCAACTTACCCGCTGGTTACGAATCGGCTTAAAATAAACCGGACAAAAGTCGATTATCAGTTTATATTTGGAGGCTTTTTAGACATAAATAAATAGCTGGCTTTATCGTGTGAAGCGTGCAGTTCTGGCCCAGTGGATTTATTCTAAAAACTGTCCAAAGAATGGTTAGGTTTATGTTTAGGGTTAATGTAATCACACTCGTTGCAACAGGTATTTGCTAAGCTTATCCCGTCCTGGGTATGACGATAAACTATATCCGGCAGCAATGCCTCCGATCGGGAGACTGGAGGTTTTGAGATGTATGTAACCACTTCTTATTGGCTATTATTCCCAGGACCATTCTGGCTCGAGGTGGTAGCGCCTGTTAGAGTCCCAGCTGTGGGTAAATAGTTAGCACCTCCAACAAGAATAAAAAAAACTATGAAAGTATTATAAAATTTCGTTTTCATAGTAAAAATACCTGCAATACATATTTATATAAAACAGACCGACAATACATGACCAACAATACATTTTATCTGTAGTTGAAGGCATAGAATTTCGCTCAAAATATATTTAGTTGAAGCCATAAATTTCTGTTCAAATTATTTCTATTTCGGCATTAAATAACCCATAGAGGTGTTGATATGTCGCTGAACAAAATCAACCAACATGAATTTTCATGACATCAATCCATATATTCTACAATTTTTTAAATGACACTGTATTCCAAAATAACCAAAAATAAAACATAAACCACACATATCACCGCCTCTAGTAATTATATCCACAAAAACTTGTATATACAGAAATGCTGAGTATCATCTACCATGTATTCAGTTGTGAAAGCAGAATAACGTATATTTTTATTATTTCAAAGTTCTCCAAAAATTAACTTTCGGCAATAAATGACAAAAAAGAAGTTGATACCGTTAAACAAATTAACTAATAAAACTTATCAAGATATAAAGAGAAAACAGCGAGGATCGAACTCATTACTCAAGATAAGGATGCCCAGGACCAACATTGGTTCCTGTCAGGATTGGCATCGAGGGAAACGTCTTTTTATGCTATTTCTGCTTGGACTGAGATATAGTAGAATAATTTACCTATATATTTACTGTCTGTTATTCTGTTAATCTCACAGATAAAGAAGAGACTTGAATCAAGAGAAATGTAGTTCTACAGAAGGATGCTGTGAATACCATGGATCGAACATGTGGAAAATGATGAAGTTCTAGAGACAAAACAGTAAGAGTAATAAAATGGAACAGGACTGCAATTATAGAATCCACGCTAAAATAACTCAGAGGCCATCGCTGTCGCTCTGAATGTTAATAACTACAGTAATAATTAATAACAATTGTCATTATTGCTACTAGTGCTGAACTGTTAAGTGATATCATTCCTCATATATGGCAGTGAATGCCGGACAATCTCCTCAGATATTAAGAAGAGACTTGAAGCAACAGAAATGTAGTTCTACAGAAAGATGCTGAGGATAGCATGAATATGTGAACAGCGCGAAAGTTTTAGAGAAAATGGAATCGAAAAGGAAACTTACACTTAAGATTAGGAACGAATAGTTGAACGGCACATAATGAGTGTTGTGGCATGTTAGGGGCCAGAAAGAAAGACTCGGAAAGAAGAAGGTAGGTTGAAGAAGTGTATTGAAATAACAGAACATATATACAAAATAAGAGTGTTGGTAGTCAGCAGATAGAAGTGTCCGTCCGAACCGTCAGATTACACTGCGTCCCGACTGCCTTGCTTAGGAAGTCTCGCAGGTTAGTATTTATGAAGGAGGAAGAGTTCATTCTAATGTAGATAGTTCACCATAACAATGAGGAAAGAGGGATTGGAAATCCTGATACTCACAGGACATATTGAAGGCAAGAGGGAGAGAGGAAACAACACACAATCAATTTAGTGAGCACGAGTAAATGGGTGGCGGAACAAGGAAATAACAAAAAGACAAAAATTCTTTTAGAGCTACGAATGAAAGAAAATTGTGGAGAGCCATGATCGACTACGTCCCAAAGGGATATGGCACATAAAGGAAAAGAATGGTGACAGTGTAACGCTGTGTTTTCTGGCATTCGGACAGAGTGCAGAAATGTGAATGTTTACCTTTCATTAAAGCGTTAGTCAAAAGAATACTGTTTTGCTTTAGTTATTTAAAAAAACAGCCGTTTGAAATATCTTTATTTTCATTTATTACAACAGATGTGTATGAAGTCTTTCCTTAGACGCCATATGGGTCCTTTTATATGGCAGCGAATTCTGAACAGTCGCCTAACAAATGAAGAAAAGACTTGAGGCAAAAGAAATGTGGTTCTATAGGAGGATGAAAATTTCACAGACATGCGAGTAACGGCGAAGTATTAGTGAAAATGGAAACAAAAAGGGACACGTACTTAGCGTAAGAAAGTGACAGCTGAAATTTCTAGGGCACATAATCAGGAAAGAGGGCTTAGAAAATTTGACACTCACAGGACATTTAGAAGGCCAGAGGCCAACAACGGATAACCTACCTAACGAGCTTGTGTAAATGGATGGAAAAACATGGTTTATGAGTAATGACAAAAAGACAAAATTTAATAAGAGCTACAAAAGATACATATATATATATATATATATATATATATATATATATATATATATATATATATATATATATATATATATATAGAGAGAGAGAGAGAGAGAGAGAGAGAGAGCCATAACCTGATGGGGTCACGGTACATAGAAGAGGAATAGCAACACCAGTTGGAAGAGTGTTAATAAAGTAATTTTATGCATTATTTACATTATTCGGACTATTGTCCTCATCTTTGTCGCCATATTTATTACAACGTTTTGGCCGTTGTACGCTCCGACCTTCTTCAGGTGGTTGGAATGTCAAACTGAACCCTTTATTTCGCTCACTGGGATAGACTGTTCTAGTTCCACGTGCCAGGTTTAATGGATGTCAGTTATCAGTTATCTCCTGTTAATTTTTTCCCTCTGAAAGTTCGCCACTGCCTTAACCGGGTATTGAACTCACACTCTATGGGTCCTGTCACTGAGCCACGTGTCCTTGAGGACATCTGTGTATGAATTTCTGGGTATTATAAACCTGTCTTCAGCAACCATTTTTACCAGTGCTCATATAGCAACTTTGTTGTTATTATCGCTTTTTCTCTGGCACTCCTTATTACTGGTTCCCATATTGTATTCATTTCTATGCTTGGTCGGCTCAGGAGATTTTTGTGGCCTAGCATATGTACTGATTCCTTAAGGTTACGAATTTTCCAATGGTGTTCCTTGTCTGTGATCTCAACCTGATCCCACAGAGGGCGGTGATCTCCCTTCTCTCTCCATATGTGGTCAGCCACGCCTAATCTTTCCACTTCCCCTCGTGTTATAGCTTTCTGGTGTTCTTGAAGCCTCACTTTAAAGGGGCGGCCTGTCTCTCCTTTATATTTCTTTCCGCAGCTGCACGGGATAGCGTACACACAGTCTTTAGTCATGTTCTCCTCTATGGGGGTCTTACTCGGGAGAGATATCTGCGAAGTGTCGTCAAGCTTTTGAAGGTTGTCCTGATATTATACGGACCGCAGACCCTTTGTATTTTCTCTGATAACCCCTTCAAATAAGCCAGACAGACTGTTTTCTGAGTGTTGTTGCCCTCCTCCTCCTCTTGTACCCGCCTGTCCCAGTTTTGGGGGGCTTCTGCCATGTACCCAGGGTAGTTGTTACGTTGTAGGGTACTACTTATACTGACCAATTCTTTATCTAATGTCTCTGGGTCGCTACATATGACTTTTGCTCGGTGTTGTAAGCAGTGGACGATCCCTTTCTTTACGCTGTCTGGGTGGTGGGAGTTGAAATTGAGGTACCTCCGGTGAATGTCGGTTTGCAGCATACGGATGTCTTGAACCCATGCTCTGTTCGAGATATTAGAACATCCAGGAATGGGAGTGTGTTGTTACTCTCTTTCTCCATTGTGAACTGTATCGAAGGACTTATTGAGTTGGCAACAAAGATGAGGACAATAGTTCGAATAATGTAAATAATGTACATAATACCTCATCTCAGAAATATAGACAGATATTGAAGTAATTTATGTTGTTTTCTTTGTTGCCATAACGTTTCGGCGAATTCATTCTGCATAATTCATCAAGATCTCTTTTTTTCCAGAAATGGTAGCAAGATCTCGCCTTTTTTTCCACAAATGGTCGCAAATAGAAAATAAACGTCACGTGTATACTTATGAGAACAACTCATTAGCCTTAACGCACGTATTACAAGAAATTACTTTTTTTTTTACATAATGCTACACAAGTCTATTTAGATAACCGTTAAATGAGTTGTTCCTAACCTTTTCCCTAGCGCCCCTTTTCAGATATGGGCTATGTGGGCTGGCATCCCCTACGTTATTATTGCATTGTTAGACGGAACAAAGTTAATGTCACGTGTTTACGTTTTGTTGCATTCTAGCAGCTACAATAACCGGATGTTGAACTGTGTTAGGAACAGGCAAACTGTGGTCACCGGAAAAGATCATCAAAGATACCGGGTTTTGGTTTACAGGCTTTTGAGCCAAACAGAGATTTCAAGTGTAATTAAATATTTAAATTATATTTAAGAACCTAAATACGAGAGTCTTCAGCGCGCATATCTACCAGTGATTGATGATAAGAAAGCAACCATTTTAATTGCTGAACTTAAGATTTCATTCATATTTTATAGCTTAAATGCCAAACTGGTTTTATATATATATATATATATATATATATATATATATATATATATATATATATATATATATATATATCCATGAACAAAATTATGGGGCAGGTGTAGTAAAGTTAGAAATATGATTGAAACTCGAACATATATTAGCTGAAAACAATACAATAAGCATTCTTGAACGGATGTTTCACTGGCATTTATGGGGACCAATAATGATTTGTGTTCATTTTTACTTATTTAGCGTAAGTGTCAAAATCATTATTTTGAAATTTAATATGTTGTGCTAAATCTTTTCTAATTTTTAGTAACATGTTTAGTATCAATTTATAAGTACTTCTTTGTTGAAATTGTCTCCGAAGAAAATACATCCCTGAAACTAAAACAGCTGGAACAATTGCATTGTTCAAAGAAGGGGTATCCCAAGTTACAAGAATTGCAAGAAAAGTGAAATACTCAAGAAATATGGTGTACAAAGATATGACGAAACTAATTCTTTCAAAGATCGTGATGGTCAAGGTCTGAAAATGTGTACAAACTCAAGGGAAGACATAGTGTTAAAGAGGGTATCTGTAGGCGATAGGAAGAAAACTGTTCTAACGTGACTGTTGTAATTCGAGAGTTAACAAAGTCATATCGACTCGCACAGTGAGAAGAAGGTTGGTAGAAGTTGGCGTCAAAGGATGTAAAGCTAGAAAAAAACATTGCTGTCCGAGGTTGATAAGAAAAAGTGACTTTCTTTTGCAAAACAGCATGAAAATTGGACGGCTGAGGATTGGGCCAAAGTTGCTGGTCTGATGAAAGCAACTTTGAAGTTCCTTTATTAGTTGAAACTAATTAATTGAGCATGACTTTATTACGCTTATTATAACTGTATTTTTTAATAGAAAATTATCCCTAAAATTTTTATTTTATCAGGTTTTTGGAACCCCTGGAGTTGTTTATGTTCGTCGAAGAGTTGGGAAAGCATATGATGCTCAAAGTATTGCCCCAAATGTAAAATTTGGAGGTAAGGGTGTAATGGTTTGGGGGCGGCATGTCGTCTTCCGGGAGAAGAATGTTATTCACATATGAAGGCAGATTGAATTCCAACACTTACGCAAGCATGTTAGACCATTAGAGAAAAATCTCAACAATAACATACCAGATGGTGTAATCTTCCAACAAATGGTGTAATCTTCCATGCCACATATCCAGAGTTTTGAAGGGTTGGTTTCTGTTGTGGGGCTCTCCCCCTTTTACACAAGATGGACTCGTCTAAAGTATACTTATTCTGACAGAGTGAAGAGACGTTGAGACAAGGTTGAGATACGTAGAGTCCAGAGAGAGAGAGAGAGAGAGAGAGAGAGAGAGAGAGAGAGAGAGAGAGAGAGAGAGAGAGAGAGAGAGGGAGGGAGAATTACGGCTTTACTTACAGAGACTTGTACATATATTTTCTACTAACCCGCATTCCTGGACTACTAATCTTCATTTCAAGTTTGTATTCTTACGTTCAATATACTTATTTTTCTATTTCAATTACTGGCGTTGTTTATTTATTTGTGCAGGATTCCATCCCCGGAATCCACAACAGTTTCAAAAGAAAGAAGTGAGGGTAATGAAGTGGCCTCCTCAATCCCCTGACCTGAATCCCATTGAACATCTGTGGCCATGCTTAGATACAAGAGTGAGAGGGCTCCAATATTCTTAAAAACGCAAATTAGAAGCTAAACTTCATGAAGAATGGCAGAAAATCGAGACAACTGCTTGTGTTAAGTGTTGACCATGTTCACCATAGTCTATGAATATAGAATCCAGCACAGTACGTAATCTGTTCAATGAAACGACGTTAAAGATTAACACTCACGAGTCAGACACTCTATTGAATCTGACTATATCGCCAATACCACGAGCAGCTGTTCCGTAATTCTTCAGTCTTCGATATCAAAGGCTGGCAGTGAATATTTCCTAAAAAATGGCCGCCTTTATACACGTTGTGACAGGTTATTCCATTTCATCAGTTACTCGTAACGACAGATGTCTGAAGAAGGCTCGAGTTGCCCTGCTGAAACGTTGTGATAACAACAACAACAACAAAAATGAGGATATTAGTAAATAATGCTATGTAGTTAAAAATTAACATGATATGTGAGAGTACCCAATGAGGATTAAAATCACTGCACTAGCGAATTGGTTTGTGTAAGCGATCTGGGATTGTAAAGGAAATATTTGTCGCAGATTATTTGCACAACGCGGAGAATAAATCACTAAGTTCAGACTCGAACATCGGGGGTGGGGAGAAAGAAAATGCCGAAAACTCGATTCGCAGGGACTATCTCACAATGCACGCAACCAGTCAGAAAAAACGCTGTAGCCAAAATACCCGAATTCTTTCCACGATTCGAGAACACTAACTGCTTTTATCGCCGAGCATTTTTTCCATTTGTCGACAGCTAGGAGAGGACGCTCAATTTTTTGCAAATCAAAATACTTTTATAGCGACTCCTGCGACGGACTTGTTTTTTAATTTAAATATTCCGTCTTCAGCATGTCATGCGGAATACGTGCCCTTTTTTTTGGCAAGTAATTTTCTTTTTCGCCACATTTTCCGTCGTAGGATACACGCGACGCGCTGTTGCTTGGTTTGACGAGGTAAGTCGCCGTTTTGTTCGCTATAGTTTGTTAAATGAACATGTTTCGCACTATACTACGAAAATCTACGGTGCTGTTATATAAAGAGAAAAATTTTCCATGCATCGAAACGCCAACAAATTATGAGAAGTCCAGTGAGGCTCGAACCCCCACAAGTCGTACATAGTCCGCGATATATACAGGGTGATTGAAAAGTAACTCTCTGTTTTATGTGTGATGGACTCTCCCTCTGATTTTTACAACACGGGATAATTCATCATGCATAAAATACGGAGTTACTTTTCAATCATCCCGTAGCTTGTTAGATTGTAATCCGCAGCGAGGCTTCCGGTCGTTATTTTCGAAGATTAGCCTAGTGTAGCTAGGGATCGAACTAACTACCTCAGCGAATTGGCATACAAGACGAGCTCATTAACCATAACGCACTAGTGGTTGCCCAAAGATAGCGTTAACTATAATCTGGGAAAATATGAGAAAGCTAATTCGATTACGTTCTAATTAACATTCAACTAGTTCGTTTACAATGAATCAAGTAGTCAAGTAATTTCAATGCTAATGCTGTTTGTTGTGATTAAATTAACTTGCTATTTTTTCTCACAGTTGTTTTATCAGGAAAACAAAACTGCTCAGTCAAAAAGGAAGGTTTTGTGTTGCATTCAATAAATGAACAACAAGAATTCTTTCTGAATAGGTCGAATATTCCATGTGTTTCGGCGTTTTTCTAGCGTTTTTTCAGCGTTTTTTCGGCGTTTTTTTTCGGCGTTTTTTCGGCGTTTTTTTCGGCGTTTTTTCGGCGTTTTTTATTCTTTCAGCATTTTTTGACGTTTTTCAGGATATTTCTGTTTTTTTTTTTTCAGCGTTCTTTTGCCTTCATTTAATTATTTCAGCTTTGTTTCGTGAAGAAAATGCGAGAGTGGAACCTACATCTCCCCAATGGAACACGAATGGAACGAAGGTGGTTACAATGTTCTTGCCACCGCGGGTCAAGTAATGTAGTTTGTTTGAACATTTTCCATGGAAATAGCGATAGAACAGCGAGAGGCTTGCAACGTTTGGTCTGTGAGAAGGGGATTGTAGGGTGGAAAATAATTCGTCACCTGGAGCCATTTTTGAACACTTTTGAGAGTGGAAAGTGAAAACTGTGTAGCTCATGTCTACATATAGCCGCTCTGATCCATTTTCGGCCTAGTCTGTCTCTTGTAAAGGTAGAAGATAGTAGGAGGAGTAAGGTACTTACTGGAGCAGTACAGGGAATCGATTACTTTTGTAGTATCTTTAACGATATACCTTTTTTTATCGGATTTACCCCAAGCGAGGCATTAAAGCCACTAAGACAGAAGGTGAAAGGATTAAACAACAGCAAACCTTAAGTAGGAGCGAGAACAATAAAAGAGTGATCAGGAAGACAGTAAATAACGACTGGCGTTGCATTTAGAATTTTTGAAGATCAAATTTGACCGGAAAGCATGAAGCCGGTAAAGAGTTCCACAAGCGAGAAGTACGAGAAAATCAACTGTTAGCATAGAACTTACGGCTACATCTAGCTAATTCAACTGTAAATTGACGAGATCTTTTTGCCAATTTAGTACTGCGCTTAAATTCATAAAGTCTAGGTACCATAGAGAAGAGCGATATTTATTTATAATATTTACAAAATGTGGCACAAGGCCAAAATGAGGAATGGGGAAAAGGGCAGTCTTCATCTGTCGAAACATTAAACTTAGCTAGCCACAAACACTGACTCAAAGATACCACACTATTCCTAACACCAAAACAACACATTCTTACTTATATTTCTTACTACATCCACCATAATACCTCCTTGTCTCTATGAAAGTCCTAACTAGTGCTCATATGTACAATTCATTGTCTGTGGCGGGAAGAGAATAAAAAAAACTTTAAAAAAATAACTAGCCACAATGAGTATTCACAATATGAAAACAAAACTATTTACAAAGAAAAAAAGCAATAAATAAATAAATAAATAAACAAATAAAATAATGTTTGTAATTACCCCCCCCTAATCCTTAAATGTGGCAGAAACATCAGTTCACTGGAAGAAATCAATGCGGGACTTTAATAACATAAAACATTCATTCATCCCATGCACTCACTCAACTACACACTCATTCAAACACGAAAAACACACCCGAAACGAAAGGCGCCCGCATCTACCAGAAAACTAACATCATTGACCACCTAGCGAGGGAGGGGATGGGGAATAAACTAAAGAAAATAGGGACAGAAATAAAAGGGGCCAATACCATAGCGAAGAACGATATTTATTCTGTTAAAATACACAGGAATGTGGCACAAGACCAAAGAGGGGGTTGGGGAAAGCACGGTCTTCTTCTGTCTTAACTATAACTTAGCTAGCCGCAAACACTGACCCAATCGTACGAACAATATTCCTTACACTAAAACAACACATTCATACGTAACTTTCTTACTACAACCACCATAATACCTCACTGTCTCTATGGAAATACTAACTAGTCCCCATATCATAGCGAAGAACTCTTCCGAACAATTATCATGAAAGTATTTATAAAAAACGCGAACGAAGGCAACCTTATGGCCGTGGGAAAGTGACTGAAGCCGAAACGCTAGATCAGGACCAGTAATATTGCAAATTCTTTGGATTTTATCAAGAATCTCTAAATAAATGGCAGGAGCACCGGACCATATGTGGCAGCAATATTCTAAGCCTGGGCGAATGGTAGACTTATAGATATGTAAGATATATTCTGGAGCGAAAAATTGTCTAGCACGACACAGGGAACCAACTTTCTTAGTAGTTGATCTGGCAATGGATTCAATATAATCTTTCCACTTCATGCCAGCCCAGAATGTTAACCCGAGAAGGCGCAACGAGAAAATCTCCTGGAGATTAGCATTAACCATTCTGATAGAAAGGGAACTCTCAGATGATTAACAGGGATCATGTCCGAGTTCCACTTAAGATCTGGGTTGAGTTTAAGTCTCAATAGGTGCTCAAGGAACCGAGCCTCCCTGAGATGGCACCTGTTCATAGAGATAGGCGAATATTCAGTGTCCGCTCGGTGATACTAAAAATAATTTGAATGAGAGTATTTGCTGCACCTTCAGCGATAATTGAAAGCTAAAAGCTTTTACTTGTCTCGTCCACTCGAAATTTAACTTTCAGATTTGAAAATGTCAGGTCAAAACCTTTTAAAATACAACAAATTTAAAATGTAATTGACGTCAACAATTAAGTATTTTTTTTGGTGGAACGTGTTTTAAAATAATTGTGATATCCGTTAACAAATTCAATAGATTAATCATAACCTGGTGTATGGGTCTGTGTATGCAAACCTCCGAGTCGGAAGATAATTCATGAAACTTTCTTTCTTTCTATCCGAGTCTGTTGTGATCTATCTATCTATCTATCTATCTATCTATCTATCTATCTATCTATCTATCTATCTATCTATCTATCTATCAGACTCTTCATATCTGTTTATTTCAGTTTTTCCCTGCATACAGTTTGTCTTTATCTCCGTCTATTCTCAGTCTATCACGTTTTGTACATCTATCTATCTATCTATCTATCTATCTATCTATCTATCTATCTATCTATCTATCTATCTATGTTAATTCCTATAATCTATCCATCTTTGGTCTTTCTGAGCAGTGTTGATTCCGATGTCCACACATTCTTTCTTTCTTTCTTTCTTTCAATGTATGTATGTATGTCAGTCCGTTCATTATCTATGTATCTATCTCCATCTATTCTCATTCTATCACGTTTTGTACATCTATCTATCTATCTATCTATCTATCTATCTATCTATCTATCTATCTATCTATCTATCTATCTATCTATCTATCTATTTCCCGGACGGTATTGTAGAGATCTACATGTGAATTGGGTAAATATTTTCTACCTGTTTGCAAGTACTTAAGTTGGTCGAACAGTTAATAATGTTGAATCGAAATCGGTGTGATATTTGTCTGTGAAACACGGACTATCCTTTCATTCAGAAAGATTCGAACCGCGTAGAATTCTCAAATTTCGGCTTCAACTCGGTAAAGTGGGTAAATATTTATCTAACCAGGACTGAATATTCCCATGGACTTAGAATTGGATAACACTGGAAATCAATTTTATTACTAAGTCCATTCCTTTTCTCCAATAACTGTTACTAGTGTTACAGCTGGCCAAGAAGGCGATATTTTGGCGACTGAATGATCTGTCATGTCTATTCAAAAGTTTTCAACGCCATGATTTGTACAATGCTAGGCAAATCTTAGAAATGCATTTGAAGGTTTGCTTTGGTCTCTATTGCTAGTACGTATATACTATTTTAGAAATGTTTCAAGAAAAGTGATAATTTGGTTTTATTTTTGGTGAAAATTATGACTGAATAGGAAGTTCAAATTAATGCCTGTTAACCCTGGGTTCAATCTGGACAAAGTTACGCAGTCTGAAAAAATTACAGAAAATTATGCTAATGCTATGCTAGCTGCAAGTAGGTGTCAAGAATGAATAGTAAAGTTGAAAAAGAAGATACTGAGAGATTTCAAAATTTAAATTTTGAAGAATTGGAAAAAAAAACAACAAAAAAAATAGAAAAACAAACGCCAAACCTGAATAAACATGTCTGCAATAAGACGGAGTGTCAAAAGAAAGGTTTTTCCATGATACCATTTTTTTTTTATTAACTTCACTCTTCGGCAATGTTTATTGTCCAAAAAAGTATGATTAGAATTGCAATAAAACCTAAACATATGAAAGCGAATTTATAATTTTTTCTTCTTGAAAATTGACAATACAATAATAAACGCTATATACAATATTTACATTATTCGGACAATTGTCCTCATCTTTGTCGCCATGTTTATCACAACGTTTCGGCTGTTTTCACTGGTAAAAAAAAGGTTTCTGAAGACATTAGGTTTATAATACCCAGAAATTCATGCACAGATGTCCTCAAGGTCACATGGCACAGTGGATAAAGGCGTTAGTGACAGGACCCAAAGAGTGTGAGTTCAATACCTGGTTAAGGAGAAATTTGAGAGGGGAATTAACAGGAGATAACTGACATCAATTAGACACGGCACGTGGAACTAGAACAGTCTACCCCAGTGATCAATGTAAAGGTTTCAGTTCAACATTCCACTTATAAATTTATAAACAATCTACAGTTGCCTTGATCTATCCACTATCCTTCTCCACTTCCTTTCCTCTATCACTCCTATCTGCTCTCGCTCTGTAACCCCTGCGTGCTAGTTGCTTCCCGCCTTGCTTGGGGTGAAATGCTTACCCCCCCCAAAAAAAAACTTACCTATCAATAACAGAATCGTTATTTTATCATTCTTTGATTATTATGGTGTTATTGATTCAAGAAGTGAAGTCACACGCGGTTACCTCAGACAATCTTTACTGACTGGTTCTCTTCTGCTCAACCTGGCTTCGTTCCCGTTTGCGTCGGTGAGAACAAAAACTGCGCTCAACGAAGGGACGGAAAACACTTTTTTGAGACAGGGATGGAGTCTTTATTCATGGATTCTCCTGACACTGTCTTGGGAGCAGGTAAACGGTAATCGGAATATCTTCGAAGTTAATTCTGTTTCTCTCATGACAGACTAATGGACCAGACCTAGCTATCGGTCGTGGAGAACTCTGTTTTTACATTTCATCTTAATTTAACTGTGATTCAAACTGACGCTTTTCGACCGCCTATGTGACTTTTCTGTGGCTCTTACTCTCACTGTGATTAACTATACATTCTGACTGCCTCTGGCCCCCGATAACTTCCTCGACTATGACTGGTCATAACTACATCTCGACCAACGGCTTTTTACTAAATCTAGAATGCACTCAGAATATATGTTCATGACCGGAAATCCCTACCGGATGAGTGGCACTTGATCCCGAACGTTTTACATATTATATTTTTTCATTTTTTTTCACACATTTTATTTATTTCTCCCTATTTATAGACAGTGCGTAGTTACTTTAAAGCTACTACTTTTTGATTTTATAACCGATACGGTCGGTAGACAAAACATCAGTTGCTTGGGCCCAGATAAAATTATTTACAGTCCACTTGACTAACTGGGTGTCCTAACCAACTGAGCGGAGACCATTGCGTCAGAAAAGGAAATTCTTTGATGAATGAATAATAATGCTATAAATTTATGAGAACAAAAGATTTTTATCACTGAAAATGCTGGAAAACTTTTATATCCCCCTTATATGGTGGAATGTCCAATTTAGCTGAAATATGCTTTAAGGTCGCAGAAGTCTATGGGAAATACTTTGATCTTTAAATAATAATAATATTAATGTAAATGTCGGAAATTTGACCATCAGCTTAATATCTTTTGGTTTTCTCAGTAGCTGAAGTAGTTTTGTTTTTATGCGATGTTTTCTCTGTCTATATATGTTTTGCTTTTATTAATAAACTCAAGAATCCTTCACAGGAATTCACAAAAAATAAAGAAAAGTAATTTTGGAGAAGGCTAAATCTGGATTCGAAACCGTGGAATAGGCAACGGAAAACACTACACTGTCTTTCTCAAGAAGTCATGGCATTTCACAGATAATAAAGGAAAGGAAGTTGTGGAGAGCGGTGAATGTCTCTGTCCTGAAGGGATATGATATTTACAATTCACAGGTAATAAATACAGGAATCTTTGGAAAAGTCATGATCGCATACGACCTTATGGGACATGATAATGGAGTTGTTTTTTTAATCAAATTTACCCCAAGCAAGACAGCAAAGCTACTATGGCATATGGGATTACTGTGTTTGAAAGAATTACAAAACAGAAGCATTACTAAGGAGCAATGACAATAGAAGCGAAAAGAAGAAGACAGTAGATAACAATAGAAAAGTAATGAAGAAGACAGTAGATAACAATAGAAGATTAATGAAGAAGACAGTAGATAACAATAGAAGAGTAATGTAGACAGTAGATAACAATAGAAGAGTAATGAAAACAGTAGATAACAATAGAAGTGTAATGAAGAAGACAATAGATAACAATAGAAGAGTAATGAAGAAGACAGTAGATAACAATAGAAGAGTAATGTAGACAGTAGATAACAATAGAAGAGTAATGAAGAAGACAGTAGATAACAATAGAAGAGTAATGAAGAAGACAGTAGATAACAATAGAAGAGTAATGAAGAAGACAATAGATAACAATAGAAGAGTAATGAAGAATATAGTAGATAACAATAGAAGAGTAATGAAGAAGACAGTAGATAACAATAGAAGAGTAATGAAGAACACAGTAGATAACAATAGAAGTGTAATGAAGAAGACAGTAGATGACAATAGAAGTGTAATGAAGAAGACAGTAGATGACAATAGAAGTGTAATGAAGAAGATAGTAGATAACAATAGAAGAGTAATGACGAAGACAGTAGATAACAATAGAAGAGTAATGAAGAAGACAGTAGATAACAATAGAAGAGTAATGAAGAACACAGTAGATAACAATAGAAGTGTAATGAAGAAGACAGTAGATGACAATAGAAGTGTAATGAAGAAGACAGTAGATAACAATAGAAGAGTAATGACGAAGACAGTAGATAACAATAGAAGAGTAATGAAGACTATAGTAGATAACAATAGAAGAGTAATGAAGAATACAGTAGATAACAATGGAAGAGTAATGAAGAAGACAGTAGATGACAATAGAAGATTAATGAAGAAGACAGTAGATAACAATAGAAGAGTAATGGCGAAGACAGTAGATAACAATAGAAGAGTAATGAAGAAGACAGTAGATAACAATAGAAGAGTAATGAAGAACACAGTAGATAACAATAGAAGTGTAATGAAGAAGACAGTAGATGACAATAGAAGTGTAATGAAGAAGACAGTAGATGACAATAGAAGTGTAATGAAGAAGACAGTAGATGACAATAGAAGTGTAATGAAGAAGATAGTAGATAACAATAGATGAGTAATGAAGAAGACAGTAGATAACAATAGAAGAACAATGAAGACTATAGTAGATAACAATAGAAGAGTAATGAAGAATACAGTAGATAACAATAGAAGAGTAATGAAGAAGACAGTAGATGACAATAGAAGAGTAATGAAGAATATAGTAGATAACAATAGAAGAGTAATGAAGAAGACAGTAGATAACAATAGAAGTGTAATGAAGAAGACAATAGATAACAATAGAAGAGTAATGAAGAAGACAGTAGATAACAATAGAAGAGTAATGAAGAACACAGTAGATAACAATAGAAGAGTAATGAAGAATATAGTAGATAACAATAGAAGAGTAATGAAGAATATAGTAGATAACAATAGAAGAGTAATGAAGAAGACAGTAGATAACAATAGAAGAGTAATGAAGAACACAGTAGATAACAATAGAAGTGTAATGAAGAAGACAGTAGATGACAATAGAAGTGTAATGAAGAAGACAGTAGATAACAATAGAAGAGTAATGACGAAGACAGTAGATAACAATAGAAGTGTAATGAAGAAGACAGTAGATGACAATAGAAGAGTAATGACGAAGACAGTAGATAACAATAGAAGTGTAATGAAGAAGACAGTAGATGACAATGGAAGTGTAATGAAGAAGACAGTAGATGACAATAGAAGTGTAATGAAGAAGGCAGTAGATGACAATAGAAGTGTAATGAAGAAGACAGTAGATGACAATAGAAGTGTAATGAAGAAGACAGTAGATGACAATAGAAGTGTAATGAAGAAGACAGTAGATGACAATAGAAGTGTAATGAAGAAGACAGTAGATGACAATAGAAGAGTAATGAAGAAGACAGTAGATAACAAGAGTTATGAAGCAGAAAGTAGATAACGATTGTATTTCAATTTTTGAAGATCAAATTTGGCTGGAAAGCATAGAGGCGGAAGTATTTATAGAAAAGGCACAGGGAAGCAATTTTATGGCGGTTGGAAAGTTTACTGAAGCCATAACTTCGGGCCAGGACCAATAATATTGTTGATTCTACGTTAGAGAGAGATCGACATTTTGATGTTCCGAATTTTTATTCTCTAAATAACATTTAGTCATATCCTATCTACAAATTAGATATAATTATCTATTAGGTTTCCATTTTTTCTGCGATAGACCAGTTGCTATCCAAAGCTACAGAACACTATTTATCCATAGATGGGGGGGAGAAGAGGATTCATATCTTTCCCAAGGGTATTACCACGTAAGTGAATATAAGTGATTCGGCTGGTATTTGAACTCGGCACAATCCGAGCCGCTATCTAGTACTGCGCTTAAATTCATAAAGTCTAGGTAACATACTAAGGAAGTCAACCGAACAATTACCATGTATTAATAGAAAAGGCATTTGGAAGCTACGCTTACGGCAGTGGGAAGACGCCAGAAGATTCGGCAAAACAAAAGATCGAACAGTATCGGAAGATTGTGCTACACCGATATTACAAGAGGGTAGCGCTTGAACTTTGTCGCTTGAAAGGTGGGACGCTTTTAAGCTCGAGATATAATGGATATAGGCTTGGCTCAGTTGTATATTTCCCATCAGGTAATTGGATAAGATCGATCTCTAGAGAGGCTCTAGGTGTGGTGTGGGATGGGGTAGGGAGAAGGCATCAATTGAAACTGAAGCCAGGAGAGTATGGGTTAAGTTAACAAATTAAAACAAAATAGCGTTAAAAGTTTGCTGGTTTCGTATCTAGGTCTATTCTGAACCGACTTGTTAAACTGATCCAGATAAACTAAAAATGACAGGAATATTATCGTCTAGATACCAGTCATACAGAACCAATTTATTTTTACCCTTGTATATTTTAAGAACGGACATAATCAGTCTATGGTGATTTTCTAAGCGTAGCTTAGATGTGGCACAAGGCCGAAAGTATGTACCACCCAGTGAGGATCGAGCTCACTACTCAGTCGCACTCGTTTTAGCGAAACAATCTTGATAAACGTTACACCACGTCGAAGTGCCCAAATTATTTTCTAAGCATAGTTTAGATGTGGCACAAGGCCAAAAGTATGTAGCATCCATTGTGGATCGATATTACTACCAGTCGTAATTGTGTTAGCGAGACAATCTTGCTAACCATTATTGGTTCGTCAGAAGAATTACCATGAAAGCATTAAAAGAAAAGCCACTTGGAAGCTACGTTTACGGCAGTAGGAATTTGGCTGATGCCTAGACACGAGAAGAGTTAGCAAAACAAAAGATCGAACAGTATCGGAAGATTGTGCTGCACCGATATTACAGGAGGGGAGTAACTTGAACTTTTGTCTCTTGAAAGGGGGACGCTCGTAAGCTCGATATATAATGGATATTGACTCAGTTGTATATTTTCCATCAGGTAATTGGATAACATCGATCTCTAGAGAGGCTCTAGGTGCACTGGAATTTTATATAGGGAATCTGGTCAAGATTCGTAGCTAAAACTACCTGCCGGATTCATTAATTAATTCAGCACCCCCCATAAGCTGCCACTTTGGCTTCGTCTCGCTTCTTTCAGTTATTTGATTCTTTCTGGTTTTCCCGTTCTTTCCGCTAATTTTGCTTTAATCACGCGCCACTTCCGCCACTTTTGTGCCTAGAGACATCCTCTTATCTGTGTAAAAGCGTATCGCCATGTAATATGATTGGCGCTGAAATCCATCAGCGCCAGGATGTTTAACTGTTTACTTTAGATCACCCAATGGCCATTGCCGGATGTACGGAATTGTAGGTGGCGTATCGATTATGGAATCGGCAAGCCGAGTTCAAATTCCGATCGAGCATGTTGCGTTCACTCTCTCACAACTACACCTGGGAAAAAGCACGAATCCACATCTTCTCCCAGCTATGGGTTAAATATTAGAGCAGAGTTATCTCACTAGTCATTGGGTGGTGAATAGTCTAACAGAAAATTAAAAAAAAAACAAATTCAAATTTCATACCATGGAGAAGCCGGCGAAAAGTCAATATCTTATTTATAATTTAGATATATTTACAGTGTCGTGCCCGGATAGATTTTTCATTCAATATCGCACCAGAACGTCAAGGGAACCACGTGTGGGGTTGACCTGCAATGAACTCTCGACCGATTCAATTCAAAATCGCGTGACCTCACAGCTGCACGCGATTTTGTAAGTATGGTAACGAACGGCACGACATGGATAGAAATGAGGCGTTGGATGAAATGTAATCTTAAATATTAACAATTCAAATCTCTTTGTTATTGTTAGTCGGCACAACAGTTGCAGTATGTCTGGGTGTTGGGTGGGTCGGTGTGGGTGGTGAGAAGGCATCAGTTGAAACTGAGGCCAGGAGAGAATAGGTTAAGTTTAGTAATTACAACAAAGATGACGTTAAAAGTTTGCTGGTTCCGTATTCAGGTCTATTCTGAATCGAGTTATTAAACTGATGCAGGTAAACTAAAAATAACAGGAATATTATCGTCTAGATACCAGTCATACAGAAACAATTTTTAGTCTTGTATATTTTAAGAACGGCCAGAATCAGTCTATGGTGATTTTCTAAGCGTAGCTTAGATGTGGCACAAGGCCGAAAGTATGTACCACCCAGTGAGGATCGAGCTCACTATTCAGTTGTAATTGTTTTAGCGAAACAATCTTGATAAACATTACACCACGTCGAAGTGCCCAAATTATTTTCTAAGCATAGTTTGGATGTGGCACAAGGCCGAAGGTATGGAGCACCCATTGAGAATTGAATTGATCTAGCGATACAAGAGGCTGGAGGTTGGAGAGTTGGCAAGAAACAAACGTTGCTAAGGGCTACAATAGATAGGCGGATGTGAGGGGTCATGATCGCCCACATCCTGAAGAGACACGGAACATAGAAGAAGAAGAAGAAGAAGATTGGAGGAAGGAAACAAGCAAAGTAATGATCAGTTCAAAAGTCACCCAAAGAATTTGTTAGTAGCATCGAACGACAAAATTATTTTTCGTTTCTAAACTTATGCAAGATAAAGGTAATCACAGACTGACCTCATCTCAAATTGAGCTATTCGTCGCCGAGTTGTGACTAAAAAATGTTGCTTAATTTCTACGTATCGAAGGCAACTTGATTTCCACCTTCGTCGAAAGGCAAAACAGGAAAAAACGAAATCAAGCGTCTATTTATATAGAAGTATTTATCTGTAAGCAACAATCAATCTAGAATATATATAAGCTTAATTCGAGTAAACTTAAGTCGGATAAATACGATGACTTAAATCGCTTAACCAATGTTCTTCTCTGGCAAATAGAAACGGGGTCTGGAATAGTCAAATCAATTCAGGCCTTTGATAGGGAGATTGGAAGTTTTGAGTAACATAGAACCACCTCTTAATTGCTGTTCTTCCCAGGTACACTCTGACCCGGAATGGTAGCACCTGTTAAGCTCTAGACAAAACTGTTAATCATTAAACAAAACTCTATAAAAATACATTTGTATAGTAAAAATACTACCAATTTATTGGGCGCGTGGCCAAGTGGTTAGAACGCTTTCTGACCATGAAACCCAGGTCCATTTGTCAGAAATGTGTCTTCGTGTTGTTCTGGCAAATCCAGCGTGCCCTGAAATTCATACCCAAGGTCAACCGGTGGTTATGACTAAGGGTTTGAACGTGCTGATAACGCTAGATAACACGCTCTCTCCCAGAAACTGTAACTAAGGTCTGCTCAGCGTAGTTGCTGTATATACCACATGTGGGCTCTGTGGGTGTTGGACAAGCACGAATGTGCCTGGGCAGGCGTCTGCAATGGGGATTAGCTAGCCGCCCTAGTAGAATGGCATCCTCGGATTCAAGTGGGTGCGCTTTTTACTTACTTTATATTGTTATATATTTACATTAAAATTACCAACAATACATTTTATTGTAGAATTCCCAACAGTACATTTTGTAGCAAAATGACCAACAATACATTTCATCTGTAGTTGAAGGCATACAGCTGTGTTCAAAATATATTTAGTTGAAGGCATAACATTATGTTAAAAATATTTACATTTCGGAATTAAATAACCCATAGAGGTGTTGATATGCCGCCAAATAAAATCAAACAAATACAAAATAGTCAAATCGGTAAGATTTTTTTCAATTTATAAATTAAGCGTACTTGTTCAGTAAATCTTACCGCAGAGTCCAGTTCCAATTCCAGTTGGGTTCGTTATATTCTCTTACGCGCAAACGCCCTTGGGAAAGGTATTAATCCATCTCTTCTTCCCCAGCTATGAGTTAATTAGTAAAAATTTTTTTCATTAAATCATTATCATTTTGTTTTAATCATTTTATCCCGAGAAAGGTGGTAATGCTACTACCACGTAAGAGGTTACAGGGAGTGAAAGTGAAAGAGAATAGGAGTGTGGAGAATTGAAGAAAGAGCAAAAGATGGACGGGATTCAAGAAGACAAAAGATGAGGATTGACGTTGCATTTAATTTTTTGAAGATTGTAGTTATCAGGGAAGCAAGGAAACGGAAGGGAGTTCAACAGGCGGGAAGTGCGAGAAAAGCAACTGTTGGAGTATGTTGTAACCTAGAAAGGGTTACTGAATGAGGAATAACCAAAACGGAAGTTGGGAATGAAATGGTAATCTTTATGACATGAGCAAAATACAATACTCGCCAGCGGCGTAAAGTAGGTAAACCACTGCTAGTGGTGGACTACTTAGATCGCATATTAACCCCACTTACAATAGTGTCCAACGTATTCATGAGGATTGGGTCATAGTCATTCTTGTTCATAGTTACTGTATATAACAGAGTAGAAATGGCGGTTGAATTTAGTTATTTAAACAGTAAAAGAGTGGGAACTAGTTGCCATTCTAGTAGCACGGTTAAATTCATTTAGTCGGGGCACCAGATAAAAAAAAAACTCGTCAGAGCAGTTGCCATGAACATATTTGTAGAAAAGAAAGAGGAAGGCCGAGTCACGTCTGTGAGAAAGTGACTCTAGTCGAGATGTCTGGTCAGGATCGATTTCAGACACTTCTTTGGATCTCAAAAAAAAAAAAAAAAAAAAAAAGAATTCTGAAAAGGGTTGTAAGCGAATTAATTAATCAATAAATCTTTCGCCGCGAAGTTTTATGCAAATTTAATAAACTTGAAACAAATTAATCGTGCCGCGTAGAAAATTATTTTAAAAATATTAAGTATGACGTACCAAATAATCATCGTATTTTGGAAACTGAAAGAAATAATTTCATCGTGTCAGCACTTATATTTGCTACACAAGAGAAGTGTTTAGTGTTTGTGTATAAAACGCATCCCTTACTTTTAGGCTTAAAAATTAGAAAAAAACTTTAATGGAATGTAATGCTTTCTGGTTAATTACGTTGGTCGACGACGTTAAAACCGATAGTAGTAGTTAAACTTTCCCGCCAATAATTCATATTTTTTTTTCTTTGTTACATACAGAGAGAAGCTGAGCGGAATTATTGCAAAATGACGTCTGACATGAAAATAATTATGATGTAAATGTTTTTTGCTGAATTCGTCCGTGCGAAAATAAATTACCACCCTTGATATTCATCGACACTTCTGAACGTTTGTGGAGAGTAAACAATGGATGTGAGCATAGTTCGGAATGCCAATCAACTGTTTCACGCGACTCGCATGCAGACAGACAGACTCTTTCTATCGTTGTGGAAATCTTTCTTTATCTGTTGTCGCTTCCGTGGAAATATGTGGAAGACATTTATTTCTTTGCCAGGCATTTTAACGACTTGCCCTATATTGTGAACAAATACCATTGTGTTTGAATATCCGTCACTAATAATAATAATAATAATAATAATAATAATAATAATTAGAAAGGCCCGTGAAAATTCCCTGAACTTGTTCATTAACAGTACAAAGTTAAACGTTGTTGAGAATTTGTAGATGATTATGAAGCTAATATTTGCTGAACAACACTGCTATAGTATCGAATAATTGAGGATGATTCTGATGGACACTTGAGCCAACGATTAGACTTCTAAAATAATTGTTAGACGTGATGGCTAAAGGATAGCACGAGGACCTTTTTTCGATCTAATCTGTATTATATAGATACGTATAATAAGTTAGTCTATGAAACTGAATTATTAGGTAGGGAATAAATTAAAACATATAAGTATATTTAACCTTTTTTGTGATGTCAACGAACACTCGTTGCCACATTTGTAGTGCTCGTTGTAGTAGAGACTTTTAATAGCAGATACAGCTTATAGCACGCCATTGAACAATACTGATGTCAGACGTCTTCGAATAACACTCGCACTAATCGTACTTGATCGATAATAATCGTTCGAATAGCAATCCGTAGTGATCCGAATAGAGAAATAGTACAGAGAATAGAGAATAGCGGCCCGTATAGTAATAGAGGATAGACTAGAAATGACGACCAATCTAGACGTCACGAGATTTCCTGCTTATGGCCACGTGATCCACTTAATTCAACAATGAGACCGCCTGTGTTTGTTCACCGGCGATCTACGTTCAAACTCAAGTGTCGGCACTTTGTTCCTATATAACACTTTTATAATTCTGCACACGTTGTTTTCGACTTTTGTCAATTGAGTTGAATAAATAAATGCTTTATTCATATAAAACCGTGTCCATGATTAATTCGACCATTTGTGTGTGTGTGTGTGTGTGTGTGCGTGCGTGTGTGTGTGTGTGTGTGTGTGTGTGTGTGTGTGTGTGTGTGTGTGCGTTTCTTTGCTGGGGCTACTTGCCAGGGTGCCGAATCCAGCTCTAGCCAAAAATATTGTTTTAATTAATCGTTATAATTATGGGGATCAATGTGATTTTAGATAGTTTTCCAAAAACAATTTTGCCGCCACTGTATATGGCGATAAACTGCATAATAGGAAAGAAAGAAAAAAAGATGGTTTTATGAATCCGCTTTGTGCATCATCAATCATTTTGTTTAAGCATGTAATAACACTCTGAACCATTTGCAATATTTCATATTTCTGCATCAATGGGTTTTCCTTTTTGAAATCAAAAAATGACAACAGATATGATATCAGCGAAAAATTCGATTTCGAAAGCTAATTCTTTTTTAAATGCAAGCCACCTTGTTTTTGTTCTTTCCAAATGTTAATATCTACCCGGATATATCAGTATGTCCGTAGCCTAATGATAAGAAGAAACATTTATTTTACACAATAAATATTTATTGTTCAACATGACAAACTTCTTTGCTAATGCACTTAATTCATAGACGGATATTAATCGCAAAGAAACTGTAAAACAGTGACAATTCTAGATCAAAATTCCTTCTAATAATTACGTGTCAGGCTACGAACTTATTGATACTATTTCGCATTCAATTTAAAATGCACAGGTTTTGTTTCAACACAAAAGCAGCTAAAATAAATCCCATTTTCATTATCAATGCGCCATTCCCCTCAGGACGTGGGCGATCCTGATCGGTCTGGAAGTAAGGCATTGTTTTGAATCCATGGAAATAGGAGAGGTCAGTAGAGTTTGAAGAGCGGATTCCTCCTGAGTATATGGCATTGTGGAATTATTAGAGAGGGAGATATCGAGAAGGAAGGAAGAAAGGAAGGAAGGAAGGAAGGAAGGAAGGTGAAAGGTTATAAAAGAAAGAGACAGGAAGCAATGGTAAAGTAGGATAAATGAAAGAGAATTAGATGAAGAAAAAAGAGATAGATACAAAGAGCAGTAATTAAGAAAGAAAGAAAGAAAGAAAGAAAGGTACAGGAAGGGAAGTGGGCCAAAGAAAAGAGATGGGGAAAAAGATAGAAAGAAAAGCGAGATAAATAAAGTGAGCCAAGTAAAATAAATAAATAAAGTTAGGGACAGGAATGTGCGAAAAATATAAAGAAAAGAAATGATAAGAAAAAGAAAAGATACATGAAGCGGGTAAAGTGGCATAAGGAAAGAAAGAAAGAATGAAAGAAAGAATGAAAGAGTGACAGGAAGAAGAAAAGTGCATAAAGAAAAGAGAAATGAAAAAAAAATTATACGAGAGGATGGACAGTGTGTAGGAAAAATAAAAAAAAACAGAAAGAAATAAAATAAAGAAAGATAGATAACAAGAGGGAAGAGAAAGAAAGAAAGGAAGAAAGAAAGCTACAAGAAGGGAAGTGTATAAGAGAAACGAAATAGAAAGAAAGAAAGAAAGGCGAGATAGTTAGTGAGAGCAAAGTGAAAGAAAAAAGAAAGAGAGACACAGAAAAAAGAAACCTATGGGAAGCAAAGTACGCCAAAAAAGAAATGGGAAGAAAGAAAGAAATGCGAGATAGATAGAGTAAACTGAAATAAATAAATAGATAGATAAATAAAGAAAGAAACAAAAGAAAGAAAAAAGAAAGAAGGAAAGAAGGAAGTAAAGAAATAAATAAAGAAAAAGTGAAAGGAAGGAAAGTAGGTAGGAGAAAACCAAATGAAGTTGATAAAGAAAAAAAGAAGAAATAGTTAAAAAAAAGAAGTAAAGAAATAAAATGAGAAGGAAACTGAGTGGGATAAATAAAATATAGATAAAGAAAAGAAAGATGCAGAACGAGACGGGGGAGAAATAAAGAAAGAAAGAAAGAAAGTGAGAAAGAAAGAAAGAAAGTGAGAAAGAAAGAAAGTGAGAAAGAAAGAAGGAAAGAAAGTGAGAAAGAAAGAAAGAAAGAAAGAAAGTGAGAAAGAAAGAAAGAAAGAAAGTGAGAAAGAAAGAAAGAAAGAAAGTGAGAAAGAATGAAAGAAAGAAAGAAAGTGAGAAAGAAAGAAGGAAAGAAAGTGAGAAAGAAAGAAAGAAAGAAAGTGAGAAAGAAAGAAGGAAAGAAAGTGAGAAAGAAAGAAAGAAAGAAAGTGAGAAAGAAAGAAAGAAAGAAAGTGAGAAAGAAAGAAGGAAAGAAAGTGGCGTGAAGGAAAGAAGAGGAGGTAGGGTAAGCGCAAAAGAAGTATTTGAAGAAAAGAGAAATACACAAAAGGACGAATTTGATAGGACAAAAACAATTCTTTGAAAATGTTGCATATTTTAAAATGTCTTTATATCAGTTATTCAGTAGGTGCTATTTACCTAACACGCAATACGGAAGTGAAATTAGAAAGTTGAGCTCAAATTTCATCTGATATGGTTTACAATTACATCACTTCATTGCGGAAAGAGCTACTTAATACAAAACTCCGGAGAAGGCTACAGAAAAAGAATTCCACAATCCTGGCTATTCACAGACCATAAAGAAAACGAAGCTACGGAGAGCCATGATCTCCTCCGTCTTCAAGGGTGCTGACATCTATCTGTCTGTCTATATACAGGGTGATTGAAAAGTAACTCCCCATTTTAAAGTATTAATAATTTATTTATTAACTATAATTTTTACATGAAATGGATATGAGAGGAGAGCGTTTTTTATGAGGTATTATTTAAAATTCGATATGTGGCTACCAGCTTCTTTGCAATTATTGGGTCAGTTCTCATTGGTCAGGCACGTGTCACGTGTATTAAAACCGTGGATAATTTTATGTGTATGTAGGTTTGTGAAAATTCTTGTATATATATATATATATATATATATATATATATATATATATATATATATATATATATAAACGAATGTTCAAATCATTTTCATTAGGAAACCGATACCCTATTTTGAAACGTAATTAAAATTTTTAATAATTTCTGGCGCAACGTCATGCTGTCAATTGGAGACACGTTTTCTGTTTACGTCTTCCAAACACGATTTTATTGCTTTTTCTACATTTATTAGACATTTTTCACTCACCACGACCTGAACTTTATCTGCTAGAGGCGGAATAGTTATATTGACTATATATATATAGTTTTCTCTTTCTTAATAATTCCACGAATTCAAGACTCATTTTGGCCGTATTTCCAGACAACTTTTCCATACGATGTATTTTCTTATATTATTGAACCAATAATTTTCAGTTTTTCACATAAAGGAAGACGTTATAGTTTTTATTTTGTAACTCTACATCATTATTCTTGTACCTTAGCGCCATTATTAACAAAAATATCTCTTAAGGACACATGGCACAATGGATAAAGCCGTTGGTTAGATCCAGTGACAGGACCTAAAGAGTTGTGAGTTCAATACCTGGTTAAGGCAGTGGAGATCTTGGAGAAGTGAATTAACAGGAGATAACTGATATCCATTAGACATATCACGTGGAACTAGAACAGTCTACCCAAGCGAGCGAAATAAAGGGTTGAGTTCGACATTCCAACCACCTGAGGAAGGCCGGAGCGTGCAACTGCCGAAACGTTGTGATAAATATGGCAACAAAGATGAGGACGATAGTCCGCATAATGTAAATAGTGTACATAATAATTAATCTTAGAATATAGAGAGATACTCAAAAATATCTCTGTTTAAATTAAAACCGAATGCTATCCAAAGAAGAATCTGTAATGCTATCGGTTCCGATCTGGCATCTCGGTTTCAGTCACTTTCCCACCGCCGTACATGTACCCTTTCTATAAACGTTTTCGTTGGAATTGTTCGGATGAGCTTTCGTCTTTGGCACCGAAACTTTATGAATTTAAGCGAACTACTAGTTTGGTGGAGGGTCTCACCATCTTAAAGTGAAATAGCTAGATGTTTACCGTAAGTTCTATGCTAACAGTTTCTTCTCTCGCACTTCTAGCGTTTGGAATTCTCTCCCGGTTCCTGATTTCCAGTCAACTTTGATCTCTAAAAATTTAAATGCAATTCCAATCGTTATCTTCTATCGTCTTAATTTTTATTCTTTTATTGTTTTCTCTCTTTAATAATGTTTCCTTTTTCTCATATTCTTTCACACGCAGCAACTCCTTGCATCTTAGTGGCTTTATTATCTTGCTGGGGGTGAAATAATTACAAAAAACCTGGGAAAGAGCGCAGGATCTGGTGTGATCAGTGAATCCCTCGGTCACAATGACCTGTGACTTCCTGCTAGTACAACCATCGACAGCTTCCAAATAGTTTTGTCTACCCAATTTCACTCACAAAGCTTGGGTCAACTCGTCGTATGCTTTTCAGAAAAAAATCGAAAGGTGTCGTCCGTTGGCTTTGTTTCCTTCGGCAGATAAAAAGAACAAAAACAAAAGAAAAAATCCGCATTGGCTATACCTTCCACCATAGAGGACGGCATTTTAAAATGCTTATAAAATATTTAATATATTTGTCCGCTGGTGCTGCTAAACTCTATGGCACCACTTATATATGAGTTATGTATTTAATTTTGAAATATAAGTTTCCTAAATATGACAGAATCAATGACGAATGTGGGCTGAAAGGTTCTAAGACAATGGAGGAGGGATGCTAGAGCTGTGAAATCGTGTATGCATTAGTTTCAACCTTTCTTATTAATAACTGCATTCTTTCTTTCCAGGTAAATTGACATCAGACTGTTCAAAGAAGACTGTTCATCTCTTTGCTCAAAAAAAGCCATCTACAGTAGATGTGACGTCATACTGGTTCGCAGGCAAGTGGTTTTTCATGTTGGGGAACAGATGATAATCAGATAAAGAGAACAGGGAGGGTGATCAACAAGTTCAAAGGCACAGTCACGCACAGTAGCCATTGAAACCAAGGACGTGAGCTGGAGGATTATCCTGATGAAGCAAAACCTTTTTCTTCAGGTTTTTCTGGGCGTTTGGTTTTGATAAACATTTCGTAACTGTTTCAGTAAGTTGGCATAGTATTCTCCATTGGTAGTCAATAAACAAAATAAAAAATTCGCATCCAAAAAAATCTGAAACCATTATCTTTGCAGATGAAACGACCTTTGGTCTTGTTCAGATTTCGATAAATAAAGCTTCTCTTGTTCAACATGAAGCCTATTTAATTTCGTTTGACAGAAACATATAATTACTCACATATTCGCATTTTAAATGATGTCACTTTTTTGGCGGGGTGGGAAGGACACACTGTATATACCTTTCGATTCACCAAGACCGCAACTTTAGCTGTTGGAGGCAAGACAGTTACACTGGGTTGTATTTCTCTTTCTTAATAATTGAAGATTCTTTTTCAGTGTGTTTTTTTCCATCCAGCTTCTTTCCCTTTTCTTATGAAATCAATATTTTTCAATTTTCCGCTTCAGAGAATACTTTAAAACAATTTTTTTCAGAAATTAAAATAATCTGCATCAGAATCCTTATATTTTGGTGCCATTATTTATAAAACAAACCCTGTTATTAAGTGTAAATAAAACCCAAATGTTTATATATGTATCTAATACTGGAATTTCATGGATACTGGGAGACACCAAAATATTGATTGATTATAAAAAAAAACAATTCTAATGGGTTTAAATTACTGCATAATTACTTCCCTTAATCAGTTTAATAATCTACACCAGGGGGTTTCCAACCTTTTTATACGCCATCGACAATTTTCACATGGAAAAATGCCCACCGCCCACTTGTATAGTAAATATTCAAAAGCATACCAAAATTGTTTGGTAAATGTTTGTTACTGGTTCATATACTGACGTTATGATGTAGTAAACAAATACTAAAGGGAGGTAACAAATTACGCTGATTATGCATTTGCTGATGCTATTACCGTATTAAAGAACAAATGAAAAAATTAACTATTAAACATTTTGCATAAGTTAGCTTTATGTTTAGGATTAGCGTTGTAAGCGTTGACAAAAAAACGAAGCGATTTTTGTTCATAATCATAAAATTAAAAAGAATATACACAACTAATAAAAATTCAGCGAATATTTTTGTTTTTCTTGGTCTTCCCTTTATTTGATTTACATCCGAAAAAATGTCGTTTGGTCTGTGAAAGAACTAATTGAATGTAAATATCCCTTCTGTAGAATATACCCAAATATTCGTTGTTTGCGTGGATATTTATATCCTTATCTAGATATATGGCACAGTTTACAATCTCCAACGGTTTAAGTGTAGCGTCAATCGTCATCTCCAGTTGCCTTAATCTATCCACTTCCTGACATCTTCCATTCCTATCTGCTCTCGCTCTATATCTCCCGTAACCTCCCCACCTCGATCGGCCCTCCGTCCTTCTCTTTCTCCACAACCCTTCCTTTACCACCCCTATCTGCTCTTCCTCCAACCCGTCTGTAACCCCTTGCGTGATAGTGGCCACCGGCCTTGCTCGGGGTGATACGCTTAAAAAAAAAAAAAATTAGCCTCCTGTTTTTTTTTAATTCTTTTTTTAAATGTTGAAATACATTTCTAACGCACCACCATCCACTAAATCTCCCACAAAAATATTCCATCGAACACCATTTTCTGTTCAGTTTGCTCATCGCCCCATCCAACGGTTGAAATAGACCACCAGTAGGCATGTAAAACCTTGATCTATACAAATAAAATGAAGTGTCACTCTGTTGATTTATTTAAAAAAAAAAATTAAATCCGGAGCAACATCGGTTACCTCTGCTAGTAACTAAATGACAAAATAAAAAATCAAGGAAAATTTCCTTTATATTTTCCTTGATTTTTTATTCAAAATACGGGAAAAAAAAGGTCCCCCGAATGCAGTTTGAAACCTACATACAAGATAAATGCGCAGACGCAAGCACAAAGTCTTCTTCCGTTTGCGTTTTCTTGTGTTTTTTTTTTAGCAAAAATCTAATCTCCATGGACTTTATGAATAGAAGGTCTTTTCCTTCTCGACAGATGGAATTTCGATAATTTTCTTTTTATACAATAACATTTATTTTTTCAATCGGAAATAATAAAATATCTTTAAGATAACGTTCTCCCGTGATTTTGTTTTCAACACGTTCCAAGAGAAGCAACTCATTCCTTTCTTTTCGGTTGTCAAAAAAATGAATAAATCTACCATTTGTATTCCATGCACAGGCATTAGAACCGTATTCCACTCAACTGGCAGATAGTAACGTCATTAGAGAAGCTATAAAACGTACTGTACTGGTCGATTTATATCGGAGGTTCAAGTTCAGTTTTCCGGCGTCACATTGGCGCTGTGATCCACACCGCTGAAAATGAATACGTCTTAAAATGGGAGGAAGTATTTTCCTCTCTTCGACATTGCGTTCTCTCGCCATTCTGTATATCTGGAGAATCACAGAACAGCGAATTCTTTTCTGTTTTTCTAACGCTATCAAAATCACTAGGTCACCGATTTTGCCAAAGTTATTTTTTGCCACATTGAGATCTATCTATCTATCTATCTACATTCTTATTCTAATTTACTCTTTCTCTATCTATCTATCTATCTATCTATCTATCTATCTATCTATCTATCTACATTCTTATTCTAATTTACTCTTTCTCTATCTATCTATCTATCTATCTATCTATCTATCTACATTCTTATTCTAATTTACTCTTTCTCTATCTATCTCTGTCTCCTCACTATCTATCTATCTATCTATCTATCTATCTATCTATCTATCTATCTATCTATCTATCTATCTAAATTCTTATTCTAATTTACTCTTTCTCTATCTATCTATCTATCTATCTATCTATCTATCTATCTATCTATCTATCTATCTATCTACATTCTTATTCTAATTTACTCTTTCTCTATCTATCTATCTATCTATCTACATTCTTATTCTAATTTACTCTTTCTCTATCTATCTATCTATCTATCTACATTCTTATTCTAATTTACTCTTTCTCTATCTATCTATCTATCTATCTATCTATCTATCTATCTATCTATCTATCTCTGTCTCCTCACTATCTATCTATCTATCTATCTATCTATCTATCTATCTATCTATCTATCTATCTATCTATCTATCTCTGTCTCCTCACTATCTATCTATCTATCTATCTATCTATCTATCTATCTATCTATCTATCTATCTATCTATCTATCTATCTACATTCTTATTCTAATTTACTCTTTCTCTATCTATCTATCTATCTATCTATCTATCTATCTATCTATCTATCTATCTATCTCTGTCTCCTCACTATCTATCTATCTATCTATCTATCTATCTATCTATCTATCTATCTATCTATCTATCTATCTCTGTCTCCTCACTATCTATCTATCTATCTATCTATCTATCTATCTATCTATCTATCTATCTATCTATCTACATTCTTATTCTAATTTACTCTTTCTCTATCTATCTCTGTCTCCTCACTATCTATCTATCTATCTATCTATCTATCTATCTATCTATCTATCTATCTATCTATCTATCTATCTATCTATCTATCTATCTATCTATCTAATCCGGACTGATCATGCCTATAAATATCTACATATCTTTTTTTGTCATCTGCTTTCAGGATATGAACGATAATGGTCCTCCTCAACTTCCTGTATTTTATTGTCCTAAGTAATTCTTAAAGTCTTAAAATGACTATTTGCATTTTGTGTACTGATCTGCTATCCATTTATTCAAAGTTTTCAATCAGGCACCTCGCCATTTATCCTGATTCTCTTTTCCACTAAGTGTTAAATTCTCCGAACCACCTTTCCTAATTATGTTTTGTTTTCTAAATGACAACAATATTTTTATAACACTGAAGTCCACCCATTACAAAACTCAAGAGCCACTCAGGTTAGAGGGCGACTGAATGCAGCGTGTAGTAAGAGGACATTTAGATTATGATAATTAGGAGGATAGGTAGCAATTGACCCTTGACATAAAGAAATTAAGATAAAAACAAAAAAACAGTGAAAAATCCATGCAGGATTTTGTTACACAAAGTAGTAGTTCTCGGATAAAACTGTCGGAATAGAACTTCATTTTAAAAATGGAAATCGGGGGGAATGCGCGTGATTCGACTATGTGATCGGAGAATGTCGAGTCTTAGCTGTAAAGGTCTGAAATGGTGGAACGAGAGAGACCATTTGAACATTTGTCAAAGGAAAGGGGGCTTGGAAAATATAATACTCACAGGACAGATTGAAGGCAAAGGAGACAGGAAAACAACGCATAATATACATATTGAACTTGAGTAAATGGATGGCGGAACCGGGTTTAGGATAAATAAGAAAAAGAGAAAATTTATTAAGAGCTACAAAGGACAGTAATTTGTGGAGAGCCATGACCGCTTACGTTCTGACGAGACACGGCTACTTAATCGGATTCATATATCTTACCACTTTATTTTGGGCAGATAACTTGTGCTTTTCGACGTTTTTTCGGGGAAATTCAATCATTCTGACAAGGGGTGGTTGGGTATTCATTTTCACTGACAACGATTGTATCAAAATATGAGTTACTTTCGACATGAGGCTAAGTTAAGGTAGGGTAGGAGTGCCTGTTCAACAAGTGATTTTTCGCATGTCGTCTGGTTTTTTCAATGACAAAAAGTTTTTCTGCACTGTTTTTTCGTTAAATTTGTGCTTGTATACATAAGGAATTTTTTTCCCAAAAGGGTTGTTTGAATATGAGTACGTCGTATTAAAATACAATTTTTAAATATTATTTCTAATTCTAATTACTAACAGACCATACCTCTTTTAAAATAAATAAAAGTATTAGAATTACTTTATTATTTAAAATTATTATAAATATCAAATATATGTGTTTCATTTTTCAGCTTTTTTAAAAACATATATATATATAAACATTATATATATATATATATATATATATATATATATATATATATATATTGATTGATTGATTGATTGACATTAATTGATTATATATATATTAATTGACAATACACGTATGCTCC
>OZ038485.1:90567564-90630064 GCA_964036315.1 Acanthosepion esculentum
CAAGAAGCTTTTCATCAAACTCAACTGGACGTCCGGTTCGATCTTCATGTTCAAGGGTGAACTCTCCACCTCTGAATTTGGCAAACCATCTTCTGCAAGTTCTTTCATTCACACATTCCTCTCCATAAACTGAGTGAATGTTTCTAGCCGCTTCGGCTGCTGAATTTCCTTTCTTGAACTCATACAGCATTATGTGCCTCAAATGATTCTTGGGTACTTCCATGTTAGCAGGGTTAATCAAACAAAATTTAATTTTATTGTTCTCTGAAATAAAATTTGATCAGTTTAAATGCATCTAAACATGAAAATAATGTTCAGCTCCATCAGACATTATAAAATACTCTTTAAATTTCGTTCATTTTCACAAAAAGTTAAAATTCGGACAGAACTTATGGGATGACCTAATATATATATATATATATATATATATATATATATATATATATATATATATATATATATATATATATATATACAAGTTTAGGATTGGTATATACGGAGTGAAATCCAATAACCAACAATTAATATTCTTTAAAGAGTGCTCAATACAGAGTAGAGCAGATATAATTATTTATTTGAATATTACAACATAAATATGTTATAAAATCACGACAAAAGTAGCCATTTTGTTTCAACACTTCTTGTGTCTTGTCAAGTGATGATATAGAATATAGAATAAATGGTTTTAAAAGTTTCAAATTAATCAACGATCCTTAGCTAGGCGTAAACGCTGTTACACAAGCTAGAGTAGCCAATCAAGATACAAGTATAGGGTGATTCGAAAAATTTGACAACTAAGCAAGGTTATCATAGATATTAAAAGATTTATAAAATTTGAAATTAAAATTAAAAGTAAAAAATTAAAATTACCTATTTAGAAATCTAAATCAAATCTCTATTAAGTTTTAATATATATATATATATATATATATATATATATATATATATATATTCAACTTTACTTGACGGGTTGGAATTAACAAATATATATATATATATATATCGAGAAAGAGAGAGAGAGAGAGGGGTGGAAGGAGGGAGAGAAAGAGAGATTATGCGGTGAGATATTGTAATTGTTATCATAGCAGAAAATATCTGCAAACATTTCGAATTTCACCTGAAGTTGATCATATTTAATCAGAGATTAAGACGATAGGAAACCTTATCTCTGCGCACAGTGTCATTGCCATCTTGATGGAAATCTGTTGGACAAAACGGGTGTAGAAAAACGCGATTAAAACAACTTGTCTAAAACTATCGGCCGAGTGTCATTGATAATATTCAAAAGATGTTATATGCCCCTGTAAATTATATAATTATTTGTACATATAAGCCAATATACATATATATATATATATATATATATATATATATATATATATATATATATATATATATATATATATGTGTGTGTGTGTTACTTAAAATTTATTTTTAGTGGATACCCATATTTGAGTAGACGCTCACCTTATTTATTAAAGAGTATATTTACTTATCGACCTGAATATTCGATACAACTTATGAAAGAAAGAAATGTACACTCTAGCATGGCCCGAACCTGTGTCCCCCTTGGCAGTCGAAATATTTGTTAATTTCAACCCGTCAAGTAAAGTTGAATAGTGTCTTATAAATGCAGGTAGACGAAAATAAATAAAAATAGTGTTTAATAAATAAACGGAGAGTCTACTCAAATATGGGTATATATATATATATATATATATATATATATATATATATATCCAGGTACAATGAAACTTATGTGAATGATATCTATTTAACGGTTGCATATTATTTACCAAATAATTCTATCTCAACAACTTTAATTTCTTATGAAAATTGACTGTCTGACATAAATACATTTACTGTAACCATTTGTATCAGTCTTTAAGTTAATGTCTGGCTGGTGTTAGATGTCAAATCTTGGCCATGACACATTTTTAAGATAATAATTTAAATTTTTTTGCCTTATTTATTTGATGTATTTTGTTTTTGAAACCAAATTAATCGTTCACTTGCCAGTAATTTACAATTGCCTGAGGAGACGCATTGTTATGTGTTGAAACACGACTGCAATTGTGTAGCGATTCTTACATGTTTTTGTTGTAATATCCTAAAATAAATTATATATATATATGTGTGTGTGTGTGTGTGTGTGTGTGTGTGTGTGTGTGTGCCTGTGATAGAATATATATATTAGACAAATAGTGGTTAACGTGTTACAAAAGTTTCAACAAAAGCATTAAACACTGAAAGCCGAAAGCGCTCTAAAGAAATTGTACAGTGTAACCCGGATATAAGAGACCCGGATATAAGAGAACCCCCGGATATAAGGGAGATTTTATCTGGTCCCAAATCAGAGCCTGTGTTAATAAAACAAAATAGACCAAACCCGGATATAAGAGAAACCCGGATATAAGAGACTCATTCTCCGGTCCCGACAACGCTCTTATATCCGGGTTACACTGTACAATATATGTTAAAACCAAATAAATGGTTCAAACCGTAGAAAATCAGATTAAAAATTCTCAAAGCACTTTCGTTGGTCTTCAACCAAAATCGCATATCTATCTATTTATGGATTTATTTTTAATCCAACATTTTTTATTAAATAAAACTTTATTTTTGTGGATAGCCATGCTTGGAATTGACGCCCCATTTTTTATTTTAAGCATTGTGTATTACGTCTATCCATCCACGCAATCTAGAAAACTTAAAAAAAATAAAATTCGAATCTGCGCACTCCTTCGTGGAACAATCCATTGTTTTTATTCGGTGCGCTTTAGACAGTTTGGTTACAAGAGCGTAATAGCCCGGCAAGATTCTATTTAGCCTTTTAGGGGGCACATACTTTCTCGTTCAGTTATCCTCGAAAGCCTCTGTCTGCTCAGTTTTTTGTATCCATAACGTTAACAAAGCAATTTTTAAAGAATTAATGGATTTATTTTTACACACACACACACACACACACACACACACACACACACACACATATATAGCTGATCTCCTAATTTTTTATACTCAAAAGTTCTACGTTAATTTTTTTTATCTTTTTATATGTGCATTGAGCACTTTTTAATATTAATGTTTCCTGGTCTAATCGAACTCTGAACACTAACTTTTTTATGATATATATATATATATATATATATATATATATATATATATATATATATATATATATATATATATATACCTAAGTATCGGAATGGGGTAAAGTGAATAAATTCCAATAACCAAAAATACTATTCTTAAAAGAATGCTCAATACAGAGTAGAGCAAATATAGTTTATTCGAAAATTATGACATAAATGTTATAAAATCACTTCAAAAATAGCCATTTTGTTTCAACACTTCTGGTGTCTTATCAAGTAATAGTATTTTAAAAGTTAAAAAGTCATCACCCTAATATATATATGAATACAATAGCGTTTTCTAAATTCTTTCAGTTGCTAAGGACATTTTTTTTTTTTGTTAATAGTTACTTTATTTTCAATAAATTCATTTCGTTTTTGCTTTGAAAATGTCCACATTGGACGAAACGCGTCGGCTAATAATACAGTTTTCCTATATCTGCAACTGACTGCGGATTTTCGCATTTTCCTTATTATTATACTAAGTTAAAACTAATTTAGGCGCTATTATTATTGGTGTGAGGTTTGATTTGTTTCTACTTGTGTGGGTATGTTTCTGTGTTTGTGTACGCGTGTGCATGTCTGTATGTGCGTATGTGTCGAATGTCGTGGTTATTTCTCCTTTCCATCATTATCTTGACACCTGATACTCTTTCTCTGTGCCTTTTCTTTTTCTCTTTCTATATATATATATATATATATATATATATATATATATATATATATATATATATATATATATATACATATATGTGTGTGTGTGTGTGTGTAATGGGGCATTGAGGTCAAGACCGATCATCTGTTTCATGCTTGAACGCAATCATATTGAACACTATTATCCCAAAATATGGATACCGTAAAATTATACTTTTATCATCTCTCTCTCTCTCTCTCTCTCTCTCTCTCTCTCTCTCTCTCTATATATATATATATATATATATATATATATATATATATATATATATATATATAATTCTTGGTAATAAAATAGAGTACCTAACTTATCTGTTCTGATTTCACAGACTTATTTACATCCAATCCACCGCACATTTTTGGGTGAACAAAGAATATTTACACATCGTATTTTCTTTCTCTCTTTCTCTCTCTCTCTCCACACACGCAATCACACAAACACAAACATACAATCTTATACGCATATGCATATACGTATATATCTACAGTGTGCGATGGATAAATTGTCATCTCAATTACGCCAAAATAAAAATAACACTGACATCTCATTTTAGCAGATATATTTACTAAATTTACACAAAAATATCTTGAAATAGTAAAGAGTAAATTTATTCCATAAAATCTCCATTGCCTTCAACTACGACCATCAGACGACTTCGGAATCTCCTACCTCTCTTTAAGTTGGTGGATACTGCCATCGTACTTGCCTTCAGGTCATCTTTAGTGTAATAAAAAATTTTGTTGGTCTCTCGCTCAACTGAGCCCCACACAATAATCGAGGGATTTGGAGGCTGGGGAGTTGGGTGGTCAGAGGTAAGGGGTGATGTCGTAGAAACTGTCTGACAGCCATGATTGTTCTCCTGTCTGTGTGAAGATTTCTGTTGCCGGACATAGAGTCTCGAGGGACTTGAATGTACGCCTTCGTGTTAAGTCTGAGGCACTGTGGGAAGATGAATGGAATCATAACATCACCATCACTAGTGATCACTCCAAACACCGTCGTAATCACCATTAGACTCATCCAACTCTTTCTGAATCTTCTGCACAGTCCTCAAATTGACACTCAAACACTCTGAAATGTTCGTATTGAAGCTTCTGGCGTGAATGCCGTTTCCAAATTTTTGTCGGAATTGCGTCATAGAGCACTTTTTCTTAAAAACGTTGCCCAACTGACATTTCTATAATGTGCAATTTACAGAATCAAAAACAAACCGGGCGCAATTTACCCATCGCACCGTGTATAACTTCAAGAGCTTAAATAGATTAAAACAATCTCTCTCTCTCTCTCTCTCTATATATATATATATATATATACACATACATATATATATATATATACAGAGAGAGAGAGAGAGAGAGAGAGAGAGAGAGAGAGAGAGAGAGAGAGAGAGAGAAAGATGATAAAATATGGTTTTAAGGTATGTTATATATATGGGTTAAAGTACTCAATATTAGAGATATATATATAAATTGTATATTTTGGCTGAAATCCATCTTTTTTAATTTAATTTTTCTTGTGTTCGTACAAGTGTTTTCTTTTCTGGACACAATATGTGTAATAACTGCCCCAAAGCTTTCGGCTATTCCTTTATACATTATTAAGGGCGATTTTTTTTCTAAATGAATGTATGGTGTTTTTATATATTTGTCGGAAGTTATAGGAATGTTTAATTTTTCAAACACGGTCAGCACATTGTGGCCGTGTTTATAGTTAATGTTATTGAGTGTTGGCATTTTTTATTATAGGAGTTTTCATTATCTTAAATCTTTATTTTTTACATGCGGATGTATTATAATTTGGGGCAGTTTTTGCACATTTTGTGTCCAGAAAAAGAAGCACTATTACGAACACCATAAAAATTAAATAAAATGCTTAATCGCAGTAACTTGTCAGTCATCATTAACGAAACATATATATATATATATATATATATATATATATATATATATATATATATATATATATAGGTATGCCTGTGTGTGTCTGTGTGTGACATACACGCATACATATGTATATATATCGGGTGTAACAACAAAATTGTTCAATTGTCAGATTAAGCCGTTGAATCTTAGAAGTGATTAAAGATATCTTACTGGAATACATCGAGGTTTTTATAATACGATTGGACTCTACTTTGAACAATAAGAATGTATTTAGCTCTACGTTGAAACGATGATCGTGCTTGCTGTTGTGACCTGATCAAGTATTCCCCTACACTGTTCCTTTTTTTAAAAACTTATTCACCCTCATCATGATGGTTCTTGAATGAACTTTGAACATGCAAGCCAGAATGTGAATATTGGTACCATTACTGAAGACCTGAATGATCTTTTCCTTTCACCATTGCTCAGTTGAGGAGATATAGCGGGGCTGACACAAAACGATTTTAACCTGTTTTCTTTATAGCTGAATAAAGGGTTTTTCAGTGATTTATACCATAAATGGTGTCAAGACGGCTAAACGTCTTATCTGAAAACCTGGAAAAAAGAAACTCAATCGTTTAAATGTGTTTTTAGATATTAAACATTTTGTGGGATGGACAATTATGCTGTTACACGATTTGGACAATTTTTCTGTTACACCCGGTATATATATATATATATATATATATATATATATATATATATATATATGAAGATACTTCCCACATACATGCCGACAGATGCATATGAATCTAAATTTTAGAGAGACACCCACTTTCTTCTCTTTAGTTTCGCTTGTTCTATCCCCACTCTTGCTTACAGGCAGGTTTCCTGGGTGATACTCTGATAAAAGCCCGCACTTGTCCCTCGGGCCAGAAACTACAAGAGGAAACTCATTGTGCTTGGAATACGAACTGACGACTAAAGATAAACGTTATGTTCTACTTAAGAGGTTGAGGGCCTAATCTCTGAGACAAATAACTCGACTCCTTCAGACATTGTCGAGATAGAATTCGAAAGAAAAAAAACGACGTCTGGAGACTGGTGCTAAGTGCCGGCTGGATAAATAGCAGATCGTGCGAACGTCCAAGATGCTTTCCCCAGTGCCGCAAGCACCTCTTCAAGAACGAATAGCGCACATTCGTATTTCAGTTGTGTAATTGTTCAGCTGTGTTGGTGAACTCGCTTGGTAGTAGTTAAAACATACCGATGTTTCTAGAGTAGATTTCTAACATCACTTCGGCGATATGCGCTTTACAAGTAATTTTTAGACCGATCTCTTAAGATATTATGATCTTCCTCCGACAGATAAGCGTTATCGCATTGCGTGTGCCTCGCCTTACAGAGATAGCGCTGACTATGACATCAACATTTGTGGTTGAAACTTAAATATTTCACACAGGTTGCAGAGGTCGGTGATCGAACCCAGATGAAGGCAGCATATTGACATTTCTAGATAGTTCTTTGAAAGAGTGGTGTAAAACCTATCTTTCTTTGACGTGCTTTACTAGACGTAGATTAAGTATGCGTTCCCAAACAAATCTACTAATAGGAAACAGCTATACCGTTTTCCATTCGGAGGCCAGTATGCAGACGGCTATACTGACGACATAGGTGTTTATAGTTTGTTTTATAATGTTCTTGAACTAAAAAAAAAAATCAACATTTTTACCAAGTGTACTAGGAAGACTCCAGATAAAACTTTCCAAAACAGAAGCTATTTTAGGGATACAGAAGGCGATTATCTCCGTTTGGTAGAGATACGTCCCGTGGGTTGCATGACAGACGCTTAATGACGTCACTCACACAGTGACAAAAGAGGCAGTTCATTTTCGGTTTGTTTACAGCAGCCAAACCGAAAGGTTGCTTTCTTTCGCTCAGACCCCACTATGGCTCTGACAAAGGCTAAATCTGCCCCCACCTCTTAGCAGCTTCCCAGTGCCGTTTCCCCTTTGGTAATATATTTTCCCTCGATATAGACAGAAACTCCAGCCGGCATTTCTTAATTTGCGAAAACCCAAGACTCTCTGTTCGCCTGGGAAATAGATGAATCCGGCCCGTTTGAATTTTAAGTCCTAAACATGTCTTCTCCAGACACAGGCGATCTCCATATTATATTAAACACCCTTCCTTTTTTATCCTCCTTACACCCTGCTTTGCTGTGTAGATATATATATATATATATATATATTCCGCATGTATATATAGTTTTATGTATGTCTTAGTTGTAATTAAAGTCTCTCTGAGAACAAAGCATGTCTGTCATTCCTTTTGCTTTCAGTGATTCCGTTCTGTCCATGAATTATAGTGATATTATATCACGGACATAATAACGCCCGTAATGGGGGAAATACAATAAATCTTTCTTCTCAAGCTCTCTCTCCCATTACACTATTGTCTGGAATAGGAATGAGAATCTGAATCCATCATAAAAATTCAGAATGTGTAATTAAGTCGGGTTCATTACAGTCACTTACGCGTAAATACCATTGGGAAATGTATGAATCTATCTCTATCTCCACAGCTATGGGTTAAATAGCAGTAAACTGGGCTCAATAACGTTGGTTGGCAACTAGTCTATCGCAGGAAGAAATGGCAACCTACTGCGAGAAAATTTTCTGCTCAGTAAGTCGTGAATCGAAAAAGACTTGATCGCCCAAGCGTGTATCATGTATGGTACTTAACTGTCTGAATTAATAAATTCTAAGCACTTCAAATACCTTAGTTTACAGATCAGTTATACCAAATATAATATTTCCTGTTTAGGATTGGGTTTCCGGTTCCAACAACTCAGTACTTTTGACGTCACCACCTGAACTCTGGTATTTTATTTAGTAATTATTTTCCCTTAGAAGAAGTAGATAGGTTCGTCTATCGTTCGGCTCACGCTACTCTTCTGTATTTGAACAAGAATGGAGGTTTATTCGCTGTTTCCTGTTCCTCTTTTTAAAGTCTATTTTAACTCTATATTTCTAACGTCTCCCACTGTGCTCTGAAATTTTATTCACTAATTATTTACTTATTTATCTTCTCTTCTAATAAGAATAGGTAGGTTCGCCTAACGCCCGGTTCACATTCATACCCGGTCTTGCGAACAGAAGTAGAGGTTTATTCCTTGTTTACTGTTTAGGATTGGATTTCCGGTATCCTTCAAAAATCAACTTCCACTCTATACTTCTAATGTGTCTGACTGAAGTCTGAAATTTTATTCTCCAATTAAATCTTGAATTCTTCAAATCTAGAGTTAGCCGTTATCACACTACCTTGAGTAGCTCTTGGGCCTTGTGTTGGGGACATTAATAAAAAAGAAGGACATATGGACATTGGGCACAGGATTGGTTGCAATAGGGGTATTTTCACAAAATCGTAAGATCGGACAAAGCCAAAACTGAAGTTATATTATTACTTAACCTCAACAGATCATATGGCTATCATAGTGTTCAACTCCTTCAACAATGTTTAAATTATCATCTATATACCACCGTTTTCTAAGATTAATGATTATAAATGACTTCAAGCGGTGAATCCTTTACGTCTCAGAGGGGATAATAACATTTAGCGGACTTGTGAAGTCTATTCTGAAAGACAGTTTGAAGAAAACAGATTTAAAAAGATTTCAACCGATAGGGACGCGAGCCATTCAGTCAATGAACATGGAACGTATTTTTTTTTATGAGCACGAGTGGTTAGAACGTTCGCATTCTGACCATGAGACCCAGGTTCGAATCTCACCAGGGTTGATTTGTCAGGAAGGAGACTTCCTGATATTATCAGACTGGAAGGGTTCGATCCCAGCATGTGGCACCTTTGGAAAGAGCCTGAAAACAATACCACGGGTTGAAACAAGCCTTGTGAGTGAAATTGAGTAAACGGAACCCTTGGTTGCCGTCGATAGCTGTGCTAGCACGAAGTCACAAGTGCTGGCTTTGTTCAAATTGGTGATCACGCTAGATAACACGCACTTTCCCAGAGACTGTAACTATGGTCTGCTCGGCATAGTTGTGGTATAAACCACAGGTGGGTCTGTGGTGTTGAATAAACACAAATGCGGCTGAGTAAGCGTTTGCAATCGGGATTGGCTAGTCGCCCTAATAGACGGGTATCCTCGAATACGAGTAGCCAGCTATACTACTACTACTATACCAAATGTATACTTTATGGAAATGTTTGATTTTGCCATTATCATCGTGATGTGGAAATACCGGGAGACCTTAGTAGATCCATCTTCGTATCCCTATCTAAGAAATTTCGTGAAAATGAATGCCAACTCCATCTGACAATCAGTTAAATGAGCCACATAACCAAGCTAATGATCCGAATTCTGGTGAATAGTGCGCCAAGCAGAATTATGCCGTAAATAGGACAAGAACGGTGCTCTTTTCTCAAGGACTCTGGAACAAGAAATGCAGCACTTATGATCAGAATTACGTTTTATAGATTACGCGACAGAATTTGGTAAGATATTTAAACTATTAGGAAAACTCGATCTATTTGGGAAGGATGTTATAACAATCCCAAACTTATACAGGGAGAAAAGCGCCTGCATACGGATAGAAAACAAGTGGATAAGGTGCACGAAAACAGAAAGGGGCGTAAGACAAGGATGTGTCATCTGACCTGAGTTGTTCAACCTCTACAGCGAGCCTATCCCAAGGGAGCTGGAAACCCTACCAAGATTTATTTTTGGTGGGAGTTATTTTAACAATATAATATGCGCAAATGGCACCGAAACAAAACTACGGGACCTAGACAAGGAAGCAAACGAAAGCAAGAAGGGACTCACTATCAACTGTAAGAAGACAGAAGGTATGATTCAGTAAGAGAAAAGTGCAAGGTGCTATGTACGAATTGGAGATCTCAACATCAAACAACTATAGATGTTTAAATTGCTTTTTATTGTTATTTTCTTTTAAAATCGGAATCACCCCAAGCAAGTCAGTATTGCCACTAAAACACAAGGGTTTACTTGGCGTGGAAGAATTAGGAATAGAAACATTAATGATGAGCAGGAAGAAAAGAGAATAATCAGTAGGTAGCGATAGACACTGCATGTAAAGTTTGGCGGATTAAAGTCGGTTGAAAAGTATGGAGCTGGAAGGGAAAAGTGCGAGAGAAGAAACTATTAACATAGAACTTACGGTTACATCTAGCCAGCTCATCTGCAAACTGATGAGAACTCGACGTCAGTCTAGTACCGTACTTAAATTGAAAACCCTCCCCAAAAAACTGGGTACCATAGAGAAAAGCTCATCCGAACAATTTATAGAAAAGACATAGAGGGGCAACCTTACGGCGGTGGGAAAGTGACTGAAGCCGATCCGCCAGATCAGTACCAATAATATTGCAGATACATTTCTTTTTGTATCTTATCAAGGAGCTCAAGGTAAATAGCAGGGGCAGCGGACCATATGTGACAGCAATATTCTAAGCATGGACGAATGGTAGATATCTGGTAAATACTGAGAATTTGGTAGAATGTTAAATATATGTAGAAAAAAATTTAACAGAAGATAGAAAATGTGACACCGAAATCCAAAGTTACATTAGATTAGCTTTTATATAATATGCTTTTCAAAAATTAAAAAAAAAGTATTAAGAAACAGAAAGAATTCTTTAGAAACAAAGAAAAGCGTGTTTGTTTCATATGTGATATCAATCCTCTGGTAGAGCAGTGAATACTAGGACATCTTACAGATGACGAGAGAACAGGAGGCAACATATTTTTTTTACGGTTTACCAACCATTTTCAGGTTATTTAAAACCGGAAAATATTTTTACATACTAAGAATTTTTAAAATATAATAATGGTTTTAGTGATACAAATCTTACTAATTGCTCCATAGCAGGGGGGGGGGGCAAAGAGGTTGACTCATATCATTCTTAAAGGTATTTGTGCGTAGGTGAATATAAACTCGGCTCTCCGATTAACACTTCCGAGCCATTATCCACTACACCACCCACACATCCAAGCTTACAGCACCTGGTATTCCCAATCGGTTACCATTAGTATACTGGCGAAGCTCGAGGTTGCTTAACTTCGGTGATCGTAAGAGAGCCGGTGTTTCAAATATGGCTCTACAGAAGGATACTGAGAATACCATGGAAGGGGCATGTAAACCACGAAGAAGTTTTAAGAAAAATGGAAACAAAAAGGACACTTATAACCAGAATCGTAAAGAGACAGCTGGAATCTCTTGGACATATAATGAGGAAGAAAGGCCTGTAGAATTTGACAATCACAGGGCGAAACGAAGGAAAAAAGGAGGACAAGGGAAAAGCAGTGGACCTTCTAACTGGAACGTTTATGTGAATGGATGGTGGAACAGGGGATGAAGTCTAGGCAAAGGGACAAACGTTGCTAAGAGATATGAGATACAACCCCTGAAGGGGTGCGGCACATAGAAGATTTATTTGTTCTCAAATTATTATCTCAATGATTAAGAGGACCAATGACATACAGGTATGACATTTAACGATGATTTATTATAGCAACGAGATTAAAGAGTTTGCGTATAGAGAAACCAAAGCTAACTTTTTGTGAAATCACACAATTTGCTTTTTTGCTGTATGGAGGCTTTCACGGTTGGTTGGTTGGTTTTGTTTAGCGACATATCAACACCTCTATAGGTTATTTAATGTCGAAATCTAAATACCGTATATACTCGCGTATCATGCGACCTTTGAAGAACTAATTTTGAAGCTAATTTGACTAAAGTAAATGGTTATATAACTTGGTCAACGGTGTAGCCAGGGCCAGCTGTACATACGCGAAATTTTATATCTCCTGTATGATACGACCCCTTTAAAATTAGTTTCAAACACTCTTACCTTGTTTACACTATTTATATAACGGACTATTGTCCTCATCATTGTTATTGCTATCACAGCGTTTCGACTGTTGCGCCCTCCCCAAGAGTATATCGATCTACGGGGATAAACTGTTCTCGGTCTGTTTCCGGACTGTGGAACGAGAACAGTCTATCTCTGTAGATTAAATAAAGGGTTCAGATCAGAATTCCCAGTACGCTACCCAGATCAATATACACCTGAGGGAGATCCGAGGGCGCAAAAGCCGAAACATCGCGGTAACAAAAACAAAGATGAGGACAATAGTCGGAATATAGTGTAAATAACTCCTCATCGCAGAACGCCTTGTCTTGGTTGTTATATTGTTATATAGGAATAGAGTGTCGCTGCCGACACTTGAGTTTGAACATAGATCGCCAGTGAGCAAACACATGCGATCCCATTATTGAATTAAGTAGACCACGTGGCTATAGAGGAAACGCATATATGTAGGAAGTAGCTGATGACTAATTGACCGCTATTTCTATTCTATCCTCTATTACTATACGGATCGCCATTTCTACTCTATCCTCTATTACTATACGGATCGTCATTTCTACTCTATTCTCTATTACCTTACGGATCGTCATTTCTACTCTATCCTCTATTACTATACGGATCGCCATTTCTATTCTATCCTCTATTACTATACGGATCGCCATTTCTATTCTATCCTCTATTACTATACGGATCGCCATTTCTACTCTATCCTCTATTACTATACGGATCGTCATTTCTACTCTATCCTCTATTACCTTACGGATCGCCATTTCTACTCTATCCTCTATTACTATACGGATCGCCATTTCTATTCTATCCTCTATTACTATACGGATCGCCATTTCTATTCTATCCTCTATTACTATACGGATCGCCATTTCTACTCTATCCTCTATTACCTTACGGATCGTCATTTCTACTCTATCCTCTATTACTATACGGATCGCCATTTCTATTCTATCCTCTATTACTATACGGATCGTCATTTCTACTCTATCCTCTATTACTATACTGACCGCTATTCTCTTCTCTATACTATTTGGATCACTATACGGATTATTATTCGAGCGAGTATTATCGAGCAAGTACTATTAGTGCGAGTGCTATTCGAAGGCGTCTGACACCAGTATTGTTCAACGGCGTTACTATAGTTGGATCTGTGATTACAAAGTCTCTACTACAATGAGCATTCATTACGCAAGTGACAACGAGTATTTGTTGACATTACAGAAGTAGCAATAATTGTTCGTTGACATCACAAAATATATTGACAACGTTTTGATCGTTGTACTGTTTGGCCTTCTTTGCACTGCATAACCTATTAGGAATTTTGAATCGAACACTTTATTCAATTCACAGGGAAGTATTGTTCTCATTCTGTTTATTTTTGGACTGTCTCACAACGTTTCTCAACTCCTTGCGCCCGAGCGCACCACTGCGCCCTGAAACGTAGCCAGGTGCGCCCCGAGTTAACTTCTGTTAACTGAGCAATTAAATGAATAATTTATTAATTATCTTTATATTTAAAAATCTTTATTTTTAAAAAGCTAGAGACACTAAGTACATGGTTTCTATGTCTTTGTCATTTGATATTTTAAACTGGATGCTAAATACCTTAATCTTTAAGGAGTGAACAATACTTTCCCTTTTGCCTTCCACAAGAGATTTAAAACAGTCCTATCTCTAAAATATATCAGATTCTTCATAAATACCTTTAAATGAACATTTTACTGCTAATATTCTTTGGGAATGCTAAACAAATATTTCATATTTTCAAATTTTATTCTTAATTTTCCTTATTAAAATTTAAAGTGCACCCCAGAGTTTTAGTTATTTTCAAGTGCACTGAATTAAAAAAAAAAAGCTTGAGCAAAACTGCAATCAGTCTAGTTTTAATTTACCTGCTTGAAGCTGAATTCGATGATATTTTTTATTTGTTCTTGGCATATTTTCATCGGCCACCTTCGTTGCATGTTTTTCTGCGTTCATAATTAATAAGTTTATTTTCGTAAAACTGAGCTTTTTCATACGATTACATAAACAGTTGTTTTCAAGTAGCGATCAGCCATCAACACAAAAATGGCGGCTACATCGGTGAATAATATGTAACTTGACTCGAGGTAGTTTCACATAATTCGTTGTGGAGATAGACAAGCAAATATCAGATTCATTGCGCCACCGTTCTACTGATGTAATATACAGCGAAATTATCTTGGAAAAAACTAATTTTTTTTAAAGGTTTGTAATTAATTGAATTAATGTTCAGTGTATTGCCGCCAAAAGTGGAATCTATAAGCCGAGATGAAATTCCGAAGTACCCTGTTGCGTTTACTTTTGCCCGAATTCTATTAGCAAAGGTATGGATCTGTTTCTTCTTCCCCAGAGCTATGGGTTAAATAACAGTGCAGATTGGGTTCCAGCCCTTGATGGCAACTAGTCTAAGAGAAAGATAACTCTGAATTCGAAACCGTAGAAAACACAACACTATCTTTCCCCAGAAATCATGGCATTATGGATAATAACCAAAAAAGGAAACTGTGGCGAGTTGTGACGGCCTAAACCCTGAAGAGTCATTCATATTTATTTTTCTAAAAAATATCGATGCGTTAAACTCGTTTAGAAGAACGAAAACAAAATTTAAGATTTAAACTTTTTTTTGGTGTTATTGTGACTAAATTACAGGGTGCAATGTGTAAATGGTTTCTAATCATATTTTTAATTTCGCGCATGCGCGTTGTTTGTTTTTTATTTTGTCGACTGCACATATAGTAGGGTCAATTGGGCATCGTCTGCGAGAAAAAGGAGCGTCATGAAGCAAGTGACTCCGATTAAAATTTGAACTCAGCCTCAACACGGTATCCTACATCAAATACCTTGAGGAGTTAGCGCTGCACTGGACCAAGAGGGTGCTGGAAGACTTTATGTCTGGCAACAAGACTCTGCACCATGTCATACAAGCAGTAGAACCCAGTCATGGCTGTCAGACAACTTCTGCGTCCACATCACCCCTTGTATCTGGCCATCTAACTCCCCAGACTGTAACTCCCTTAATTATTATGTATGGGGCACAGCTGAGCGGGAGACCAATAAAACTCCTTGTAACACCAAAGGTGAACTCAAAGCAAAGATTATGGCAGTATTCACCAACTTAAACAAGGAGACCGCTCAGAAGAGTTGGAGGAGATTCTGAAGTCGTCTGGAGGCCGTGGTTGAAGCATTATCGAACTCACAACATTTTGTCTTCAAGAACATATGACCCAGTGGATAAAAGCGTTGGTTAAATCCAGTGACTTGTCCCAAAGAGTTGTGAATTCAATACCTGGCTACAGCTGATGTGACCCCCCCCCCCAAAAAAAAACAAACAAACTTGGAGAGTCGATTTAAAGGGAGATAACTGATGCTGAGACATCCGGAAGAGGCATGGCACATGGAACTAGAACACTCTACCCCGGTGGACGCAATAAAGGGTTCGAAATTCCAATCACATGAAGCAGGCTGGAGCATACAACGACCGAAACGAATATGGCAACGAAGGTGAGGACAAAAGTCCGAACAATGTAAATAGTGTAAATAATTACACACACCTCGTCTCAGAAATAAAGACAGATTTCAAAGTTTTCTTGGTTCTTAGTAGCTTTTGGAATGCATCTTTTGCTGTTCACATGCCAGTTCGGATTTACGTCTTATATTTTGCATCCTCTGTTAAAACACTTCCCAGATATTTAAATTTCTGTACTTGTTTGAGGCTGATATCTCCAATTCATAGTCCGCATCTTGGGCTATTTTTTTGCTGACAACCATTCATTCTGTTTTCTTGCAGATGATGCTTAGTCTTTTCTTCGCTTTTCATTAATACCTTGTCTAGGAAGGGCCTTCAATTTTCCTTCGGTATGTTACGTAATTCTCTTGGCCTGGCTTCGCGAACGAAGATTTATGAAGTGCGCTGTCCGCGTCGACTGCAGACACGCTTGTGACCGACTAGGCCGATGCGGGACATGCAAGTCCGACCGCAGCGACTGCAATTAAAGGCCTGGTCTGGTATAGCTGCTGAGGCTTCCCTGTCCTTCCTTCTGTGGCGTTTCTCCTTCAGGTTGGCTCTGTGAGAGTCCCCAAAGGTGGACGGTGCGGCGCCAGGTTTGACGGGCAGCAGCAAGTGTCAACCACTGGCGATGGTCAATTTGGCAGGTACCGAAAGGACATCTTGAAGGAGTTCTTATAACGCTTCTTTGGTTCCCCTCTGTCACGGTGACCAGTGGAGATACGCCGTACAGGGTTATCTTGAGAATGCGATGGTTCCCCCATTCTAGAGACGTGCACTGCCCAGCGTAGCTGTGACTTCAGCAAAATGGCTGCAATGCTGGTGATTTCCGTCTGTTCGAGGACCTCAACGTTGGTGACGTAGTCACTCCAGAGGAATGTTGAGGATGGTACGGAGACAGCGTTGATGTCGTAGGCGGATGTCGCTAGGTTACCCACGACTCAGAGCCGTACAGCAGGGTGGTGAGTACGACGGCTCTATAGACGCTAATCTTAGTGCCTTTCTTCAGATGCTTGCTGTTCCAGACTCTTTTGTAGAGAATGCCAAAAGCACTGTTTGCCTTAGCCAGTCTGTTGTCTACTTCCCTGTCGATCTTGGCATCCGATGTGATGATAAACCCCAGGTAAGTGTATTCGTGAACTGCTTACGTAAACAGCAGTTAAGAAAATCATGTGTATTCCAACCCCATTGTAAAGCAAACGCATGCCTGCAGTGCGCTCTTGTGAGGTCTAGATGGATGTTGGTGTATGGATCAGGTATGCCAAATTTAGTATAGGTAACAATGAAATGGGACATGGGCCATGCTCCGAGTAGACATACCCAACACCGCAAATTGTTGCAAAATCAAAGCATTAACCTAAAAACTCGAGTCATGTTTTTAAATAGCCTCATCAGCCGTCTTGGGTATGACGATAAACTACATCCGATTCCTGGGTAAGACGATAAACTACGTCCAACAGCAAGTCCTCTGATGGAACCACCTCTTAATTACTGGTGTTCCCAGGTTCACTCTGACCCAGGGTGGTAGCACCTGTTAGGGTCCCATCTATGGGCAAATAGTTAACACCCAAACTTGTGTAAAAATAGGTTTTACTACCAGAAATACTTTGTAATAAAAAAAATTATTACCAGCAATCATTTTTTGAAGGAAAAATTATTATCAGCAATACTTTGAAAAAAATACCAGTAATACAAAGAGATATACATTCTTTGAAAAAAAAATGGAGAATGGAACTCAGAATACAAAAATAGAAGAGAACAGGTGGTGCTGACCCGCCTTCGCGTGGGCCACACCTACATCACCCATCATTGTCTGCTGGAGGGCACAGAATCCCGAATATGCACTACATGCCAAGAGAAATTTACAGTGAAACATATACTGTTGGAGTGTGTAGATTTTTATCTATTGCGAACAAATTATTACCAAGTGAGTAATTTAAAAAACTTTTTACGAAAATAAAACCATCCAAGATTGTAAATGTCATAAAAGAAGTTGGATTGTACTAAAAAATATGAGTAATTGAAAAATGGTTCGAATATATATGTTGACATACACACCTTTCTTTTCCGAACTATCGCTATGAATCTATTTTTTGGCAATAAATGACCGACTGAGGTTGATATGCCATAAAACAAAACAACCAACCAAACAACCAGCCTCATCAGATCGAGACTGTCATGTAGATGTCATAATGGCGACAAAGACGTTCAGAAATATCTGTCAGCTGTATACAACGGCGTTTTAAGATTAATGGCTAAAAATGACTTTCAGCGAGTGTAGCCAGTACTTAATAGTGAAAACCATACTTATTCGAAACTTTTGGACTGCCGCTACAGAATCACAAAGAAATGTAACCAGACAACAGAAACCAAATCATATAAGGACTTTCAACAGCGGCGACAACTAAAATGAATAGCACATGCAACTCGAATAGAAAATAATGACGTAATGAAGATGTTGACGCCCCACACTACTTCAAGCAAAAAGTGAGAAAGGAAACCTCCATTAATACAGTAAAGCGCGATAACAGTTGCTGGACATGAAAAACATATTTTTCTGAAAAAAATTGTCTTAAGAGAAAGATTTTATGAATTTCAACCGACTGCAGTACGTTAATTAATGGAAGATATTGTCATCCTAAAATGCCCTCTTCTTGTACTGACTGAAAGGTGAGATTGGGATTATATCGATATTAACATTGACAATGTCAAGAGGCTAACATGGCCGGCACAATGAGGCGCCATTTTCAATTATTTATTTTTATAGACTGACGTTTCAGCAGAATGAAAACACTCGATGGGGGTTTGATTCAATTGAACGATTTGCCAGCACTAAAAATAAACGCGACGTCAAATAGTGATTGTTTTTTTTTTTTTCGCTCATTATTATTGCAAAAATACTGTCATTGGCAATGAAGGAAGGCGTCTTGAGCAACTCTGACAGCGTTATTGAATTTTTATGGATGTATGCCGGAAAACAAAGCGGCTGGCAATTATAGGTACAACATACATGCATACACACATGTAAATATAGATACATGTATTTTCAACACACACACACGAACACATACACACACACACACACACACACACACACACACATATATATATATATTTATATATATATATATATATATATATATATATATATATATATATATATATATATATATATATATATATATATATATATATATACATGCATACATATATATACAAGTATCGGGTTGGTGTAGATGAAATAAAATTCCGAATGTCAAAAACACTATTTTTTAAAAGTGTGTTCAATACCGAGTAAAGCAAATAACAATTATTCAACTACAAACACTGCAATTTTTGTAGTGATGTTATAACATGCATAGGTTATAATTTTGAAAATATATATATATATATATATATATATATATATATATATATATATATATATATATATATATATATATATATATATATATATATATATATATATATATATATATATTATGAAATGGACAAAGTCCGACAATTATGTAAAGACATTTTTATTCAGGCCGTTAAATTTTATTTTATACTGTTTATTATAAAACAGAGCATTTACTTAAATACTTGTATCTATAAAAAAGAATGTTAAACATAAAAATGTCTTTATATATATATATATATATATATATATATATATATATATATATATATATATATATGGTTGAATAATACATTTCAGATGCATCGAGTGATGCACTGTCTTCATTGCCGATTTCGGGTTTTGCATCATATCGACTCAAACAGCAACCTCGACCTGAGTCAGGCCGCCTCCTTCATAGCGTCGTTCTATATATATATATATATATATATATATATATATATATATAAGGAATTATATGTCTTCCGGTATCTACCTTTAGAGCAGTGGTTCCCAAACGGTGCAGTGCACCTCATAGGTGCAGAGGAAGAGGATAGCAGGTGAGGTGGAATGATTTAGAAACAGTTTTAAAAAATTCATATGCCAAAAATAAATATGATTTCAAAATTTAAAATATCAATATGGATCACATTTAATTGTATTCATGAGTCCCAGTATGAACAGTTATAAGTAATTATTGACCGATTTTATCATCGTTATATTTTTGCATTATATCAAATATTAAGAATATAGGAACTAGGGTCCGCAAATTGGAGGATTGAGTTATCAATGATAATGTTCTGACTTCGAATCCACGGTTATCTCCCTTTAAACCTCTCTCTCTTTTTTATTTTTAAATGTACTTTTTATCACATAAAATTTGGTGAGAGCAAATTTTCATTCCGAAAATGCGCCCCAGAAAAAAAGTTTGGAAACCACTGCTGTAGAGATAGATGAGTGTTTGTTTACCTGTTTTAAATGGCGTAGATATTTGTTTGCTTCACATCAGCACGAACGAACGGTGTGTGAATCCAGGTAAAAAAAAACAACCTATGAAATGTTGATTTTCAAAGCAACATAGTCATCCTTGACAAAATTAGTAAAATAAAAACTTGTTCCATTGATTATTAATTTAGCCTTTGTCGAAGAAATCTGGCTTGATGAAATAGCTATCTACAGCTAAACAGCTGTATACAACTGCTTTTTTAAGATTAATAGTCAAAAATGGTTTCGAGAGTGTGAAGGCTATCGATCTTGGCGAAGACTTACCTGCTTCGAACCTCGTGGGCTGGCGCTATATAATCACAAACTAAGAATTGTACCAAATAACAGAAATCACATCACTTGAGGATTTTCAACAGCGGTAACACATTATATCGATACCATATGTAATTCAAACAGAAAATACTGATAAAATTAAGACGCTGAGATTCCACACTACTTTGAATAAAAGGTTAGGAAGAAAACCCTCATCAATATTGCGAAAGAGCGATAACAGCTACTGGGCATGAGAAATTGTGCGGAAGCTGTCGATAGTTCTGACAGCATCCTTTGACCGACTGTTTGAGCGGATTGGACTTGCTCTAAACGTTTGATTTTGAGTTCTCTCAGAGAAACTTTAAGTAAGGTCCGCTTGTTATACCTGCAGTATAAACCAGAGGTTGGCACTGCGGGTGTTGAGAAAACACAAATGCCTCTTCATTGGGATTAAATAGCCAATCTATAAGGCGGATGTAGTCGGAAACCTCCTGCCAAATCATTGTTATATAATATGTCCACTTGAAGATTTTCAATAGCAACAACAATAAAAAATGGATAGCACATGCAACTGAAAGAGAAAATAATGAAATAGTCAAGATGCTAACATTCCACTCTATTTCAAATATAAAAGTTTGGAAGGAAACCCCATTAAGACTGTAAAAGAGCGTTAACTGTTACTGGACTTGAGAAACCTATTTTCCTCAAACATTGTCTTTAAGAGGAAGATTTTCATAATACTAATATTGGCCGCGCGCGCCTCGGCGTGGTGTAATGGCTAGCAAGCTGGTCTTGCTAAAACTGTTACAACGGAATAGTGAATTCAATCTTCACTGGGTGCCCCATACTTTCGGCCATGTGCCACATCTAAGACTCGCTTAGAAAATCAATACTAATATTGGCCACTAGATAAATGAATGCAGAATGTTTCCTGATAAGGAAACGGTTAATATTACCATTATCATCTCTCTATGAAAGGTTGCTGAGAAGTTCTTGGTCCAGCTCACTTCTCAAAATTATTTGCCTGACTAATTTCCTCACCTTTGCTGTTATTATGACAAATTTTGGCCGTTGTGCTCTTCGACCTCCATCAGGTGTCTGTCGATCCGGATCAGAAATTTTCCTACAACATCCTCATTAACCCTAATCTTTTAGCAATAACTCTCTACCTTGAATGGGTCTCGATCCTTGTATTTTGTGAACTTTAGTATAAAAAATCCACTCACCGTTGTATATAAGACCCTGTTGAGGCTAGGACGGCATCTGGTTAAACATAGAGTCTACCGGTGTCATCATCTTTTGAAGGAGTAGATATTATTCGCCTTTCGTTCGGTTCACACTCCTCGTCGGTCTCTACTAGGAGTAGAGATTTATCCCTAGTTTCCTGTTTACGATTTGGTTTCCGGTTCTTTCTAAAGTAGGCTTCAGCTATATACTTCTAACCTGTCCACCTAAACTCTGTAAAGTTTGTTCACGAACTATTTATTTGATTTTATAAATTTGTTACCTCTCCTCCACCAATGGGGGTAGATAGGTTCGCCTATTGTCCAGTTCTTTTGAACGGGAGTAAAAGTAGAAGTTTATCCCAAGTTTTCTTTTTTAGGGTTTGGGCTTCCGGTTCCTTTTAAAGTATGTTTCAGCCCTCCACTCCTAACATCTGCGCCTGAAATCTGAAATTTTGTTCACTACTTATTTGATTATATAAATACTCCAATCGGAGTAGATAGGTTCGCCTATCGTCCGGTCCATACTCCCTACCGGTCTTTTGAACAGGAGTAGGGGTTTATACCTTGTTTCGTGTTTTAGGTTTCCAGTTCCTTCTAAAGTCTACTTCAGCTCTGTATTCACAACGCTTGTTCTTTCCTATGATAATATAAGTCCACACAGTAGCCTTCTACTTTGAGTGGCTCTTTGGCCTTTTATTGGGTGAAAATTAGTAAAAAAAAAACTAAATGCTAGCGATGTAGATTGTTCTCATTCCCATGTTTGTGTCCGCTGATAAGTGTTTCATTCTTTTAGAGCATTGCTCAGTTATTACGAGGGTTGAGCGGTACTAGAAAAAATAGAGGATAGGTAAACACTTGAGAAGGCCGAAGTGTTCAACGGCTGAAACTTTGTAATAATAACTTTGGGATAATAAATAGTGTTATCCTGCTTGATCATTGAAATGATGTTTTTGAGGGTGCAGCTCGAGCTGGACATTTTTCTGCGATCTCTTTTTTTCTTTCTGTAGATGAACGTTTATACATATAAACGTACGCAAGGATTCTACATCTTGGTAAATACATACACACACACACACACACACATGCATTGATATCAATACATCTACGTTAAATCAATAACGTGAGCGCGCCTAAGGCTTCTAGAATCCAATCTAGTGCATCTCGACTACTTATGTATTTACAGCTGTGAAATCTTTCAGTGGATGTACGAAGGTGTTTCAGATTTCATCGCATAGAAATGGAGCAATGGATCTGGTTACGGTGAATATTAGATACTCAGCGGTATTAGAGTGCGCCAGCAATATATGATATATTTACACAACTGACAAAAAAAAAAAAGAATCTTCCTGTAAAACATTTATGATGGAAGAGAAACAACATCACTCGAGTCGGTTGAACTTTAACGAGACTAGCCAGACTAAAGTTTTAACAGGAATAGACATATTAGATTGGTGTATAAAAGATAGATCGTAATGTTCTAGAAAACAGTTCAGAAGTAATCGATAAAGTACATATATATATATATATATATATATATATATATATATATATATATAATAAATGAATAAAAACTTCAAAGAGACCTTGAGGATATATATATATATATATATATATATATATATATATATATATATATATATATATATATATGTTCTCTATATCTAAGGTTCAAAATGTATTTTTAAAAATGAAAATTCTTTCTTGAAAGGTTTCTTTTTAGCTTGAATTCAAGGCTAAAGGAATACATTTACTATACAAAAAAATCTTGTAAAAATAAAATACTCACACATAAACACACATACATGCACACACAAATATTATTTATATACACACATGCATACATACATAGTATATTACTATTCTATGTTCATAACCTTTTTTATATATTAATTTCATGCATACACGCATATGCATATATATATATATATATATATATATATATATATATATATATATGTGTGTGTGTGTGTACAGGGTGTCTCCTTTTAAAATGCATTTACTCTTTAGGTGACAATAAGTAGTGTTTGTAATGACTTACAAACAAGATTAATGTTTAGAATTAAGAAATATTACTGTATATTGACTTAGAAAGAAGATTAACGGATTAAATTATTGGATCTGAAAAGGGAAAAATGCAAGAAGTTATAGGAAGACAAAAAGTGAGTACATTTTTTAAGGCCAGCCTGTATATAAAATATAAATATACATTCATATCATATATATATATAGAGAGAGAAAGAATTAATATTAGAATGTTTTTTCACTTAAATCATGCTTACTTCGAAGTTTCATGGCTACATAGATGTGGCCACTCGTCAGAGCGGAGTTAAACTGCTGATATTTCTTGATTTATTTTGTGCTTTTATGAGGAATCTTATTTTTCCTTTTCGCTTGGTGGGTGTTGATTGGTTGTTGACTTCTCTTTTTCTTTCTTCCTTTCTTTTATTTTTTAAAGTATTTTTTTAATTCATTGTTCTTTCCTCACCTTGTCCGTTGATCTCTGGTTTATTGCTATTGTTTTGACCGTTTAATTTAGGTTATAGTTGATTTTTGTGTACGTCTGTATGTTTGTGCTGGTGTGGGCTTATATGTGTGCCCACGCCTATGCATGTTTGCATGCACACATACATATAAACATGTATACACCCTCTCACCCACACGTGTATGCATCTGCGTTCGTGTGTGCGCGTCTGACTGTATTTTTGTTTGTGTGTGTATTAATGTGTGTGCGTTTGTACGTTCGCACTCCTATATTCGTAGTCCTTGTTATTAAATGTATGCATATTTTTTAGGAGGTTATATTATTTATCTTTGCTCCTATGGAATCCTTCTGGAAGTGTCTCTCACAAAAATTGACTCTCTCGGACACCATAGCTCGGGACTCAGGGTATGACATTGGGGATCTGAGGACAGCAACACAAACCGAACAGCGTGGAAAGGGATTGTCAATGGACTTCCGACCAACCATGGGGAGGTCGAAGGATGATGGTGATAATTCACCTGGTCTTATGCCTTTGTATTATCACTTATTTCATCCCCACAAAAATTATTTTAATGTGAACTGAAATTCTCTAAAAGATTGTATAAACCACGTGCATCAGTTCATTATCCAGAAAGACGTCAAATATATCTAATCTCTACAGAGTGTCCCATAACGATGGGACACATTTTAAATGAAAGTTTTTTTTTATTATAAAAATTACATAACTAATATAAAAGAGTTCAAGATACTATCTAAGATTTTGCCATTTCCTACAAGTATCTGATGTCTCAGTTGCCCACGATGAACCCTCATAAAGTCGGTGGACTCCAAAAGAAATTGCAAGTTGTGGAAGCATGCTTCAACAGCCAAAGATCCATCGTTGCAGCCGAAAGAAAATTCTGGCAGCATTTTGGAAATCGACAGGCATCAACCCGAAAGGTGATTCTCTATGCAGTTACAAACTTCCGTGCTACAGGCAATGCCAACTATTTTTGAAATGAGAGAGCAAGCTCGTGCATGTTCTTTTCGTGGTGGTGACCATCTTAGGAATGCAATATTCAAATGTTTATGTAATTATTATAATACAAGATACTTGCATTTAAAATATGTCCTATCATTATGGGACACCCTGAGATTTGGCGTCTTTCTGGATGTAAGCGGTTTATACAGGCTTCTAGGGACTTTCACTTCTTCGCATTAAAATAATTTTTAATACGAAGGTACTATTTTTAATTAGTGATGATATTTACGTCAAGCTGTACTAATTTAGGCTGTGTCTACAAAGAGACGTGGAATCTAGGGTTGTCCTGGTGGAAAACGACGCTTTTCTGATTGGCCAATTCGGAATTCAACGTCTTCGTCCTGGGCATGACGATAAACTATATCCGGCAGCAAGACCCCTGATCTTGAGGACCATGGAACCACCTCTTAATTGATGTTGTTCCCAGATCCACCATGACCCGGGGTGGTAGCACCTGTTAGGATTTCAGCTATGGGCAAATAGTGAAACCCCAAACAAAGATCAATACGTATTTATAGTAAAATGATCAAGAAAGGGTACGGAATGAATCGGAAATTTAGAAGTACTCTCTGATGCAATTCGAACAATATTTTATTTTCGGGGACATTTTTTACAGCGAGGTTCACCCTGTACAAGTCCTGGGGACCACTCGAGGCAGAGGGTTACGTTAGGAGGCAGTTTGTATGGATAGGAGAGAAATGTAATGGTTAACCATAGACTTGAACATGTTAAGATTGTAGTGATCGGAGAAACATCCTCCTGGGAGTCGATTCCACAGAGCAGTAGTTCGCGGGAAGAAGCTGCTCGAGCGGAACTTACTCTCACCGATGGAATGTAGGCAGTTTGCTACAATGTACGTGGGATAGCGGGCCCTTGCTGTGAAGGCTAGACCTGGTGGAATCAAGGAATGTAGTTCTTCCGCGCACTTTCCGTGAAAGTAACAATATATAAAATTACTACTGTCCCATAATAATTGCTGCAGTTAGTGTATAGAATATGAGTGCAAGTGTAAACATTATTATGGGTAGGAGGTTGTATGAAATTACTAATGTACCCATAATAATTACTACATATAGCGTATAAAATGTGAGTGCAAGCGTAACAATTATTATTGGACAGAGGGTGTATGAAAGTACTGTTCCATAATAACTGCTACATTTAGCATATAAAATAAGAATGCAAATGTACCAACTCTCATGGAACAGAGATACCAACATATATTTCCCGTGACACTTTTTTTCAATGTTTTTTTTAACGTGGATATCATTGACGTCGGCAGCTGTCAAATTTGTCATCGTTATATTCAAAAATCTCCTCATGATGTATTCGTGTCTATAAAAAGTAAAGATAGTTTCTATAAATTACTTGCAGCTGTCGATAAAAATGAAACTGTCAATGGTAACGGAATTTTTTTAAACTTTCATGGATTTTTCATTTATTTTTTAAAAGCTGTGGCGGTCTGCAACGTTTTCTCAGCCCTGAGAAGCAACTGCTTCTTTTCAGCTTCTCACTAAGAATCTGTCTACAGTGCTCGACTGCCACAAATATTGTCATATTGCCTTCATTGAATCGAGAGTTATTTGACAAGAATGAATGTTTTTTTTTCAGGAAGCATCACCCTCACTAATACATAGTGTGTGTTACGCCAAATTTTGAGTAATCCGAACAGTCCACACGAAAAACAATCTAGCACGAACATTTGTCCTTGTGAGCAGTACTTTTTGCGAGTCAACGTGAAAATATTAGGTTGAAAAGAAAGTCCTGTTGTTTTTTTTATCTAAGCACTCTCCGGTCACTTTTCAGTACTTGCGGTAAAATTCTTTTTTTTTTCTTTGCATATAGCTTAATATCAGATTGCAGAAATTTTGTATCGATTTTACCTCCATTAAGTGAGTTTAGATCAGACTCACATTAAACACTTCATGCTGTATGAATTAAAAAAAAATAGTAGCTCTTTGTCATCTACAATGGAGGCAGAAAGACATTCGTTCTGTCGATATATCCGGACATGCCAACGATGTTTTGACCAGTTTCGATTTGAGAAATTCTTCTTTCGTAGATTTCCCTCTAATTGAACGGCCAAGTTCTGGACTTGAATTATCACTAATCACGATGAATAGATGTTCCTTCAGGATGGCTCCGTGCCTTGAGCGCATATTGAGCCTTAAACTCAACCCAGACCTCAAGTGAAACTCGTACATACGATCAATCACTAAAGATGCTGGAAAAAATGATCGGTTCCTTTAACCGCTCCAGGAAGTATCTGACTCCTTATGCTACCTTTACAAGAGCCAGATCAGACCAAAAATGGAGTACTGCTTGCATATATGGGTAGGAGCTGCCCAGTCTTCACTTTCAAGTCTCGGTAGAGTTCAAAAGCGTCTCCGTGTCCTTGTCCTTGTCCGTGACAAATTATTTTCCGCCCTACAACCCTTTTCTCACAGACAAAAAGTTGCATGCTTCTCACTGCTCTATCACTATATCCATGGCAAGTGTTCAGACGAACTACATTATTTAGTTACCAGTTCTAACCTTCACAGCTAAGACCTGCCATGCTACGCACAGTGCAGCGAAATACCCTCATTCCCATTATATTTAATTGGTAAATTCCATTCGAGTAGCTTCCGGCTAACCACTGCTCTGTGGAAACGACTCCAAAGAGGATGCTATCCCAATTACTACAGTTTTAACCTGTTCAACTCTAAGGTCAACCGTTACTTTCCTCACATGTCCGCATAAACTGTGTCTCTTATTCCGTAACCTTCTACCTCGATGACTCCCGAACTTTGTTAAGGGTGGACATTACAGTAATATATATATATATATTACAAAGAGTTAATCATACCTTGAATCAATTAGCAATATTAATGTAATTATTGGCGAAATCCCTTCGCTAGTAGACATAATTATAAGCATTATACTACTAATAATCCACTGAATGATGAGATCCTTATGTATAAAATGGATATGGTGTATTTTTTAATTCAGCTAGTATTTTCAAATGCTTCACGCATTCATTAATATTGCTAAGACATATCACTCTGTTAATTGAACTATCTACTTAGTTCATGTCATGTTAACCGAAAAACACTTATAATAAAAAATTCGTGGATTTACCAAATTACAAAATTCAAAAAATTCTCACTTGTAATATTTGAACTTTAGCGTTGCGATTTTCACGCTCCAACACTACATAGCCGTTAATAAATAGTTCATACTTAAAAACATCTTTCGGTAGGAAAAACACATTTATTTCGTCTTCCAGTTTTGATTCTAAAGGAACAAAAATGAGCCTGAAGATGGAGGCATGAAGCCTTTGAAGGTACTAGCTGAATTAAAAAAATACACCCTATCCATTTTATACATAAGGATCTCATCATTCAGTGGATTATTAGTAGTATAATCTTTGTAATATAAAATTATATGCTGCCTATTTTATTATATATATATATATATATATATATATATATATATATATATATATATATATATATATATATATATATATATATGTTGTAACCTAGAGGAGGGTACTGAATAGAATTATCACACGAAGTTTGATAATGAACGATAATACTTAGGACAAGAACAACACATATAAGATTTGCCAGCGGCGCGTAGAAGTAGTTAACTGCTAGAAGTGAGTCAAGTGATTTCCACAATAAATCTCCAACTGCAGACCAACATACAGTATTTACTACTGTATTTATGTGAATGCGGACATAACCATTATCGTCCGTAGGTATGCTACAACAATATATATATATATATATATATATATATATATATATAAAGCGACAAGAAGAAAAACTACTTAGCCGGCGCATTTCATCCTCTGAGGGAATTTATCAAGTCATATGTAAGATTTATTTTTGCAAGTGTTTATATACAGAACCAAGGATATCATTGGTTTATGAAAGATTTTAAATTTGAGAATAAATTTTATATTCATTAACTTTCTCAAACTTAAATGCCTTCATAAATCAATGAGATCCTTGCTTTTGTACATAAACACGTGCAACAAAGTAAATCCCCGATTTGTCTTGATAAAGTCCCTTTTATTCATTTTTTGCTTTTACAGACACACTCTGATCAATAATTTGCACACACACACACACACACACACACACACACACACACACACACACATATTGGGTTGGTGCATAATTATCAGGCGTTTTCCTAGGTGAGTTATTTGTTTATAAAAATGGCTATTTTGCTTACTTTTTTTAATGAAAATATTATTTTACTTTCAGGTTATAAAAATGCGTGTCGATAATCATATGCTCAGGAATAATCATTTAAAAATGATATTGTTGAAATATTATGTTTCTTTTTTCATAATAAATATTGTTTTAAAACGCCTGATAATTATGCACCAACACTATATATATATATATATATATATATATATATATATATATATATTGAGTATCTGTAAGCCGTTGTTTAAGAAAAACAGCTTGGGAATTAGAAGAACAGTTCAACACTTTGAACATAAAACAGATTCATGAACTCAGAAAAGTATTTAAATTTGATCAGTAGTGTAAAGAAAATCGAAAGTACGTTTAAGTTTGTTCAATGCAAATGGTTCAACCATTTCTTTTCTAGTTGCCTACCTCGTAGGGGAGACAACTGTGGTTGCCTTTACCACAGGTGATCTATCATCTTCTGACTGCTTCTCGGTTTAAAGAACTGCTCTCGGGTTATCATTGACGACTAGGTTTTGCTGCTGAACCATTTACTGGGTCGAATCATCTCCAGCGATGGAAAGTGGGTCCTCTATAATCATATCCAACGAAAATGACAACAATTAGCACCCACTGTAAAAGTATAATCCCTACCCAAACCTTGCTTACACAACCAAACCTTATGCTCCTCTGAAGCCGAATCACGTTGCCGAACGTGTTTTCTGAGCCGAAAGTATTTAATTTAGATTTTACATGTGTGTTATTCACAGCCTCTGACTGGCGAACAGGATGGTGCCTGAAGGGCGGAGCCAATCTTCTTCGATTTAGGCGTTAACAAGGGGGTGGAGGGTTATATTTTGAGCAGGGATTTATTGGTAATGCGTTGGATGGACACTGGAGAGTTGTTCATGTCGTCAAAATGAACTTTCCTGTCTACGTCGGATTTCTTTAGCAATGTTTCCGGAATAAGACACTGGCATTTAAACAGAAAGTGTTGCTTATACCAGACACAGCACCAGCTCCAACTGCTATCACAGTCGTTGAGTACTTTGCTATATTAGGGTTACAAAAATGCCTGACCTATGGTGTTCAGCGGATCTTAATCCTATCGAAAATCTTTGGAGAGTCATAAAGAGTCGTCTTTATGAGGGCGACAAACACCAATTGTCATTCAAGCGATAGCAATTGTTTGTTAGGCTGTCACACCTGAATGAATTCTGAATTATATCAGCAAAATATTATTGCTTTCCTACTGTGTTATTTGACCAAGCTTGTGATATTTTGCTTCGTTCGTTATTCATCTGAATAAATCCCTGCCGTGTTTGACCATTGTCGTTCTTTTATTATCCTCCTGATACTGCAAATAGATTCATTTGACATATTTGCATATAAATTAGGACGGTATAAATAATCATATTTTGGACATTCTATCAAAGCAATTCTATATTTGAAGAAGATCGTAGATTTCTTTGATATTCCATATAAACGTACGGCCTATATTCGACCTCCATTTGATGAATCTAGCACAATTAGTTATATAATTATTACCATTTGATTTGCATATAATGTTGGAATTCTATCTATCTATCTATCTATCTATCTATCTATCTATCTATCTATCTATCTATCTATCTATCTATCTATCGTCTGTTCTGATCTATCAATCTAATAATGACAAAAATTGTGTTTCATAACAAAAAATAGACCAAAAAATAAGAAAACATCGACAAGTGTATTTCTGGAGTATAAAGTGCAATCCACTCGTCAGTGGTTTAGATTAGTTCATTTGAATTCATTTTTAGTTTTTTAACTTTGTAATAGCTTATATCTGCGAAACTTGAAGTCGTGAAGATAAGTTTTTTTTTAATAATTTTTCATTTTATTTCTCTCTCTCTCTTTTACATACACACAAACTCTAAAACTGGTCTAATGGATCTATCTATTTATTTATTCCAAGGAATGATAATGGTTATTTTATGAATAATTAAACATATATATTTTTAATGAATTTAAAAAAGTAATTTTTTAAAGAATGAAAATTAAAAAGAGAAGACAAATGAGTGTGAGTGAGGGAATTGTTGCTAGAGGATCCATTGCTATGGTAACACGAAGCATGTTCATTTGTTGCCATCGATTAATACCTCATGTTACTATAAGAACGTAATATCTCATTATTAAGAAAAGGACATACGCCTACATAAGCGATAATTATATAATGGCATATTTTAGTTGATATCTAAGTAAAGATTAGTAAGATCAGATGCTATGAATTATTACTTAATTTCATATATAATCTTTAGATGTACATATATTATGTACAAAATTAGTAACACACACACACACACACATATATATATATATATATATATATATATATATATATATATATATATATATGGAGATGATGTGGAAAGCAGATTTTAAACATGGCGTGTATTGGGTTGCAATTCTTCAAGTCGGAATGAAAGATAACCGTGTGTGTAAGAAAAATGCGTTGAAAATTTTTTTTAAGGATAAATGGGTCATAAATAAAATTACCTTATCAGATCCGACCACCAATGACTAGAAAGTGTTTGAGTTATATATATATATATATATATATATATATATATATATATATATGAAAGTGAACATTGAAGTCAACACTTAGAGTCTGTTTCATGCTAGACGCAATCGTCAGACCACGAGTGCTATTATTTTTCTCGGCTATTTATATATACGGGTCAGTGGTGGATTGTGGGTAGTCTATTTTGGCGGTTATGTTTACCAGAAGTCCCGATAAATTAACCGTTAGAAGAAACAAATAAAGATAATCAATACAAATAAATAAATGAATTAAAAAACAAATTAAAAACTGCTCCCGCCAATATAATAGTTAGAATAAACTACAAAAATCACCCCCAAAATTGAATAAATAGCTTTAATTACCTTCCCAAACCAAAAACAAATCTATTAAATAAGCGATACAAACAAATTTTTACAACGTTAATAAAAACACCGATTAAAAAAAAAATATATATATAAGATAAGAAAAAAAAATGACAAGCAAAATAATTTAACCCAAATAAATAAACAAATAAACGACTTCCGCCAAAAGAGATTACCCACAATGCCCCACTTACCTGTATATATAAATAGCCGAGAAAAATAACAGCACTCGCGGCCTGACGATTGCGTCTAGCATGAAACAGACTGTCGCCTCTAAGTGTTGACTTCTATGTTCACTTTTATATTTACACACACTCTATCTCTGATATTGAGCATTTTATCCCATAAATATAGCACACCTTAAGACTATATTATTTCTTCATATATATATATATATATATATATATATATATATATATATATATATATATATATATATATATATATATGTATGTAAGAGAGAGAGAGAGAGAGAGAGAGAGAGAGTTTTATTTTCCAAATCCATACAATCAGCTAAAAGTAAAAAATAAAAACCTCCGTGATAATAGCTAAAAGTATAGTCGAAAGCGATTAATATAAACTATGAATACGGCCACAATGAGCTGACCGTGTTTGTAAAATAAAACATTCCTATGAATCTAGATACATACATAAACATTTCATGCATTCAGTTAATATATATATAACAATATATATATAAATATAAAACAATATATATAGAGAGAGACAGAGAGAGTTATAGGAAAGATTTATTTAAAAAACACGGTCAGCATATTGTGGCCGTGTTCATAGTTAATATTTAGCGCTTATAGTTATACTTTTAGCCATTATCAAGAATTATTTTTTTTTTTACTTTTAACTGAATGTGTGGATTGTTTTATGTATGTATCTAGAGTTATAGGAATTATTTATTGTCCAAATCCATACATTCAGCTAAACTTAATAATAAAATCATCCCTGTTAATGGCTAAAAGTATAGTCGAAAGCGCTTAATATCAACTATGAATACGGCCACAATGTGATGACCGTGTTTGTAAAAGAAATCTATATATAGAAACAGGTTGAAACATATTAATTTCTGCCTGAATTTCTGGGGGATGAGGGCATATCATTTTTTTTAAACTCTTTAAATCAACAAAGACAGGGACAATAGTCCGCATGTATATCGTGTAAATTCTTGTTATAAATGCATATATATATATATATATATATATATATATATATATATATATATATGTGTGTGTGTGTGTGTGTGTGTGTGTGTGTGTGTGTAAGCTTTGTACATCGTGAGGAGGCAAAATATCCCGAGGTGGTCAATATAGCCTACGCTTCTCTAATGGGTTTGCTTCCTATTGGATTGGCCATCACCCAGATATCTCAAGTCAAGAACTATTTGATTAACTTACTGTCCAGTAGGGAAACTTGCAATTGCAATCTCATCGACGCTGCTCGGGGTTTAGAGGGAATAAAACAGAATGAAAGGGAAACTTTGATAAAACTAACTAATGGAATAATTAAATTGGCATATCTGGGTGCGGATCAAAGGGAATGGAGTTTCAATTCAAATAGAGTTAGCAGATTACTTCACAGATATATTAAATAATCCATTCATCAGAGAATATATAGCAAACGAAACTCCCATTATATTGCTCGAAGCCTTGACGGCGGCGCGAAAGAACCAAAAAATCTACGAAAGGTGGGAGTCAAGGAATTTTTTTTAATCATTTCATCCCAAGCAAGATAATAAAGCCACTAAGAACTCAAGAGGTCACTGAGTGTTAGAGAGTATATGAAAAGAAGAAAAATACTACTAAGGAGAGATAATAATGAAAGAACAGGAATTAAGAAGACAGAAGATGACGATTGACATTGCATTTAAGTTTTCGAAAATCAAACTTGACCAGAAAGAAAGAACCCGGAAGTGATTTCTACAATCGAGATGTGCGAGAAAAGAAAAAGTTAGCATAGAACTTACGGTTACATCTAGCAATTTCAACTGCAAAATGATGAGACCTTGCCGCCAATCTAGTACTGCGCTTAAATTCACATGGTTTAGGAACCGTAGAGGAAAGTTTTTCAGGACAATTACCGTGAAAATATTTATAGTAAAGGCACAGGGAAGCTACGTGATGGCTGTGGGAAAGTGACTGAAGACGAAATTCCAGGTTAGGACCAATAACATTGTAGATTCTTCTTTGTATTTTTTCAAGAATCTCTAAATATATAGCAAAAGCACCAAACCAGATATGTCAGTAATATTCAATGAACGGACCAGTAGTAGACTTATAAATATATAAGATAGATTCTAGAGAGAAAAACTGTTTAGCACGACATAATTAACCAACTTTCCCAGCAATAGATTTAGCAGTTGATTCATTAGAAACAACTTTCCTAGCAGTCGACTTAGCAGTTGATTCAGTAGAACCAACTTTCCTAGCAGTAGACTTAGCAGTTGATTCAGTAGAACCAATTTTCCTAGCAGTAGACTTAGCAGTTGATTCAGTAGAACCAATTTTCCTAGCAGTAGACTTAGCAGTTGATTCAGTAGAGCCAACTTTCCTAGCATTCGACTTAGCAGTTGATTCAGTAGAACCAACTTTCCTAGCATTCGACTTAGCAGTTGATTCAGTAGAACCAACTTTCCTAGCAGTCGACTTAGCAGTTGATTCAGTAGAACCAACTTTCCTAGCAGTCGACTTAGCAGTTGATTCAGCAGAACCAACTTTCCCAGCAGTAGACTTAGCAGTTGATTCAGTAGAGCCAACTTTCCCAGCAGTAGACTTAGCAGTTGATTCAGTAGAGCCAACTTTCCCAGCAGTAGACTTAGCAGTTGATTCAGTAGAGCCAACTTTCCCAGCAGTAGACTTAGCAGTTGATTCAGTAGAACCAACTTTCCCAGCAGTAGACTTAGCAGTTGATTCAGTAGAACCAACTTTCCTAGCAGTCGACTTAGCAGTTGATTCAGTAGAACCAACTTTCCTAGCAGTCGACTTAGCAGTTGATTCAGTAGAACCAACTTTCCTAGCAGTAGATTAGCAGTTGATTCAGTATAATTTTTCAACTTCATGTCAGCAGAAAATGTTAGCCCGAGAAGGAGCAACGAATCACTATTTTGGTGCTTTGCATAGAGCGATTTAATGAGAAGGAGAAAACCCCAGACAGCAGAAATGATTGCGAGCAGTGCCAGTTGGTCTATCACGAGAAATGGTAAAAGGCTAAGCTGGAAGAATAGGAGACGGTCTGAAGAAGTTCGAGCGAAAAGAAGGCATAAGTGCCAAAAAGGGGAAAAAATGAGGCATATGTCAAACAGGTTTTTGATAAAACTAGCGAAGTGTAAGGATGAGAAACAAACCAAAAAATGTTAGAAACAAAGAAAAAAAAGTGCTGGATTGTTATGCCATATCCATGCTCTTATAAGGTACAGAACACTGTACGATCTCCCCACAGACGAAGAAAAAAATGGAGGCGACAGAAATGTAGTTCTACAGAAGCATACTGAGAGTTCCGTGGACGGAGCGAGTAACCAAAGAGGACGTTTTAAATAAAATGGAAACAAAAAGAAGATTTTCTTTTTAAGCATTTCACCTCAAGCAAGGCGGGAGTGCCACTAGCACGCAAGGGGTTTCAGAGAGTGAAAGTAAAAATAAAGAGGAGCGTTTGCGGATAGGATAAAGAGTAGGACGGGGAACAAGATCACGGCATCAGAAGATATCGATTGACCTTATAGCTAAATTTTTGAAGATTATAGTTATCATGGAAGCAAGTAAGAGGAAGGGAGTTCCACTGTCGGGAAGTGCGCGAGAAGAAACTGTTGGAGTAGAAGAGGCGGTTACATTTAACTGTTTCGACAGTAAAATGGTGCGACGGAGATGCCAACCGAGTAGTACGCTTAAATTCGTGCAGTCGGGGCACCAGTGAAAATAGCTCGTCAGAGCAGTTGCATGAAAATAGTTGTAGAAAAGACAGAGGGAAGCCATATCTCGTCTATGAAAAAGTTACTGGAGTCAAGATGCCAGGTCAGGACCTATCACATTGCATACTCAGAATCAAGAAAAGTCAACAGAAGACGGGAAGGAGGACTTGGAGAATAACACCCACACAAGGTATTTGAGGGCAACAGAGATAGGGGAAGGCAGCCAACCAGCCACCTAGCTGACGGACTTGTGTGAAGGGATCACAGAACGTGGGATCCTTCAGTCAGTGATACCAGCATGGGCGTCCCGGTGTCGATTCACGACTGACTAGGCAGAAGATTTTCCCGCAGTAGGTTACCGTTTCTTTGCTAGACTAGTGGCCAACGAAATCTCTTGGACTCAGTCTGACCTGCTATTAAACCCGTAGCTGGGTGGGGGGAGAGATGGATTCATATCTTTTCTACGGTTAAATTTCGGTAATTTTGGTTATTTGAACCAACTGCTAAATGAACATAAATAAGCCCACTGGAATTCGAACGAGGCTTTCTGATGTTTCATTCCGAGCCGATATCCATTAGCCACAACACACATCGTCGTAGGATCCTTAGCGAACGGACAAAAAAAAAACTGATATGGGTTACAAGGAATAGGAAAGGACATATCACATAGAAGAAGCCCTGTAAAGAAGCCGCCGCTCAGATGCTGATTTTGTGGGGAAAATGGGACGTGTAGAAAGACACTGTTTGAGCTAAAATGTCCAAAATGCTTAGAAGGTCACATGGTGTTGTCATTGCCCAGAAGGAGAGAGTAACTGGCAAATATGGACGACGACACGCTTAGTCAGAGAGGTCAGGGAAACAGTGGACACCCCAGTAGATAAGTAGGTGACTCTGCGTCATGAGTAATCAAAGTACCTCTAAAAGCAAGAAGAGGGCAAATTAGGGTAAGATTTTGATAAAAAAAAAAAGGTAGGGGGAGAAATAAAGCACTATCCCCGAAAAAAAAAAAAAATTATGAACGCGGGTGGGGTTCTTTTAAAGAAAAAGAAATTACCAAAAGTAACATGCTGGGAATTAAAACAACCAGAACATTTAAAGAGTAGTCGCGTTTCGAGAAAAGGCAAGTGAGTAAGAATAAATAGAGGGAAGGGATGCAAAGAAACAGAGAGAGAGAGAGAGAGAGAGAGAGATAGAGAGAGAGAGAGAGAGAGAGAGAGAGAGAGAGTAGATTTTTCTTCCTTGCAATGACGACGCTGATTAGTACTGTCTTGGAATAAAAATATACGAAACCGGGTGGCAAACATAACAGTTCCTTTGAAAGGGAATTTGGTAACTGTTAATTCTCTGTCGTAATCGTTCGCCTGCTAACTTATCACAAATGGTGGTGACTTTATATCCAGCCAATAGCACACCATCTAGCGACTTCAGTGACCAAAGATTCAAGGGCGATAACTCATCAATAATTGGGAAAATATATGCAAAATATATTTTTTACGGTATGAGTAAAGTAGTAATATGTTACACACACACACACACACACACACACACACACACACACACACACACACACACACACACACACACACACACACACACATATAAATCCGACAAATATTTTAATATATATTCTGTTTACATGTTTTTTATGGATACACATATTTGAGTAAGTGGTCTGTTTTTTTAAAATTAAACAGTATTAATTACATTTACCGGCAGATATGACAGATCGAGAAAAATCAACACAAAATGTCTGTTGTCTTTAATAATATTTGCGTTAAAGAGCATTTGCTGCTTGCAGACTCTGTTTCATCCTCAAGCGAAATTTTTGGGAATCGCTTGAGGATGAAACAGAGCTTTTGGCTCTTGTTTTTGAAACATGAGAACTCTTATGTAGCGAAGGAATCATATTTAAAAAAAATAATTATAATTATAATTTAGGCTCTATTTAGGTATTGAGCACTGTTTTTTAAAAATAAAAACAAAGAACTTCGGATTATTTACCTTACGTGTTCTTTCCTATTTTTCTATATATTTGCACACACACACATATATATATATATATATTGATAATATATATGTATATATATATATATATATATATATATATATATATATATATATATATATATATATATATAGTGATATATAGTGATATATAGTGATAACATATATATATATATAGTGATAATATATATATATAGTGATAATATATATATATATATTTATATATATATATATATATATATATATATATATATATATATATATATTATCACTTTAAACGTTCATTTTTATTGGATACTTATATTTGAGTTTACGCTACGTTTATTTATTAAACAGTACATTTATTTTCGTCTACTGAGAAAATTCGAGAAATCTTATGCACTGTCGAATATTCAGGACGGTAAGCGAAAATAAATAAATATACAGTTTAATAAAATAACGCAGCGTCTACTCAGATATTAATCGAGTTCGCCTTATGCAAGACGTTAAAACCACCGAGACACAAGGGGTTACCGGGTGGGGACGACTTAGAAACAGGAGTATTGCTAAGGAGCGAGAACTATAGACGAGTAATCCGGAGGAGAATATATAGCGATTGAAATTTTTGCTGATTAAATTTGGCTGGAAGGTCTGCCGCCGGAAGGGAGTTTCACAAGCGAGAAGTGCGAGAAAAAATCTTTTAGCATAGAATTTGCAGTTACATGTAGCCAGCTCAGTTGCAAATTGGTGAGACATATTCGCCAGTCTAGTACTGCGCTTAAATTCAAAGATTCTATGTACCATAACGAAGAGGTCACCCGGACAATTACCATGAATGTATTTATAGAAAAAGGCAAAACCTGACGGCGGTGAAAGCCGAGATGCCAGATCAGGTCCAATAATGTTGCTGATTCTTCCACTAAAATTAACGTTTAAAGTGATAAAAACATCTGTCGGATTGATAAATAAAAGTCCATTATTTTCGAAAATTATATATATATATATATATATATATATATATATATATATGTGTGTGTGTGTGTGTGTGTGTGTGTGTGAAGAAATATACTCTTAAGGTGTGCTATATTTATGGAATAAAGTGTTCAATATCAGTAAATATGTGTAAATATAAAAGTGAACATTGAAGTCAACACTTTGAGGCGACAGGCCTGACGATTGCGTCTAGCATGAAACAGCCTGTCGCTTCTAAGTGTTGACTTCAATGCTCACTTTTATATATATATATATATATATATATATATATATATATATATATATATATATTTTTTTTTGCAGCATCGCCCGCGCGACGCCAACGTGACCGAATTCAAAAAAGGGAACGCTGACTTTAGACTTTCAGTTTTTCTGTTTCTGACTAGTCTTGTGTCTATCGTCTCTTCATGGTTACTTAAATATAAATATGTTTCGAATAACCATGTCCTGAAGGTGGTCTGCTAGACCGAAATGTCTGACGTCGACAGTAAAACAAAATTAAAACAGTAAACTTGCATATTCGGATTTTGCTTTGTCTTTTCCATATTTTTCATCATACCGTCGGATCTACATCCACATATTTGCTTACATATATATATATATATATATATATATATATATATATATATATATATATTACATACAACAGGAATTAAGATTACTCCATGGTTATGCTCATTTTACCTGACAAATTAATGTGTAAGAATTTTTAAACCGATTAGGTTAATAAGAAAAAAGTAAAAGGTTTAAATTATAACAAATTTTACAAGATAGATGGTAATATTTTAGTATATGTTAATATATGTTCTTTTTAATTTAAAATGAAGAATAGTAAATGATACATTTGCTAAAAAGAAAATAATTAATCCATTGTATCTTCTTTAATATTTTAATATATTAATAATTCTGGATTTTTTTGTCATTAATATAAATATATAATTATATAAATATATAATTATATCTCTTACTATTGGATTAATAGTAATTTGTTAATATAATATTTAAAAAAATATTTCCCTAATTTTCCATTCCTATTTTACTGATTGAAACCGAGGTAAATATTCTAATATCAATCAAGTCAGTCTACATATATCTATCTCCTCACACCATTTCCATGTCTAGACATTACTACCCTCTCTCTACTTTCTTCTTTCTCCCTTTCTTCCCCTTCCTATCTTGTCTTTTCACTATTTCTTTTACTCTTTCATCCTTTTTTTTCCGTTTTTCTTTTCTTTGCTTCTGCCTGGCTTTTAAACTTTGTTTTAAGCCAGTTTCATTTTATTTTTTCTTATTAACCTAATCGGTTTGAAAATCCTTACAAATTAATCTTAATTGGTCAGGTGAAATGATCATAACCATGGAGTAATCTTAATTCCTAATGTATGTAATTTATATGCCCTGTTTAAATAAAACATTGAGCTCTCTACGTGAATCAGTTTTAATATTTTATTATTAGCATTCACTCGGATTATATACAAACGGATTATATATATATATATATATATATAAAATAAATAAATAAAAAAGGAAGACATTTTTTATGTTTATAGGTTCTTTTTATAGATACAAATATTTAAGTAAATGCCCTGCTTATAATAAACAGTATTAACGTCATAATGTCCGAGAAATTTTCATAGAAACATATGCGTCCTCCGGCAGGAATCGAGCCTGTATCCTATACGGAACCGTCATATAGCCTGATGTGCTTTACCGATTGAGCCACAGTGTCGATTTTATCGTTTTTGGACTACAATTCTCCCTGATTTTCGATTCCTGTCGGAGGACGCATATTTTCTATGAAAATTTCTCGGACATTCAGGCCGGTAAATGTCGCTAATACTGTTTATTATAAGCAGAGCATTCACTTAAATATTTGTATCTATAAAAAGAACGTATAAACATAAAAATGACTTAAAATAATTGTCGGACTTTGTCCATTTCATAATATATATATATATATATATATATATATATATATATATATATATATATATATATATATATATCAGGAGTAGAGAGAGAGAGAGAGAGAAAAAGGGAGATTTAAGGGGACAGAAAATAAGGAGCTGATTAATTAAAGGGAAACAGAAACGGAAACGATGAGGTATATCCGGGTATATGAACTTCACACAGGGGGACCATTAAGCTAAAATTGGGCGAGAAACAACTGGAAGCCTTGAACAATTCTGGGTCTGAACTGACGTTGATGAAATTAGCCGTATTCGTAAAAATCGAATTAAATAACAGAAGCTTGAAGGTTTCAGATCGGCCCTTAACTCAAACTACTGGCCAGCACATGGAGCGATTACCAAAAGTAGCGGAGAAGTGACTCTCCACAACTTCCTATCATTTGCAGCTCTTACTAAGGTTTGTTTTTTCCTCAACCCTCCCATTCCATTCATTTAAATATGCTTGTTAGGAAGGTTACTAGCCCGCTCTCCCCTGCCCCTCTTGCCTTCAATATATCCTCTGTGTGTCAAGTTCTCCAAGCCCTCTTCCCTCATTTTGGGTCCTATAAATTTCAACTGTCCCTTTCCGATTCATCTTTTTCGTTTCCATTTTCCTTAAAACTTCCTCGTTTCTTACATGCACCGTGCACGGTATTCTCAGCATCCTTCTGTAGAACCATATTTTTGTTGCTTCAAGTCTCATTTCATCTGTGAGGAGATTGTCTGGCATTCAGTGCCATATAGAAGGACTATTATCATAAAACAGTTGAGCACATTTTCTTTATTTATAACGAGATTTTCATGTTTCTTAATACTTTGCTTAGCTTTTCGAAAGCATCTTTCGTTATTCCAGTGCCTCTTCGGAGTTCGGTTTCACATTTTCCGTCCTCTGTGAAAAGCATTTCCCAGGGGCGAAAGATATTAGTGGAAGACTTTAGTTAAGTGGGGATATCAAGCTAAAAAAAAAACTTTAATCTAAACCCCTGAAGAATAACAAGACTATAAATCCAAGGAAAACATAAAAAAACGTACCCGCAAAAAATTGTATATCAAAAGGACGGTTTTTCATTTGACACCACTATTATTTTAACTACCGTCACTTATTGACAATGTTTATTGTTTTAAAAAGCGATGATTATAATTCTAATACAACCTAAAATGATGATGAAAGTGAATTTATGTTTTTGTTCTTGAGAATTTACAATAAAAATAAATAAAAATAAATAAAAAATTAAACACTTAAACATTTATTAGATTGTTTATTTACAATAATAATTTTATATTTACAACATTCTAAAAACTAATACAATTAGAACTAATACAATTCAATATTTATCATTTACCAATTTATAAAGAAATAAATATGAAAACAATTTTTTATTCATAAATTTATAGATATTTGCTAAATTATTAAAATATGTGAACCAGTTATAAGGAAATCCTTATTATTTACCGTTTTATAAAGTTCGAATCGATTGGCAAATAGTCGATATTTTGTCAACCATTCCTGTAAGCAATACAGTAAACAAATAGCTAAAAAAATAAGAAAATCTTTGCGAAATGCTTGATGTAAATGAATATTATTCACCATTATTCCTTGATCAAAATACTAAGTCGGGATGCAAAGATTTACGCCTCGCGTCTTATTTTTACACAAGGTTTTTTGAAGTTGATTTCGTGGCATAATCCGCATCCACTGGCAAAACCTGAGCGAGGATAATGGTTATAATCTGCTAATGGAGTTTTTACTATTTGTCGTTGGTTTTCTGATTCGCGCGCGGGAAAACTGTCCTAAAATGTCGAATTGATGGATGACTACAATGGAGCACTCATTTTATGAAGAATAATCATATTTAATTTATTCTTTTTAATTACAAGCGATATCATAAAACAATTCCTGGTAAACACTGACGTTTCTTCATAGACAAATCATTTTCTTGGCCATGTCTCAATCAGGGCCGGTGCAATGAGCTCGTACTGCCTCAATCTATGATATTCCCCGAATCTATAACAAACCCCCTGAATTAATGATACCGCCATAAATCTATGATAACCCCAATCTATGATACATCCCCAAAATTTATGATACCTCCTTGAATCTACTGGTCCTCCCACTCTACTATATCATAATTTTCATGAGGTAGTATTCATATAAAATACAAATTTTAGTGTAACATAATTATGTACAATAATGGATCATATGCAATATAGGTCAACAACTCAACTAGAAAATTTTTAAATAAATACAATCTAACTAGATACAAATTAGGGACGAGTCATAATAAACCATTCTATCTTAAAATAAATCAACAATGATTTACGGAAATTTTTAACATTAACGGGAGGTTTTCTTGCTAAATAGTTGCATAATTTTAACACATTCAACATTAAAAATAAAAAATAGTGAATTTTATATAGTTTTTCGAGACTTAGAATGAGCAAACGAAATTCAAGGATTTGGACGAGAAAAAAAAGAATATCGTCAAAATCCACGAAAATTTTTCACCCTTTAATAATAGTCAGTTGTGCTTAGTATAATTTGTAACGTATATAAATGTAAGTTGAAAAAAAAGCAAATATTAATAAGATAGCTAGGGTCACAAAGGCTCGGGACGTCCAATCAGGCTTGGTTCCCTTTCTGTCGGAAATAGTACGCCCGGCTCTGTACTGAATAATTTTTTTTTTTAAAACTAAAATACTTTTAAAATACGAAATAGTGTTTCTATCTGTCATACTTGTAACCGTGTATTGTACTAAACTTCATTCCCTTTTTATTGGCGACTACAGGTGGTAAACATTTCTCCTTTTTACTGGCCACACGAAATGACACTGTTTTTTTTTATATAATAATGGCGGAATATTGTAAAAAACAAAACAAAAAAAAACAAAGAAAAGAAACCGAGCGCTGAAAAAACCGCTTCTTCGGAAGCGCAGATTAAAACTATTAATCCTCTGGTTTTGCGCTTAATCGTTCGCCTACAGTCGCCATGTTTTGAAACTCTTAAGAAATATAACCGCTGCCTCTTTTCAAATGGTGGTGACTTTATATTCAGTCCTCTAGCGAATTCAGTAATCGAAGATTCAAAGGCGATAACTCAACGATAAGAACAATAATCAGAAAAATATATAAAAGTAATTTTTACAGTATAAGGTAGTAATGATATATTGTTTATATTTTACACACACTTACACACACACACACACACACACACACACATATATATATATATATATATATATATATATATATATATATATATATATATATATATATATATATATACGTGTGTGTGTGTGTGTGTGTATGGATGTAATAAGAAAGAACAGTTAGATTAATGATCCAAAGTTCTTTAGTATTTGTGTTTTTATTAAAAAAAAACAGTACTCGATACAGAAGTAGAGTTTAAATTACAATTATATTTTTTAAAATTATGATTCCATCGCTTCACAGAAATTACTATGTTTCGAAACTAGACTCAAATCCTAAAGTTTAATTTCAGTATTAAACTTAAAATTTAGAGTACAGTTTCATTCTCAAGCGATGTTTATAAGTTTAATATTGAAATTAAACTTTAAGACTTGAGTCAAGTTTCGAAACGTCGAAATTTCTGTCGCGATGGAATCATATTTAAAAAAAAAAGTTATATATAATTATAAAATTTAAAAAAATAATTATATATAATTATAAAATTTAGAATATATATATATATATAATTCGGTTAAATGTTATTTTTTAAATGGATATTGGAGTAGATGCTCTGTATTTTCAAATATGGGTATCCATTTAAAAATAAAGTATAAACGAATTTAAAATCTGTCGGATTTAATCCATTTCCTATTATATATATATATATATATATATATATATATATATATATATATATATATATATATATATATTGTAATGTTCAAACTAATATCGGAAGGAATTTTAATAAATTTAATTCATTAGCATTTTAACCATTCACTAACACTAAAAAAAGATTTTTAGCAAAAATAATATTAAGATCAGCTATAGCTTCCTTAATAACATAGACATATCTATATTCCAACGCAACCACATTATATAAATATATTTCCAGAATAGACAACGTAAATTATTAAAAAACAAAACAAATGAAACAGCCGAAAAAAATGTTTAGTCTCTTAAACGGTCAATGTATGACTGATAATATTGTATACCGAGCGAGCATACATTACGGTAACGGTATTAAATTTTATTTTATCTCCATTGAAAATCCTTGGAAATTTTGTTGAGTTTAGGTAATATAAAATACAAAATACCTCTACTCACTCCAAATATTTCTGGCAATTAAAGAATGATCGTAATAATTCACCTTCCATTTACTGGGATATTATAGTAAGAGCCAAATCTTATAAAGGGAAAGGTAACAGATGCAACTTGTTTCTTGGTGAGAAATTGGTTATCCTAAAACGCTCAAATAACCCTAGCTTATTAAATAAGAGAAATGAATTGATGGTTACATGTAGGCATAAAAATAAATATTTGCTTAAATACATTGATCCAGATTATTTTTTAATATACATTTTTAAGCCAAATTATGTTTTTGTTTATAAAAAATAAAAAAGAATAAGTAATCTCTCCTTAATAATGAAAAAAATTAATATTCGCAACTCTAAAATAAAAAAAATATTAATTTTTTTTACATATATATACAATTCACATTTATTTTAAATTAAAAAACTGTAATTCCAGTAGAATATTTTACTGCGTCAACATTGCGATAACCAGATATATTTTTTAAATTTTAAATTACATAACGGACAGTCTATACTCAGCACCTGAAGATTGCGTTGTGTATGAAACTCCGAGTCGTGCTACCGGTGAAATGATAATATGTATATTTTTTAATTTTTCAGTTTGGTTGGAGTGAGGGAGTACAAAAACTGACCATATCGTCCCTTGTCCCAAGCGCTTTCGGCCATTTCCTTCAAGACGTTTACTTGAATTCCAGCCACGCTCACCATGTGGAAGCTCGGAATAAACGATCCTACTAGTATTAAAAAAAAAAAAAATAAGACAATTAAAGCATAAAAAAGGACTAACAATAACATCCCCTTAAAATGGCTAAGAAAATGGCCGAAAGCATTGGACAGTAATGTTGTGCTAGTCAAAATAGACATTTATAAGTTTACCATTCATCCTGGCTTTGAATATTGCTGCTACATGCGGTGTGGTGCTCCTGTTATATATTTAGAGATTCTTGATAAAATCCAAAGAGGAATCTGCAAATAAGTTATTGGTCCTGAACTGGCATCTCGGCTTCAGTCTTCTTTCCCACCGACGTAATGTAGCTTCCCTCTGCCTTTTCTATAAATATGTTCATGGTAATTGTTCTGATGATTTTTCCTCTATGGTAAGTAGTCTTTATGAATTTAAGCGCAGAACTAGATTGGCGGCATGGTTTCATCCTTTTACGGTTGGAATGGCTAGATGCAACCGTAAGTTCTATGCTAACAGATTCTTCTCTTGAATTTCTTGCTTCCTAGTCAATTTTGATCCTCAAAAATTTAAAAGCAATGTCAATCCTTGTCTTCTGTCGTCTTAATTCCTGTTCGTTTATTCTCCCTTCTTAATAGTGTTTTTTTCTCTCAGTAACCCCTTGCTACTTAGTGGCTTTATTGCCTTACTTAACGTTAAAAGATATAAAAAAATGGTTACCCACCTATATGTTAGAAATAACAATAAAAGGAGGTCAATTTTTTCAACAGAAGGACAGCTATGTCAGACTGATAAAAGAATGACCCCAAGCAAGAAAAAATCCCGATTGTAAGTAAAACAAGCTACTTACCTTCGCAAGAGTCGGTACTGTTCCATCCCATATATTCAGAAGTCATTAACTGTTGAATGATAGATGCTTTTCCAACGCCTGGAGTGCCAAGTACAAAAACCTTGAGGATTTGTACCGAGGAAAGGGAATATGTACTGTTCGACGTTGACGGGTAGTCACTAACGCTGTTATTAGGTGAAACCCAACTACAGTTGGTAATCAAGGAGTCGCCTCTGTTGACCACTCCTTTCGAGGTGGTTGCGAACGAACGAAGGCGGTAGAAACCCGACGTCGAAAAATTGCCAGATCCCGGTTGACCGGTGCCGGGCCCATAATTTCCGCTTACACCAGCGACTCCTGCATCCGAGGGTTCCACAAAGAGATCGTCGTTGTCAGCTTGCCAAGGTGGTGGCCCGAGCAGCTGGGGTTTTCGGCACGTGTTTTTGGTCGGCATGGAACTTGTCCGCGGCCGCATTTCTTCTTGGAGTTCCTGGTCGGCTCTCCGACGGTACCGGCGTACGGAAGCTGACCGCGGCTTAGTAGCGAACGTCGATGTGCCCAAGGAAGTTGACGAAGAGGCCCCAGCCGACGCGGAAGTTGTTGATAGCATATTGAAACTCGAGGATGGAGAAACAGCCGGGGACAGAGAGTTCGGGTTGGGAGTGGCGAAGTTAGGGTTCCAGGCATTTATTTCGTTTACGCTCGAAGCGAGGGTAGTACTGCTGTCAGATGATGGGGAAGGTGGGGACGAAGTGAAAGAAAATACAGCTTGTGTCACTTGTTGCCGATTTAGTGCCTGTTGCTGCTGTTGCTGTTGTTGCTGCTGCTGTTGTTGTTGGTACGCGGCTATTGTGGCCGGGGACAGCAGAGGGGATACATTTATAGGGGAGTGTGAAGAGGATCGCGGGGGTGGCGGTAAGTGTGGTGAATACTGCTGCTGTGAGGGCGGAGGTGGAGAAGGGGAAGGCTGTGGGGTGTTTTGGGGTTGTTGGAGTTGAGTCTGGTACTGATGGTGCTGTTGGTGGTAGTGATGATGATGAGCCGACGAGGGCGGAACCGGCGGTGGCGGAGGCAGAGGTGGAGGAATGGCCTTGGCCGTCACACCGGCGGTCGGCACTGTGGGGAGCTGAGACGCGTTTGTGCTCAGGCACATATTGGCAAAAGTTTCGTCTAGAGAACGGAGCTGATTGTCACTGGCGGCGGCAGCGGCGGCGTCGAACAGCGGCGAATGGGACGGTGAAGGGGACGGAGAAGGGGAGAGAGACTTGGCAAAGGGCGAGTCTGCTCGAAGCCTTCTTGGTGATAATGAGGGGCTCGCATTCGGAGTGGGGGTCATACTCTGAAAGGGTATACTACCGAAAGGGTCAGTCTGGAGTGGTTGGGGTGCATACATAACCCTTTCTAGTCCCTCAGTTATCAAATTTTGGAATTGCTGCTGCTGTTGTTGCTTCTGCTGCTGCTGTGGTGGAGGTGGCGGCGGTAACGTCGGAGGAGGTTGTTGTTGTTGACTGTATTGTGGTTGCTCCTTGATAAAACTGGTCGGTTTCGTGGTCACGTGAAAGGCGCCTGAACCGGTCACCAGCGGATTTGAAGGTTGCGGTGCGGAGACCAAGAATGAAGAGCTGGGGTCAGGCATCTGTTTAGATTGATTGTTCCATTCGTTGACCACAGGTTCTCGAAAATTTTCACTGCTACTGAAATGTCCGAAATCATCAGACCCGGCCGGAATAGAAATGTCGGTTGTGAAGGCCGATTGATTTGAAGCTAATCCCATTGAATTCGCGTTGAAGGCTGGCACCAAGGCAACGTTGTCATTGGTCGTGAATGCTGAATGTTCGGACGACGTACCGACAGGACCGGACGAGAATGCGGTTGCTGTAAATGCCTGTGGTCCAGCTGTGAACGTCGTCTTTACAGATGTAAACGCCGATGGACCGGAAGTGAATATAGAGGGACCGGACATAAAATGTGCAGGACCGGAAGTGAAGGCAGCGGGTTCAGGTGTGAAAGGGGGTCCAAATGGAGATGCAATAGTGGTGGGAACAGTGTCTTTTTCGCAAAAAGGAGTTTCGGTGGTTAAAGGTGATTTTCCTTGTTGAGAACTGTTTTCCAACCATGGTATTTGTTCAGCCATCATGAGAGAAATGTTGAATTAGCGAAGAAGGCGTTAAAAGTGTCCCGTGAGGCACATTGAAATCCAATTTCAATTTTAATAATAATAATAATAATAACAATAATAATAATAATAATAATATGATGTAAATATAAAGTCACTATTAAATGAAATGTAAGTTCAATCCGGATGAAAGATTACGTCCAAATTATTTTACAAGACAAAGAAAACTTAAAGAAGAAAATAGTTTAACGTTACGAACTGGATTTACTTCGTTCAGCAGAAGTAAAAAAAAATAATCGCAGAATGCTACTTCGGAAGTGTCTGGATTGCCATCATGAAAGTGGTGATGCCAGCTCGTGGACAGGAAATTCTTACGCTTCCAAAACGGAATGGTAGGAAGACACAACTTGACGAGTCTGAAATCATAGCGAAGGAGACGATAAAGATATCAGCATGAATGTATCACAAAGAGATTGCTTGATAAGTATAGGCAGGTAGGGTTGGGAGTTTGGCGCGAAAATGAGATGGGCAGGTAGGCGTGTCCTGTATGCTGATTGGCTAAATCACACACACACACAGTGTAATAGCAATAACATGACGGTGACCGTAATGTAAAGAGGACATTTACAGGGGGAGCGGTAGTGTGAAGAACAAAACTAATTTACATGAAAACGGATCAGGGCATTGGTTTAATTAAATGCAAAATGGCGTTACAAACAACTCCTTTTTTAATCCCCGGAACTAAAAAAAGTGAAGATGTTGGCGAAAATTTACAATACTGGATACGAAGAACGAAGATATCGAAACATTTTGAATATTTCAGGAACAGGTTGTGTGGCCTTGCTGCATATGTATGAATGTCACTGGGCGATTTTTTGGAGACTGTGACCTTGGAATTTTCATGCTTTTTCACGTTTTCATGCAAAAACTCAAATCAACAAACTTTAAATTTCTACAGCCCAAATTGTGGGGCGTCATATAACTGTTTCGACAGTTATCTATCTATCTATCTATCTATCTATCTATCTATCTATCTATCTATCTATCTATTACTGTTTGTTCATATCTACATACCTTACCTCTTTTTGGCTGTCCATTATCTATCTCTCTACCTATTACTGTTTGTTCATTATCTATCTATCTATCTATCTATCTATCTATCTATCTATCTATCTATCTATCCCTGTCTCTTCATTATCTATCTATCTATCTATCTATCTATCTATCTATCTATCTATCTATCCATCCATGTCTTTCTATCTATCTATCTATCTATCTATCTATCTATCTATCTATTACTGTTTGTTCATATCTACATACCTTACCTCTTTTTGGCTGTTCATTATCTATCTCTCTACCTATTACTGTTTGTTCATTATCTATCTATCTATCTATCTATCTATCTATCTATCTATCTATCTATCTATCTATCTATCTATCTATCTATCCCTGTCTCTTCATTATCTATCTATCTATCTATCTATCTATCTATCTATCTATCTATCCCTGTCTTTTCATTATCTATCTATCTATCTATCTATCTATCTATCTATCTATCTATCTATCTATCTATCTATCTATCTATCTATCTATTACTGTTTGTTCATATCTACATACCTTACCTCTTTTTGGCTGTTCATTATCTATCTCTCTACCTATTACTGTTTGTTCATTATCTATCTATCTACCCCTGTCTCTTCATTATCTATCTATCTATCTATCTATCTATCTATCTATCTATCTATCTATCTATCTATCTATCTATCTATCCGTGACAAATGCTATAAGCTTAGATGTGAGGTTGGTGTAATGGTTAACGGTACGGAATTGCAAATCGGAGGGCGGAGTTTCTAGTCTAGTTCGTTGTATTCACTTATTCGCAAATACCCTTGAGAAACATGCACACACACGCGCGCGAACGCACACACACATATATTCTGTTTATATGTTAATTTTAATAGATACAATTTATTTAAGTATATGCTCTGATTTTTTTTTTGTTTTTTTTAAATAAACAGTATTAATTACATTTGCCGGCCTGAATGTTCGAGAAATTTGGTAGAAAATATGCGTTTTCCGACAGGAATCGAACCTGTGTCCTATACGGAATCGTCACTTGATCTGACGTGCTATACCTCTCAGCTATAAAAAAGCGTCTGGTTAGCAAAGTCCAAATTACTGTTTATAAATTGACGGTTCAAATGTTTTCATTACACTTGTTTGTCAACTCTTTTTATACATTTATGTATTCTAATCTTTACATACAAATATAAACACAACTCGCATAAACACGTGCACTCTCAACTATAAAAGTGAATGTCCCAATTATTAGGAAATAGCTATTATATAAAACTTAATAAACTCTTAAACAAGAAAGATTTTCTATACAGAATTAAAAAAATATTAAACTAAACCTCATTAATAATTATTTTTCTAATTACATCATTGATGAACAGATTAGACGAGCAATTGAGAATATAAACGTAAATAAAAATAAACATAATACATCATTAAATAACTCTAAATATATCGACAACTATACCGTAGTCAAATGCTATCTAAGTATAAGCAGGAGGAAAAAAAATTCTAAAAATATTCACAAACACTAATATATTCCACACTGATCGAAGTAAAAAAATAAAATTAGTTATATACTATACTAAATTTAATACAACTAAACTAGCCATCCGCAACAACTCTTCTCTTGTAAAACTACATATCAGTTGCCTAACGACGCGACTTCACCTGTAAGGGAACTGTCCAGAATCCAATGCCATAGAGGATGACTGCTATTATATAACATCTGAGCTGTTTTCTGACGACAATTTCCAGTTTCTTGGTTTGGTTTATTTTGTTTTACGGCATATCAACCTCAATGGGTTATTTAATGCCGACAACATTTTTAGGATAGATTCGTATGAATAGAATATGTATTCTTTGGTTTAGATGGCTTTTGTTTATTTTGTTTTACGGCATATCAACCTCAATGGGTTATTTAATGCCGACAACATTTTTAGGATAGATTCGTATGAATAGAATATGTATTCTTTGGTTTAGATTGCTTTTGTTTATTTTGTTTTACGGCATATCAACCTCAATGGGTTATTTAATGCCGACAACATTTTTAGGATAGATTCGTATGAATAGAATATGTATTCTTTGGTTTAGATTGCTTTTGTTTATTTTGTTTTACGGCATATCAACCTCAATGGGTGATTTAATGCCGACAACATTTTAGGATAGATTCGTATGAATAGAATATGTATTCTTTGGTTTAGATTGGTTTGGTTTATTTTGTTTTACGGCATATCAACCTCAACGGGTTGTTTAATAATGACAACATTTTTTATTGCTGGTAATATTTTGTTTTATCAAAAATCTGTTTCTGGTAATATTTTTCCTTCAAAATTGTATTGCTGGCAATAATTTTTTTCAAAAAAATATTGCTGGTAATAGTTAACTATTTGCCCACAGCTGGGACCCAAATAGGTGCTACCACCCTGGGTCAGGGTGGACCTGGGAACACCAGCAATTAAGAGGTGGTTCCACGCTCCTCAAAACCTCCAGATCAGAGGCCTTGCTGCTGGATGTAGTTTATTGTCTTACCCAGGACGCGGATGTAGTTTAACGTCTTACCCAGAACGATTCCCGTTTCTTAATATTTTTAGTTTCTTTTGCTATTCCAACATGACCTCACATTTCTGTTCCACATTTTCTGACGTCTGTTATAACATATGTATGTACTTGCTTTAGTTTGACGTCTCCATTTTGTAGAGTGGGCCTGGGCTGTCCCTTTTGCCGATGACCATATTATGCAAGTGGTGGATCTGTCTTTTCTTTTCAATTTCATTTACTACCTAGAAGGACCTGCAGTTTTCTTTCTGTTTCTTCCAAATTTTCATGTAAGTACCAGAAGAATGACCGGTGATCGAGCAGGATGATAGGGGAAATGGAAAACGTTGTCTTTTCCAATAGATATTATAGCTAAATTGATGAATTTCGATTCGTTGATTTCATTTCTCCGGTTGATTACTGCTAGGTTATCTATCAGCTCTTAATAATAACAGCGAAGGTTATCGTGCCTCGAAAATCTACCTAAAACTTGAAGAGAAGTTAGATCAAATTAGAAATTTTCAGAAAAATTGAGACATCTTGAATAATTGGAGTTTGGGAAGGTAAAATATGAGAGACATGAAGTGAATTGATACGACTTAGTACCCACCAGGGCCCCTTTCCCCACCCCTCCGGCAAATATATATATTGATAGAACCTAGCTACAAATTACTTTTAAAATCGAATTCCACATCCATTTTTCCTATATAATGAAAACTAACATTTTAAATTTGTAAGTTGTACTTGTGAGGCGTCTTATAATTGTCATCACAAGTACGCACACACACACACACATATATATATATATATAATATATATATATATATATATAAATATATATATATATATATATGTGTATATATATATATATATATATATATATGTGTATATATATATATATATATATATATATATATATATATATATATATATATATATATATATATATATACAAAATTTAATTTAATTTATTACTTGATAATGACTGAAACCAGTCGAAAGCAGGAACCTTAACAAGACTAAACAGTGGCTGTGGATAGTTTCTTTCCATCATCAACAGTTCTTCTTCTTCTTCTTCTTCTTCTTCTTCTTCTTCTTCTTCTTCTTCTTCTTCTTCTTCTTCTTTATGTGTCGTCTCCCTTCAGGGAGTAGGAGATCATGGCTCTCCGCAATTTCCTGTCATTCGTAGCTCTTAATAAATTTTGTCTTTTTGTTGTTTCTCCTAAACCATACATTTACTCACGATCATTACGGAACTTATGCACTGTTTTCCTCTGTCCCTCTTGCCTTCAATCTGTCCTGTGTGTATCAGATTTTCCAAACCCACCTTCCCCATTGTGCCCTAGAAATTTGAACTGTCGCTTCCTGATATTAAGTATAAGTTTCCGTTTTGTTTACATTTTATCTTCAAAACCTCGTCGTTGCTTACATGTTCGACTCATGGTATCTTCAACATCCTTATGTAAAATCACATTTCTGTTGCTCTTCTATTTTTTTTAAGGACATTGTCCAGTATTCACTGCCATAATGGAGGTCTGATATTACGTAACAATTCAGTACTCTTTTCATTATTTCTAACGAAGGTTTTCTGTCTCTTAATACTTTGCTTAGCTTTTGGAAATCTTTGGCTATCCCAATGCGCCCTCGGATTTCAGTGTCACACTTTCCGTCCTCTGTTGAAGCACTTCCCAGATATTTAAATTTTTGTACCTGTTTTATTTAGGTATGTCCAATTTGTCATTTGCATTTTGGACTCTAAGATATAAAAATTTACCCGCCAAAAAAACAAAAACAAACTTACTTTAAAAATATAACTGACGTAGCCTATTGATTATCTTTAAGAAAACTTGTTTGAATAAACATTAGATAATAAGATACACGCAAGATATATGTAATGTTGTTCTAAAGGAAACTCACTGTCGTATAGATTATTGTTTTATCATTTATTGAATTAGGTTAGCTGTTGGTATTTTATCATATACCACCAATATACATATAGTCGTAGGTACTCAAAAGCTTTCCGCACGAAGCTTGTCACAGTCAACGATTTGGTTTATAATATATATATATATATATATATATATATATATATATATATATATATATATATATGTATGTGTGTGTGTGTGTGTGTGTGTGTGTGTGTGTGTGTGTGCCGGGTGAAACAGCAAAAGTGCCTAAATAGTATAACAGCAATTTTTAGATTAAGCTCTGAACCGTTGTATCATAGAAATTATTAAAAATATCTTACTGGAATTCTGTGAGTTTTTTTATAACACTATTGGACTCTACTTCGAGCAATAAGAATGTACAATTACTCTCCAAGCTTAACAGAAAAACGAAAATGACATGTTCATCATTAATTAATTATAGCTAAGGATCGGAGGCTTATGAAGTATTGAAATAATGTCTTTCGAATGCACAAGCCAGTCGACGTAATTCACACTGTTTAATATCAACTAAAAAATAGGATATCTACTCAAAAATGGGTATCCACAAAATAACGTAGTAGGAGATTATATATATATATATATGTGTGTGTGTGTGTGTGTGTGTGTGTGTGTGTGTGTGTGTGTGTGTGTGTGTGTGTGTGTGTGTGTGTGTAATTTGGCAGCAACTTTTCTTTTAAACATGTTGTGTTGAATGTCAAAGACAACACAGTCCTGCATATTTTCTTTTGAATTTTCTCATATTTTCTAATAAGACTTTTTATTTGAAAATTATATTGAAATAAATATTGTTCATAAGATAACCGAGTACTTTCGAACATCATTGTTCATCTTCAGGGTCAAAATTTTTTAATGTCATTTTGTATACGATTAGAAGCAGTATTTAGGAGGTTAATATTATTTTGGGCAAAATCAATTTGTCGTTTAACAAGATATTCTTTGTAATCCCTGGTGTTGGTATCATATAAAGCTGCGGGATCATGTAGTTTAAAATATGTGTAATTTGGCAGCATACCTTGTTAAACGAAAAATTGATGGATACCCATTTTTGAGTAGATATCCTATTTTTTAGTTGATATTAAACAGTGTGAATTACGTCTACTGGCCTGTGCATTCGAAAGACTTAATAACGAAAATATACTCCCCGTCAGGGTTCGAACCTGCGTCACCCTTTTACACTGTGTCTGGTGGAATAAAATAGTATTTTATCTTACCTTACGCAGCATTTTTACAACGTCTTCAAATTCAAAATTTGAAAACTTAACTTCAGTATATAAATACAAATTACAAAATAAAATCTTCACATTTACCTTGATAATGTTCCACAAGTAACGTAACTCGTTGTTAAAAAATAGTTTCCTTTTTGTCTTATATATATATATATATATATATATATATATATATATATATATATATATATATATATATATATATATATATATATATATATATATATATATATATATGTCAAATTGTACAATAGTAAAACTCGTCTATCATCCGGCTCACCTTTATCTCCGGTCTTTTGAACAAATAGAAAGGTTTATCCCATGTTTCCTGATTAGGATTGGGTTTCCAGTCTGTCTAAATCCTTTTTTTAACCCTCTTTGCGTCTTGGTGGCATTATCACCTTGCTTGGGGTGAACTGATTAAAACAAATTATATTTATATATTCTTATTTTACGCACACACACACACACGCACGCACGCGCTCGCACACGCACGCACACACACACACACACACACACACGCACACACACACATATATATATATATTTGTATTAAATGATGGTTAATAGGGATAATTCCAAGGAGGATATAAAATAAATAAATAAGATAACCACTTGATAGATTTTAAGGATTCCTTATTCATTATATATATATATATATATATATATATATATATATATATATATATATAATGAATAAGGAATCCTTATATATATATATATATGTGTGTGTGTGGTAATAGGAAAGTAACGAATTTTTTAACTGTTAAGTCTTTTTTTATAGAATCGCAAAATGAAAGTGATCCTGAATGGCCACTCCTCTAGATCTTTTTGTATTAATGCAGGCGTACCCCAGGTCTTTATCATTGGACCCACGTTGCTCCTAATTTTCATTAATGACCTTTCTGATGTCATCAATTCACATCTTGGTATCTATGCATTGTTATCTTAATAGTAAGTCTGAGCGGTTCAATAAGGCAAAATTGGCTGCTGACGTAAAAAATGATCTATTTTCTTTTGTTAACTGGAACCAAAAGAATTGCTTGTTATTTGTAATGCCTCCAAAACGAAAGTGCTCTCTTTTCATCGTCTGGGAGAACACTTTTTACCACCTATCAGCATGGCTAACCTCCAAGGGAATGATTCATTGCGCCCTTTCGGATTATCAATTTCCGTTGACATGAAGTGGTAAGATTAGATTGAATCCATTGCTAGGTTTGCTGCTAGGAAAGTTTGTCGTGCTGGACAATTTTTCTCATCAGAATCTATTTCATATTATAAGTCTGCTATTCGTCCTGGCTTTCAATATTGCTGTCACATCTGGTCTGGCTCTTCTTCTATGTATTTAGAAATTCTTGATAAAATCCAAAGAAGAACCTGCAATGTTACTGGCTCCGACCTGGCATCTCGGCTTCAGTTACTTCCCCACCGCTGTAATGTAGCTTCCCTGTTCCTTTTCTATAAATACTTTTTATGGTAATTGTTCTGATGAACTTTCGTCTATGTAACCTAGACTTTATGAATTTAATCGCAATACTACATTGGTCGGCAAAATTTCATTATTCTACAGTTGAAATGGCAAGATGTAACCGTAAGTTCTCTGCTAACAGGTTCTTTTATCGCACTTCTCGCCTGTGGAACTCTCTTCCGACTTCTTGCTTCCCAGTTAATTTTAATTTTCAAACATTTAAATGCAATGTAAATCGTTATATTCTGTCTTCTTAATTCTTGTTCTTTTAATTGTTTTCTCTCATATGTTTTTTTTCTCATATCATCTTATACTCAATAACCCCTTTCGTCTTAGTGGCACTATTGCTTTGCTTGGAGTGAAATGATTAAAAAGAAATTGAACTTTTTATTATTTTACAAAAATACTTTCCTTAAATTCACACCAGTCATACAATTTGTGCAATGTTTTTTATGCTTTCAAATATTCCGTTTTTTGTTAAACAATGTTTTATATCTTCACCTGCTTACCGACAAATCCATCCGTTTGGCAATTAGTCTAACCACCAGTACCATAAACCGGAAATGCTTTTGGCATAGGCTGCTTACTTTACATGAACTGAATCAAAAAAGTAAATATAAAAAACAAAAAACAAAACACAAAGTTGTCTCCCTTGGTGATTTCCGGCCAAAATCCATAAACAAATATTTATCCCGTGTTCACAGAATTAGAAAGAAGATTTACGACTGTTTATCATGAGTGAAGATATCTACATAAAAGGAGTAGTTAAAAACTCCGACACGCAGAAAGGACGTTGTCAGCCTCAAATTTCCCAAACTTGAAGCATGGTCCATGATAGCTTCTTGTCTAATTTGAATCTATAATATTTTTGTGTGAGTAGACTTGTCAGCACAGTATACAGTATCATTCTGATTCGAATCTATAAAAAGAAACAGGCTCTTGGAAGAATTGTGATAAATTTGATTTGCTGTTCTAAAGTGATGGATATGGGCGAATCCTTTGTAATCTTATTTTTTTATTATTCGGTCGAGCTAGCTTGAACACTCATGAGTCTATCACGCCAACCATCACCATCCTGTATCAAGGTCGGAAGGTCATTAGGTGGCAATGTAAGTGGTTACTGGGAGACCAACCCGTCTTGCGCCATGTCTAGATGTCCAGTTCACTAGATCTCGAAAGTTCTTGGTTTACTTGCCAGTAGTGTCCTGCAAATCACTTCTCTTGGAGACAACATTCAAATAAATCACAGCTTTAGGGACCCGTCCCGGACACTTTTATATTTTATGTGGACGTAGAATGTGTTTTTTAATCTAGGTTGGTATATAAAACCCTCTGCATTGACGCCAAGTGTCTGACAAGTCAGTCTGTTCTTACTAAGTTTAAGATGTGTCTCTGTGAATTGATAGCTTTGGAAACACAACATAGCTGGACATAGTGACGTTAACTCACGTCAGAGTCCCGTGATGGGTACCATAAAATACTGTAGCTATAGCACGTCAGTCATATCTGAGCCGGGGCTTCCCAGTCCTCACTTGCCTGTTTTGATAGAGTTCAAAAGCATCTACGTGGACTTGTGGGTGATGAATTATTTTCCACTCTACAACTCCTTTCCCACCGACGAAACATTAGCCTCTCGCTGCTCTCTCCCTATTTCTATGACATGGGTCCTGACGAGCTATTTTCCATAGTCCCAACATCCCCGACCGTTAGATCTGGGACTCACTGTCCCACTACAACCGTGAGAATCATTCCCATTCCCTTCGCATTTATTAGTAAGTTTCATTCGGACAGCTTCTTCACAAGAACTTCTGTTTTGTGAGACCTACTCCCGACAGGATGTTTTCCCAGTCACTACAAATCTTGACCACTTCAAGTTTAGGTTTAATCGTTACCTTTGCTGCATAGCTCCATGAACTTCAATTCCTGCTTTTCTTACGCTCATAGAACATCCTACAGTAACCCTCTAACTTGAGTGGCACTTGGGCCTTTTATTGGTAAAATTTAAAAAAATGGGTTGTATCTAGGGCAAGACAGTCTGATGAAGGTTGACTTTGAATTATGTGTTTCCCTTCTAGACTGTCCAAGACAAGCGCCAAATCAGCCCTGTCTTATTGCCATATCACGTTGAAACACCGCTCCTGAAGTTAAACAAAACCGCCTCTGAAGTTAAACAACATCGACACTTGTCAGTACCTAGATGGGCGACCGCTTGTGAATATCAAGTGCAGTAAGCTCGGATGTATGGGTGGTGTAATGGATAACAGCTCGGAATTGAGCATCGGAGAGCCGAGTTCGAATTCCTTATGTTCACACATCGCAAATACCTTCTGTAAAGGTATGAATCCACCTCTTCTCCCCTCAGCTATGGATTAATTAGTAGGACTTGTATCAGTAAATCATTATCATCGCCAAGAAATTGCTACACTCTAAAAAGTATTTTCTGGTTTTAAATAACCTACAAAAGGTTGATAAGCCGTAAAAAAGAAATGATTCCCATCAAATCCTGTTGAGAAGAAGAAGGGATGAATTCATGCCAAGGTTTTTTGTCTGAAAGGGCACGTAACAAAAATGGCTGAAATTCGAACTCGGTTCATCGATTTTCATTTCCGAATTGCTAACCGTTACACTCTCCTAACATCCATGCAGAATGTAGTAGATGTTTGTAATCTTTTTTTCACACCAAACAAGAGAATAAAGCCGCTAAGACACAAGGGATTATCTAGTTTTAGAGAATATGGGGAAAAGAAAACTTCATTACGGAAAGAGGACAATGATAGAACAGGAATCAGGAAGATAGAAGATAAAAATTGACACGGCATTTGAATTTTTGAAAATGAATGTTGAATGAAAAGAAGAAAATGGGATGGAGATTCACAAGAGATCCACGCTTGTGCGCAGCAGTCGAACGACGACGTGGCGTGGTTGTTCGGCTGATCGACCAGGCAGCGTGGTCGGACGAACGGTAGGCAGGGCGGTCGAGCGCGTACCACTGCCGAGCGTGGTCGGACCGACGGTAAGCCGGATGGTTGTGCGCGTACCACAGCCGGGTGTGAGCTACTGCGGGCGAGACGCGTACCTGTCTCTGCGTGCGGAGAAGAATTGAATATAACTAAGTGAACTCGAGAGGTCCAGCTGGCGGGAAGACCACAAGTCACAGAATCGGACAGACCACGCGAACTCATCTACGCGCTTCAGCGCGCCTGGCAGGAGACGGTCGGCAGTCGACGGGCGCGCTCACCGCGGACTGTCGTTTGTAAATACATACCAGAAGCACCTACCAGATATGGCAGCAATATTCAATGCATGGACGAATGGTAGTCTTATAAATTTAATACTCAGAAGAGACATCACGCGTTCGGCCTTATGTCAAAATAACTTGATAAATGATCGTTGTCATGGTTGAATCTTCTTTCATGTGCCATATACTTTCATAACGACAATGTCTCTCCACAACTTCCTGTTTCTTTTTTATCTAAATAACTTTGGGCAATTTACCATCCCTCATTGTCCTTGTCTTGTCAGCTATTCTTACAAATTCTGTAAGGAGAGTACACTCTGTTTTCACCTTGCTATTAGTAAGCCGCAGACGTGTCAGATTCTCCAGGCCTTCTTTCCTTATTATATATCCCAGAAATGTTATCTGTCTCGTCCTGAGTGTAAGTATAAGTTTCCTTGTAGTTCCTATTTTCCTTAAAACTGTTCATGGTATTCTCAACTTTTTTTTCAGCAGAGTCACTTTAAGAATTGCTTCAAGTCTGTGAGGCGATTGTCCAGCATTCACTGCCATATAGAATATAAGATGTTGCACAGGAATTCTACACTATTTTCGTTGATATCGACATTTTCTTATCTCTTAATACTTCACTCATTTTATGGAAGACATCTTTCACTATTGCTATTCGCTTTCGGATTTCTGTGTCACATTTATAGTCACCTGTTAAGACATTACCTAAATCAGTCATGGTCAAAGTGCGGCCCGTTTGGCAGTCTGAATAGCACATCTAGTTTACGAGGAAAATAAGATTTCTTAAAATTTGGTTCGTTTCGGTTCGTTCTCACTTGTTCACTCACACACTCTCTCATACATAACCACATGATTATATACCATATTTCTTGAATGTTTAAATTTTCGTTTTAATCATTTTAAACCATTAACAATTTTCACTACGTGTAAATTATCTTTTAGTTTTGTAACAGGAAACATTCAGGAGAAGAAACACATTTTTTATTAAAAACTATTTTGTTTTGTATTTTCAACCGAATAAAATAGAAATAAATCATATTAAGCGGCGTGTGTTAAGCACACGGTTATCAGTCAGTCAGTTATTTGCCATGCGTGATACACACTAAGGCGATCATGTATCTTTCGATACATGACTGACGAGGCAGATTTTTTTCCATCAGTAGGTTGTCATTTCTTTCTTTTCATACAAGGTTATAGAAGCCGTCCTTTTATATACCCATAGGGGGGAAGAAGAAGAGGATTCATACTTTTCCCAAGAATATTAGCACATAAGTGAATGTAATGGATTCGGCTGGAATTCGAACTCGATTTTCCGACTTCTCAATCCGAGCCGTTATCCATTACTCCACCGTGCCTCCGACATATACCTCTCTGAAATAGATCTCGCATAATGGGTAAAAAATTAGTTAGATGAAGACACCATTGCTGCTAATGGCATACCGTTATGTGGAGGGTATTTGTGGAAGATACATGCGGGAGTTATTTCTGCCGAACCTTGTATTATACCAAGATATCAATTATAGAAAAATAAATCATTATTCCCTCTTTTAAGACGTATATTCTTCTGTTGTGAAAATGGCTGAGGCACCTCCAACGAAAAATTATCTTGAATGTTTTTATTAGTGCTGCCCACGTTAT